>JAZKJV010009393.1:0-346949 GCA_037367405.1 Ottelia alismoides | reverse complement strand
TTCACAGGGACCAAAGTGTAATTCTAAGTAATAAACATGTAAAGAATAACACCTTGAAACTACAGGATAAACACTGCAAAATGTCCATAAAGCACGTGTCGAAGCACGTATCTCACACAAACAGGGACTAAAAGGTAATATTCTAAACTAGAGGTCCAAATATGCAAATAACCCAAGAGTGCACATTTATTTCAAAGACTAAATAAGAACTGAATAAAACTGCAGAGGTATGGGCGCAATTACCCAGCCGAGGCGCGTGAGGGGCGCACGTGAGTGCCAGGTATCGAGTTGTGGCTGGCGGTGGATGCACGGTCCTGATGACGCCCTCTGGAGGATCCAACATTACTGGCGCAGAGGCGAACGTGGGGCGCACGTGGCCGTCAGATCGTGGATCTTACGGCCTGACAGGAGCAGGCTACGTGCGGCTGAGATCAGAGCTGGCGCAGAGAGGCAATCCAACGGCTGCGAGAGGATGAGGAAGAACGCCTCCTGGGCGAGCTTCTCCGGCGATCCAGAGATGATCCAGAGAGCCGATGGAAGATCGGAGAGCTGGATCTTCCTCGCGATGGCGTTCCGCATCGGGTGGTGGCCTCCGATGAGGGTCCCAACGGTCGGATCCTCCGGCGAGGGAGGGGCGACCTGGAGCAGCTCCGGCGAAGGGTGGAAACGGCAACCAAGGGGGGTATTTGCGATTATCAAAGCTCTTGCTCGGAGGGATGCTCCGGCGAGGGTTATTGGCACAAAGATAAAGGGAAACGGCGTGGATGGTCAACGGGGGGTTCCGGCGAAGGTGATGGATGGAACCCAACTCGATCCAGACCCTGATGGGCCTGCTCGAGGTGATCAGGTCGTGTAGTGAAGGTGGCGATGAGTCAGGGAATCGATCTATACGCCTAAGGTGGGTTGGCGAGGCTCCGGCCACTAGGGCGGAGCTGGTAGAGCTGGAAAGTGGAAATCGAAGATGGACTATGCTAAAGAGGCTAAAGGATCTACCTGGTGGTCGGAGTCGACTAGGGAGGAGATGTTGGTTCTCTGGTGATCTTCGCCTCGATGGAGCATCGCCTCCAGAGGGTCGAGCTTCGCTGATGGTGGAGCATGACGACGAGGGTCGCCGGACCTGGGCTACGCACCTCCAAATCCTCGCTCAAACACTCGCACTCACTTGCTATCACTCAAGGAACACGGTGGAGGTCCTGGGAGTCGAAGACGAGAGCCAAAGGTGTGGCTAATGGAGGAGGAATATGACTCTATATAATGGTGGAGATCCAGCAAAGATGGAGTCGGGCAGGGCATTGTGGTGCACGGATCCTAGGAGAATCCCCAAGCGTGGATCAATGATGAATCAAGGTTAAATGGAGCCCGGAGTTTAGGGAAATGGGTGGCGGATCAGATCGCGAATAATGGAAGAAATCGGGTCCTCGGTGCAGATCCGCGCAAAGTGGTCCAAGGGGGCAGTTGACCGGGGGTCAACGTTCCCCGTGGACCAATTAGGAGCCACCACATAATAATTATTTGGAAATTAAATTAAAAATAGTAAATGGCATTATTTCAAAATATTTAGAAAATGAAAAATATTTATTTATTTTCAAAGAATTTTTTAGTGATTTTTATTTGATTTTTTTGGAAAATAAAATACATATTTTCATTATATTATTATTATATACAGGTATGTATACCTATGTATTTTTGGATTTTATTTTTAATTATTTTATTTATGTACATTTATTCCAATTTTATATTTTATTTATTTACATCATAAAATATGGAATATAAAATGATTTTTATTGGGTTTTAATTAATTATTTACAAGGGTGAAATAATTACAACTTTTATTCTATATACATGGTATATATACACTGATGAGAGAGGATTTTATTTATTTTTATTTTTATTTTATTTTTCCCATTTTTATTTTGTTTTTATTTTTATAAGTATATACAAAATATGGGGATCACATAAATAATTTTTTTTAGAAAAAATTTATTTACATATAGAGGGATATTTACACCATGTTGAGTCACCCTATCTCTCTCTACTTATTTTATTTTCCCTTGTGGAGCCCTCCCTTAGGTTCAGGTCACTTAATATTTATTCTAAATATTTCCCTCTTTTTTCTTTATTTGTATATTCTTTTATTTTTGCACAAAACATGCTAATTATTAATATTTACACAATGCATGCTCTTTGTCAATTTATTTTATTTACACAAATATACATGGTATTTTGCATAGGTTTTTAGCTAAAATAAAAGAATAAAGAGTGATGAATGAGGATTCATTAGGCTCCTCGATCAACAAAGAACGGCTGTAACGAAGAACAACTAGTGTAAAGGAAAGAGAAGAAATTAGGGTAAAGCTCCCAATCAACCAATGACGATAAGAAATTGGGCGGGGATATGGATAGTTTGTATATATACATTGTAGATTGAGTTAGCGGCACTAAGGAAGGACAAAGGCAACGCCGTTGACGGTATCGAGGAGATGGACGAAAGGCAGTGGGGATTGGTGGGCAAACAAAAAGAGAGAAAAGGAAAGATTGTAGGGCTTAATTTGTTTAGGATCGTGAGAGGGAGGGAGGGAAGAGAGAGTATGAGAGAAAAAGAGTACCTGGAAGAGAGGGGCAGCAGGCGGAGAGGGCACCACAGAGAGGAAAGGGGCGACAAGCAGAGGGCGGAGAGAGAATGAGAGAGAGAGAGAGAGAGAGAGAGAGAGATTTGCTTAGTGCCGTAAACTCCTACCGAAAACTATTGTTAATTAAAAATATATCAATAATTTATTTGTTGTTATGATAAAATGGTGACAAATGCAAAGAGTCGTCGCTATTTCTAATATAAATAGCGACAAATTAAAAAAATGTCACTATTTCTAATATAAATAGCGACGAATTCAAAAAAACGTCGCTAGATCTAATATAAATAGCGACGAATGAATATAAACGTCGCTATATTTTTATGTATATAAATTTAACAATGGATTTGATTAATCGTTGTTATCCAATTGTCACCATAGTCATTATTTGTTGTAGTGAAAATTGATTAAGCAACAAATCATTTATCATTTGTTTCTAAATTTTTCTTAGCTAAATATATAATAATGATGTTTAAACTCGTAACGATTATTGTATCATTGTTATATCCCTAGAAATGAATCATATAACAACAATTATCAGTTAACATTTTTAATCGTCATTAATTTAGCAACCACTAATATAGATTTCAAGGAATGAATCATCGTTATATTTGACATTTAGCAATGAATAAGGCATACGTTGCTTATTGCTTGAACAAAAGCTAATTTCACAATGAATAATATTCATTATTATATATTTATCATCAACAGATATGAAAATAAATATTCAGAATATTCGTTTCCATAGATCAATTTTCTTGTAATGTTTATAGAAATCTTAATTAAAACGTGATTGAAATGAAAAAAAAATGTATACTATACATTCTTGAAGGTTTGTTATCAAACAAACCATAATCAATGTGAAAATATAAATAAATTAAGTACACTTAAAGTTTATTCTTAATTGAACTATTAACGAACTGATGAGAACCTTTGTGAACCGAACTTCATTGAGTCGAATTGAACGTGGATATAATTTTTATTTTATAGAACTGAACCTAAACACCTTAAATATGCTAAAAGAACTGGACTGAACATGAGTAGATTCACTCACTACAACAAAATGGATCTACATCATGTTTTTAAAAAAAACCATCACTATATTGTCCAATGTTAAATATATAAAGATTATATTATTCATTGCGAAATTATTTCTTATACTTGAAATTAGCTATGGATGTTATATCCATTGCGATGATGCATATAGCAATGCTTATCCAAAACTATTTTTCAAAATTTTAGCAAATCATTGCTACTTCTTTAGTTCAAAATTTAGGGACAGATAGTTAAATCTTTGAAAAATAGCAAGAGATGAATGTTGCTATATATCACTGCTAATAATATAGTAATAAATATGACATTCATCATTAAGTTAAAATATAAAAATTAATTTTGCAACGAATAATATCGTTATTATATAATTTAACAAACTGGTGATATAAAGACTGTTTCTAATAAGAAAACTTACAGATCTAATTTTTAGTGGCTTAGGTTGGGTTCGTTTACACTCATAAGCCAGGACCTTCATGTAAGGGTATTTCTATCCTCGTAACCCTCGCATATTTACAGTGCCTGGAACCCTAAAACGTCTTCTTCCTGGAATAATATTTCTTGTAGGTATAAGACTCAAACTTGAATATCCACTGCATGTTTGGGTTTGTGTTGTAGATTGACGAGAAAATATTCGACAAGGAACAGAATTGTGATTTACGGGTAAAATATGTTAACTGCAACGTAATGCTGATGTCGATCTGTCTGACTTGTCCAGAAAAACGAAACTACCGTAAAGCTGACGTTAATCTGACATGTTCAGATGCTGCATGTTCCCAATGAGCACTTATATGCGGAGGATGCATTTAGAGGACCAAGTTACGAGTCTAATCTCTAAACAAATAGCATTCTTATACGTACAGGCACTTCGAAGAGCAGACTCAGGTTGCGAGTTTGTTTGTGTCCTCCCGATGCACAAAATCATCGATCTTGATATCACCCCAATAAAATGAATCTATATTTACGTTTATTTTGGAAATCTGAGTGGTTTGATATTAAATATGCAATACTGTTACAATAATAAAATTATCATATGATAACCAATCATTCGAAACAAATCACATCTTTCGATGTTAAATCAATAACATTAACTATATCCGTCAAAAAAAATTCTTATATTCTTGTAATCTTCAACATGTATAATATTCATTACCAATGGTTCATATAACGATGATATTGGTTGACTTTTTTGATATATACACAAAATCATAATTAATTTAGCGAAAATAAGAGAAAATGAATATCCATATGTTACATAATTTGTTGGGTGGGTCCCGATCTTTAAATTGTAACGATTCGAGTCCTATGACCATTAATATAAGGAACTTATTGGGGCTAATGACAAGTATGTCCTTGTTTAAAAGTAGGAACCCAACCCCCATTCCCTTCCCAACAAGGGCATATTCGTCATCAACCCCAAAATTTCCATTTCGTAAATGGTTCTGGGACCCGAATCGTTACAATTTAAAGATCAGGACCCATTTTGTGATCGAACCTATAGATGAGGACCCAAATTGTAATTTATTCTAATTTGTTACTAGCAATATTGAATCAATTATGATATTTGTTATAAAAGAATCAAAGATAGTTTTGCAACAAATACTACTCATAGCTATGAATTTTATACTGGAGAATATAGCAATAAATATTAAATTATATGTTGTTGTTGATCATATTTGTAGACTATGTTATAAAATCACCAATTTGTTCTGTTGGTAGAGAATAATAATATATCTTTAACTATATTTTCACTATAACAAAATTAGCATATGGGAGAACATAATTTGAATATTCATTCACATAACTTCTGCTATTAAATATATGACAACAAATATAATTTATGTGTGTATTAAGAGCTCTATGCAAATTAGGTATTCTTTATTTCATATTAAGGAGAGTTTTGCAATAACTTTTATTGCATAATAGCTCGTCACGGGCTTACATGTACAACAGAAAGATGACGAAAAGAAAAAAATAAGGATATGAGAAGAGTGTGCATGTATGTTACATTTTGTGTGTGTAATATAGTGTGTGTATGTGTGTGTATGTGTTACATTGTATGTTTATGTGAGAGAGAGTATGTTATCTATGCATTTGTGTTACTTTTGTGTGTGTGTGTGTGTGTTTGTATGTGTGTGTGTGTCTATTAGAGTGTGCATATGTGTAAGCTATTGTGTGTATATGTGTAAACTAGTATGTGTGTATGTTTTAGCATGTTTATGTGAGAGAGATAATAAGTCTATGTTTTAAAGATTGTAGAGTGTGTGAGTAGGGGCGTCTATCAAGTTAAATGAGTCAAGTCAACTCTAACTTGAACTCAAACTCGATACCAAAACTCAGACTCTATAAGCTTCGAGTCGATGAGTGTTGACTCAAACTCGAAGTCGTTGAGTTTGAGTTGGCCCTCGAGCCTTTTTACATTAGGTTGATTTTATATTCCTTGTATGTGAAGTTTATTTGAAGAAGCAATTGAGCTTATTAGTAACCTCTTTGATAATAATAATGATGATGATGTTTGGAGATAAGATAGAGTTGTAGCATGATATGGACAAGGATGAGTATGACCCGCGTGAGTTTTTTTTAATTTTTGTTATTGTTTTAATCATAAGTATTTGAAAATAGAGAGAAGTTAGGAATTAAGAGATAGAGAATATGTAACTATCACACAACATAAAGCAATTTGTTGTTGTTGGACCTTTTTCTCGTCATATTTATACATCATCTGTGAACATTTTTTTTGAAAAATGTGAGGGTAACATCCCGAGTTGGGATTCATCGCATGTGAAATATATTATTTAAAACTTAGCGTAGTACACTATCTGGAGGACCAGAAATTATAAAGAGAGGTACAATGTGCAACTACATTTTCTGGATAGAACCTCTGATTTTTGAAAATGAGGTTGTTTCTTCCTCTCCAAATCGCCCACAAAACCGCAAAGGCCATCGTGCAGTCATGTGTTGAGTTTCCTCCTACCGATCTCACTGACCTCCAAAAATCATCAAAGCTTCCACTTGATATCCAAGATTCTCCCATCTCCTGCCAAATCCGAGCCGAAGATGGATACCTGAAGCACAAATGATCAGAGTCTTCGGTCTGCCCTCCACACCTGTCGCACTGAGTGCCCACGCTGTCGAAGAGCCTTCCCCTCCTTGCTTTGTCACACGGTCTACCCCTTCTGAGGCACCATAGGAAGACCTTAACCCTGCACGGAATCTTGCTAGCCCATATAATCTTCATATCTTGACATAGTTCTGTATCCATGTCCGTCGAGGTCCCCTTGAATTCCATGTATGCCTTCTTCGTCGAGAACCTGCCACCATTCCACTCAAAATGGTCTTTTCCCTCATTGATGCAGTTTGGTGATGGCAACTCGGACCACATTCTTACAAAATCCTCTAAACGTTGAGAAGAGAGATTCGACAAAAATTGTGGATCCCATGATCCTGTCATCCCTGTCTGCGCTAAAGAGCACTCCTTCATTTCTGCCAATGCAAATAACCTCGAGAAATGGTTACAGAGCTTCCCGTCCCATGTCCAATCATCTTGCCAGAACAGAAATAATTCCCCATCACCGATCTTCAGCAGCAGTCTTGGTGCTAAAAGAGGTAAAACATCACGGACACCTTCCCACAGAGGAGATTTAAACCGCATACTCCCAGTCTCGAGCGACCCCCAAACCCCGTATAACTCTCGTAGGATCCTGACTGCCGGTCTATTTGAATCACCCCATATCTGAATAGCCCATTTTGACAAAAGAGCCTTGTTCATGCACGCTACATCTCGAATTCCCAAACCTCCTTCATTTTTTGGGTGTGTCAATTCCTCCCAACCCTCCAGGTGCACCCTCGTTCTTTGTTGCTTTCCATCGGACCAGAAAAATCTCCTCATCATCTTTTCAATTTTTTTCCATGCTCCCACTGACATCAGTCTAGTGGAAAAAAAGAAAATTGGGATAGCCGAAAGCACATGTTTCAGGAGGATCAACTTTCCACCCTTGGAGAGTGAGACCGCCTTCCATCCTACCAACCTTTGCTCGAATCTCTGCAGAACCACATCCCAATCTGTCTTCTTGAGTTTGCCCGCTACCAAGGGAAGACCCAAGTACGAAATCAGCAGCTCACCTAGAGGGCATCCCAGCAGCTCCGCCATTCTGCCCCCTATCTTCCTCCTCCATTCCAAACGGGATGACAACTGACTTATGCTTATTCATCTGAAGGCCCGATAGCTTATTGAACACCTCCATGATCTGAACCGCCCTTGTAGTCATATCATCCGAACCTCCCAGAAAGAGCACCGTATCATCTGCATATTGCAAGAGTGGAATGGAGATTTCCTCGCAGCGAAACCCCTCACACCAGCCTTCGTTCACTGCGCACCTGAATAAAACCGCCAACGCATCTGCCACCAAGACAAACAATAAAGGGGTCAGAGGACACCCCTGACGAACACCCCTTTGGGGCTGAAAAAAAAACCCCTCATGCCTCCCGTTCACCAACACCGAGTAAGAGGAAGTCGTGACACACCTCTTCATCCATTTGATCCCCCGATCTGGAAATCCGCGACGCCTCAGGGATACCCATAGAAAGTTCCAGTCTACACAATCGTAAGCCTTCGCATAGTCTATCTTCCAAATCACCCCCTTCTTTTTTTCACGCTTCCATTGAAGGCAAATTTCTGATGCCATAATCATACCATCAGCCATCTGTCGATCGGGAATGAAAGCAGACTGACCTTCAAGAATCACCGAGTCAAGGACACCCTTAAGCTTGTTTGCCAGAACCTTTGCAACAATCAAGTAGATGGCATTTGAAAGAGCGATCGGTCTATAGTATTCCACTGTCAATGGATGTTCTTTCTTTGGGAGGAGGACGAGCGAAGCTCTATTGACCTTCTCAAAGCCCCTATTACCCTCCCTAAACTCATTGATCACTTCCATATGCTCATCCTTCAGCAACTCCCAGAATTCCTTGTAGAAGAGGACTGGAAAACCATCTGGACCAGGGGCACCGTCTGCATTCAGCCCCCATACTGCTTTCTTAACCTCCTCCTCTTTAAAAGGGGCCTCAAGCCCCACCACTTGCTCTCCTGAGAACACCTCCACCCCTCTCCCAAGCCATCCCCATCCCTCCCCTCATCTCCTCCTAGTCGCTTCCATGAAATGTCCGTGGAGAGCAGGACCCAGTTGTGTGCCCCCAACCCTCTCCTCCCTGACCTCCAGCTCGTGGATGTAGTTTCTCCTCCTTCTTCCTAACGCCATTGCATGGGAAAATTTTGTATTCGCATCTCCCTCCCGCAACCACTTTTTTCTGTATCTCTGTCTCCATTCTACCTCTTCTTTTCTATCCCCGAGCAGCATCTCTTCTAACAGCCTCGCCCTCTCAGCTATCTCTTCCTGTTCTAGCCCTCTTTGATCCTCCAGGTCGTCCAACCGCACAACGCCCTCCTGGGCTGCACCCCTTCGGGATCTTCGAGTCGCTTTCACCTCCTTGTTATAAGCCATCAATAGCTTCTTCAGCAGTGCAAGCTTACCTGCCAAGCATACCACGGCCGACCCCTCCGGCCTCCACTCAACCCAACATGTAGACACCATTTCCTTGAATCCTTCCTCCATAAACCATGACCGCTCAAACCTGAAGAAATATCTTGTCCCCGTCTGCTCCTCAGAAGACCATAGAATTGGGTATGGTTTGAATGAGCCTGAGGCAACATCCAAGCCTGCGAAAGGGGGAAAAGCTCTGACCCCTCAGGCGATAGCAAGATTCTGTCAAATCGAGATGCGTATCTAACATTACGCCAAGTGTACATACACTCGGCAGCATCCACGATCGTCAAACCCAGCACCTGGACTAAATTTACAAAGGCCTCCGAACCGATGTCACGACCACCGCCTTGCATAGGCCGATCCTCCGGTAGAATCGTAAGATTGAGATCTCCCCCAATGAGCCAAATGTCGTCCTCCCTGACCGAGCCCAACTACTCCAGATCATCCGCCAAAGAGCCACGGTTGTTTCCCATGGGGCCATATAGGTTTGTCACGGTAAGGCAAACTCCGTCGAGTCGACGCTTGAGGCGCACCGATAAAGAGAAAAGAAATCGTCGCTCGCCAATCTTCTCGAACACTACACTCTTCCATCCTGTTAGCAGTCCACCTACCGCACCTTGTGCATATTCCTCCGCGAAGTCAAAAGCCCTTCCATTCCCCAGAACGCGGCATACTTCATCTCCTCCCCACGATACCTTTGTCTCCTGCAGTAATAAAACATTTGCTTGTGCATCAAACATGAGCTTCTTAACCCCTAGACATTTCTTGAGTCGGCCCAAACCCCTAACGTTCCATGATAACACCTTTATATGGGCAACCCTTTCTTCTTCCTTGTTGGTTCCACTACCCCCAAACTTCCCGCAAAGCTTCCGTCTAGAATGTTGAAATAACTAGGTCGCCCAAGCGGAGAAGCCGACCCATCATCTTCCCTTACTGCCAACTGACTTCCCAGACCAGTCCTCAGTGAGGCTTCCGCTGTCCTCCTCCTTCCTCTCTTCTTTGTTGATGTGCCTTTCCTTTCAAAGCACCACCTGATGAATCTCGTATTCATCATGCTAAAATTGGTCATTTAGGCTCTGTCCCCCATCATCCACTTGCAATTAATCATTAATAGAGCATTATTAGCATTCATACATGTGTAAATAATATCTGCATTTCATCATGCATAAATTGCATTAAAAATCCCTTGTGTAAATTAGCCCAAAAAGCCGCTAACTTCTCACATTTTTAGTTAATTCATCCTAACTCCGATTGACCCCAATCCACCTCCATTGTGTAGATATTACTAACCTTATTAAATAAAAAATACAAAAAAATTACTGACTCCAATAAGTGTCAAATAATCCCAAAGTCAAATTTCACATCTGACGGACTAAAACGAGCATATCTCTCACATACAGTGTCCGATTTTGGTCTACTCACTTTTAAAGTACTCCATTTTTCAATACCTTCAAAACAAGACCAATTTCATAAAATTCAGAGCTCATATGTGAAAGTTGGGTTTTGGGCCTCTTTTGCGCATTTTAACTTCTTGCTAATTTTGATCTGAGATTTTATGAACTTAATTAACTCTTTTAATTTTGTTTCTTTTTCATTTATGTTCTTTGATGAAAGTTTTATTAAGCGACGTGAAAATCCAAATCCAGATCAAAACTGAAATCAAGGAAACTGACCAAGTCCGAGTGTCCGTTGTCGGTCTGTACAAAAGTTGTCCGTTTCTTACTTTTATTTTATTTTCCTAATTCCTTATCCTTTAAAAATACAAAAAAATTAGATTAATGTGTAAATAATTGTCTTCTTATTTATCGTATTTTTTCTAGAATTTTTATCCCCTCTAAAACCACCAAAAAAATTACAAAACTCCAAAAATCGGTTTTTCGTACACCAGGAAAGCCACCAAAAATACCACTTCGCACAGGTGACCTCTTTTGCTCCCGGGCCCTTCATGAAAGTTGTAGATCTCGACGAGACGAACAACTTTCATGAAGGAAAATTTTCGATCCGAGGTCATCTTCTATCACTTTTTCTCCTCTGAAAATTTGAAATTTTTTTGGTGCCACGTGGCAGCCCCTGGGCGTGCCACGTGGCACCCCCACTTACCCTCTCTCTCCAGCCACCCGGGTCACGTGCCTAGCACGTGACCCCTGTCATCTTCTTCCCCAAACCCAACACACGCACCTTCCCCCCCTCAGTCGTTTCTCCACCACACCTCCTCGTAACGGCCGTCGCAGCCGCTTCCTCCGGCCGTTACGAGTCCAGCCAACACCCCCTCCGCGTAACGCTCTCCGACCACCCTATAAAAGCCCATCGTCGGGCACCCCAAAGATCATCCGCCTCTCCCCTAACGGCTGGTGACAGCAGTCGACCGGCGTGATCCACGGGGCTGGTCCCTGTGCCGCTGCTCCTCCGTGAGCAGCTAAGCTTCTGGAGCTCGCCGGCTCCGTTGAGGCGAGTATCGGAGGCGAGCGGAGCTCCTCCCCCTTCAGGCGAACTCTTCCCCCCTTTCGTTTTTTTTATCTTAATCATTTGCAGGTTCACCGCCTCTCCGCTGCACCTCGTGTCCAGATCCGCCGCACTCCAGCACGGAGGCGCCGCCCCCTCGCCACCTCCGTGCGCGCCGCTATCCACTGCTGCCCGGCTGCGCACCCCAACCGTCCGCTCCAGGCGAGCCTCCCTTCGGCCGCCCACGCCCGTCGCCTCCGCCTCGCCACCTCCGCTCCAGCACGGAGGCGCCGCCCCCTCGCCATCCTTCAGCTGCCGTCGGATCGGGCGTTGCCCTTGATCCGACGGCCAAGGGCCTTCCACGTGGCACAGCCAGGCCTGGGAGCCCCGAACCTGAGCCTCGTCTCCATTCCAAAGGCTCGGACGCCCGAGCCTCCTGCTCTGGCCCGAGCCTCAGCTCTGGTCCCTCCGAACCGCCTCCTCGTATCCAAACCTCCAGGCGCACGTGCAACGCACGTGCGTGGCTGGAGAAATTGCACTGAAGCCCCTGCTTGTTTCCAGAATTACATTTATACCCCCGCGGGGTAAATTGCAGAAGAGGCCCTCCGGATTTTCTAAATTACAGATAAGCCCTGCAGGGACCTTTTTGAAAAAGAAAAGTTTATTTTATTTACATTTTAGTCCCTGAAACTTCATTTTAGCATATCTTCTCCATCTGAACTCCGATTTTAGCGTATAATATGTCGTTTCGAAGCTCTTTTCATGCTCTACCATTTAGCATAATTTGGGGACAGATTTGAGGCTGTGTATTGATCATTATTATTGAGTACATCTGTTGACATATGCATGCTTAGTTCGACATATCTGTGCCACTATTACCTTGAAAGATTGATGATTTCTCTTGCAGGAGTTCTATTGAGGATTTTAATTTTATCAACCTCTTGATATCTTTGTGGTTTAATAAATTAATCTGTGCAGGAGGTTAGATCGAGGAAGAAGAAGTTAATTAATTTCCTTATCACTTCTTTGCTTAAATTGTGCTTTTGAGGAGCGAATTACAAGGAGTCCTGACAGGATAATTCAATACCTCCTTGCAACTTGGATTTGATTGGATAGATTACATTTTGAATTTCTTTTCGATCTGTGATATATTTTGAGGATTTATTTATTAATCTTGTTTGGATTAAATATCACTAAATCACAGATCCGGAGCATAAACTCTGTTTATTTTCCTTGCATAGCATTCTCCATCATTGCATTGTATATATTTCTTAACACAGAAATTAACCGAGCATTAATCAATTATTAAATTTGATTTAAGACCGCGCAACTAAAAATCACCGTTCCCTGAGTTCGACCTTGGTAAACTTGCCAAGTAAAATAGTCCACAACATTCAAAGTTTGTGGTTTTTGATCGACCGATTTTCACCTCCTATACTGCAATTCATCGATATTAAAGAGGTGGATTTCGCGTTCATCAAATGGCGCCGTTGCCGGGGAACGACGAATATTTAGGGTTTTAAATCATTTTTTGTGATTAATTTTTGTAAGATTAATTTTTGTGTATTTTTTTTCTGCATTTTATTTTGCATTTCTCTCTTACTTCTGCTACTAACCGCACAATCTCTCTTTGCAGACTTCTGGGAGCTGGATTTTTATATTAAATCAAGGATCTGCGATGAAGACTGAATTTTAATTTTGTGAGAGAGAGTTAGTATAGATTTAATTTTTTGCAATATTCTCAGGGTCCCTCTCTTTGAACCCTTGTAATAATTAAGACTGAACATTCCTGTGGTGTGTCGGGTCTGATTCAACCCCTTCTGTGTGGTTGGGACCCGACTTGAGTGGCGTAGGACTTAGGCACATATACGCTTGCTTGTTTATTATTGATTGTGCTCGTAATCTCTAGGCCACACTTTTTCACTAATTAAACGCACCATAGATCGTTCAACATTAGCCAAATTTTAAATCAATTCTTCCCGCTAATAGAACTATCTGTTTAGGGCGTTTTTCATCTGTGCATATCATTTAGTGTAAATTTAAAATTCCTTGTCTTGCATCCCGCATGAAGAATGCGAGGATTCATTGTAAGTCCTTCTCTTAAGCATGCATCATTGATTTACGCTTGCATTGGCTTTTTCGATTCTCCCTCCTCAAGTTTTACAACTTAGGAATTAACGGAATTGGGACTGCTCATTAGGCGTGAATTTCTTTGCTCACCTAAACTACAGTGATAACCTTAATCTAAAATTGGGATTGCTAATCAAGGTGACTGCAAATAAACTGACCTAAAATTAACTCTTGTTTGGTGGAGAGAAACCCACTCATTGTTTGTTTAAGGACAAGATCGCACACCTTAGGGTAGAGCCAAAAACCGAAATGCTTCATTCAGACTATTGAGTTTAATATAATTAGCTACTTTCAGTGAGGGTCTCGGGTAGCCGTTTACGGTCCGACTTCCCTTAGCAGAGTAGGTGGTTTAGAGGACACCGCGGAAGGCACCGTCCTCAAGTAACACGGGTAGCCGTTTACGGTCCGTACTTACACCTATACTGGCTGAGAGTAGGTGCAACTAGTTGTATGAACTCGGGACAGTCTTTGTGAAATATTTCGGCACCTAACAGCTCCGCTTAATCTGCAAGATTGTTTTGTCATTAAATTAAAATTGAAAAGATAAGCGGCCGAACCCTAACGTGCCTTCACCAATGTTGAGAGGGTGAATCAACGTGTTTGTTTTGTGTTGGATTTGTGTGCGTCAAAGACTTTGCAATCGCAAGTAAATCGTGGTTCGCTAATCACTCCATCCATCTTGACAAGATGTCGGCACAGTGGTCTTCTTTTCCGATCTCCATGACCTTGTCCCGATATTCTTCTTCTCACACTCCTCAAGAGAACCTGAGCTTCAAATCAAATTCACCTCAGTCATCTTTCTCTTCCCACCCATACATCCCACCCTATGACCACACTTCTTCTTGGACTAGCCCTCTCCCACATTCGGACAATCTTATGGACATAAGAGAGAGACCAGAATTGAGGATGAACAATAGAGTAACCGATATTGAAAGAAGAGCACGATTTCCGGTTACTATGATCTCGCAGCCTCTTGAACCATCCTCTACCCAGGATGACTATCTTCTTGAGTACAACCAATTTTCCTTCGACAATCCACGAGAAAACCAAAGTCAAGGAAATACAACTCATGACCATACAACAATGTTTATGAACAATCAATACTCTCCTCGAGGATACATGCCCGAATCACGACACATGGAGACTGATTATACAATCACTAGTCATGAGATGTTTGAGGATGAGATTGCTCGGATTAATCATCGAGCAGACACCTTAACTATGAGAATATATGATCTCATCCAGTCAATGCAAAATTCAGAAGAAGTTAGGCCACCACCATGCGAACCACTGGATCATCACAATCAGACACAACCACTGACCTCTGACCCCCCGACTGACCATATTATAGAAAATACCAAAAAAATTGAAAATTTTGAAAATTCAAAAAAATTGGACAATTCTGAAATGGAAGCATTTTGCAAGAGTCTGATCTTAGAGCTTCCATTGATCAAAGCCATAGAATATGTGCCCGATCTTAAGAGATTTGTGAAGAGTCGACTGATACCCAAAAAGACGGGCAAGAAACGATCCAGGACTGAATATCATGTCATATCTATGGCTAGTTCTTTGGTGATGAATCATAAACTCAAAAGCCGCAAAGTCAAGCGGTTGACTCGGGTCACATGTGAAATTGAGGATTCTATATTCACTCATGTTCGGTTAGACGATGACTCTACATTAAACATCCTCCCCAAGTCCGTCTTTGACCAACTCAAACTCGGACAACTCAAAAAGACTAGGGTGATCGTTCAATTACCCGATCGATCTACCAAAAGACCGCGGGGGATCGTTTCTGTCGTCGTAAATTTCCGAGGGAAAAAACACAAAGTGGACTTTATTGTCCTTGACATTGAGCACCCCAGAAGGATGTCTGAGTCTCCTATTATTTTAGGAAAGCCGTTCTTAGCCTCCGCTAAGGCAATCGTCGATTGCGAGACTCAGGAAATCAAGTTCCCGAACTCGGACCACAATGAACACGAACCCAATGACACAAAAGGCTCTGAGGAAAACCAACTTGAAACCAACAGTTATGATTAGGATATTTCACACTATCAGACATCTCCGCATGACACATTGATAAAAACACTGGGAGAGTCACCCAACAGACTGACTGTTGAACAAACTTTGGATTCTCACCACCTTATCATTGCTCCTAGGAAAATTAAAGATTTTGGAGCTTCTGAAGAATTGGACCATATCTTTGAAGATCACAACGATTATTTGAGTGGTCCGATCTTTGAATCGGCAGTAATTCATGAGATACTTGAACCATATAAGGAACCGACTCTGGAAACATCCGATCATACGAAGGTGACATCAGCGACCCCAGCCTTAAACCACAGAAACACCAGGAACAATCTCCCTCGACCGAAGCGGTGCATGACCCTTCAAGAATTGGTCGACTTTTATGGGGATTCATCTGATGAGGAACTCACAAATGCCACATCGGTTACTCAAGACAGGGAGATGAAGACTGTCCAACTTCCTCCTAATACTTCTCAAGGAAACAAACCGACCAAGAAAGTTACCTTTGACCTTAGACATCAGGTGATTTCTGACGAGTCCTCATCCGATCATGATGTGGTTCATCAGATAAGTGCAATAGGTACAGCTCTAATCCAAGGGCACTTACCTCTGATCGATAAAAGTTGGAGATCCTCTGCAGACAACTATTATTCTCCTGAGGACGACTCCGACGATGGCTGGTCTTCTTCATCGGTCCCCTCTTCATCACACTCCACATCTCCATACTATCTCCCTCCACACTCCCGCAAGAAGGTCCGTCGCAAACCTCCTTGATCTTGTACATCCGCAAATCTACCCGGTTCCCCATCTGTAATTAACCGATTATACTTAGGCTGACTTGAGCATAAGTATAGGGGGACCGCATCCATTATTTATACATCACTTCTCTTCTTCTGTTTTTAATCCTTCTATATTTGGTACGAGCTATGTCAACATTTCACTTTGTGCCATGAGGACATAGCACAAGCTAAGTATAGGGGGGTGTGTTTGTATATATGTTATCTACTTTATCCATAGCTCGTTCTTTAATCGTTTTTATCTAACATCGAGGATGGGTACAAGTAGTGTGTGTAATTCCTGTTTTTCATAAAAAAAACAACAAAAAAAAACAAAAAAAAACAAAAAACAAAAGAAAAGAAAAGAAGAAACACCAACAAAAAAAAAACATCACTCATGGTCTTGCATGTCATCAAGCATTTCATGCATTCCTTGGTTGATATATTCCTGGCACATTCACTATCACTCAAGGCTTGAGGATTTTTGAGGACCCTTGATTTCTGAAATCTTGAGATTCTGAGTTAGCCTGTCTTAGTCATTAGGGTTTTTAGAACTTAATAATCCACACTTCCCTAGTTTGAAAGATTTGAGCGCTATATTGCACTCTTCATCTCTAACATTCAAAAAGAATATGATCAGCACAATCACTCCCACAACTGCATGATTGTTGAGATGAGTTGAGATATCACTTGAGGAACTAGGACTAGAGATTTGAGTCTAGATCCGGTCTGATGATATTCGAGGATGGGATAAAGTTAATGAAGGCTTCAGAAAACCTGAGTGTCAGCAAAACACTAGCCAGTATGTGAACAAGATTCATATGCTATCTTTTTGATATTGACCTAAGTGCCAGGGTGTGATGAAACTTAAGGAAAATTGTTGATCAGTGTGCACCAACTTTTGGTAAAAGCAGTGGAGCTAGCCAAAAAAAAAAAAGAGAAATGTCAAAGAAAAGCTCTATCATCCAAAGTCAAATTCCAAATGAGCTTCCACCAATGGCGAGCGCTCCCAAACATTTCAAAGTGTCCACTTGGACCAAGCGCTAATTAGGACCAAGGAGTCGGGCTGACACCATAAAAGGGCTCTGCATCGTAAGCGATACAAGTCTGGGTGTCGAAGGTATCTTAGATACTCAAAAGAGACACACCCCGGTGTACTCCCAGAAAAACAAGTGCAGACGACTCCAAATTCTCTTGACGGACACACTGATCAACAAAACAAAAATATACTTGTGTTGAGTAATAAGGCACTCGAGAGGCACCGTGTTCCAATGTAAGGGAGAGAAAAATAGACACAATCCTATGCCCTCCATCAACTGGCCGTCCATATACACTTTCAAGTCTGACAAACTAATGAGACGGTTGACTGAAGCAAGAATAGACTTATTATCTAGTGTTGAGGATTAGGTCTAGAGGAGGATCTTTGGGACTGGAACTTTGAGTGATGCCTCGACTCGACTCTCATGAAATGCAGTACACTTAAAATCATATCCTTATATTATATGTACAAACAGAGAGTCTGAAAATTAGAGAAGTTGGATTCCTCTTGATTAAAACTTAGGTGAGCTCAGAATTTTAGGATCACTCAAATTAAGGGTCTTCTATGAATTAAGCCTTGAAAAATTCACATGCACAGTCAGGATGTAATCAACTAAGTCATTCATTCATGCTCGGGGACGAGCATGGTCTAAGTATAGGGGTATGATGAATCTCGTATTCATCATGCTAAAATTGGTCATTTAGGCTCTGTCCCCCATCATCCACTTGCAATTAATCACTAATAGAGCATTATTAGCATTCATACATGTGTAAATAATATCTGCATTTCATCATGCATAAATTGCATTAAAAATCCCTTGTGTAAATTAGCCCAAAAAGCCGCTAACTTCTCACATTTTTAGTTAATTCATCCTAACTCCGATTGACCCCAATCCACCTCCATTGTGTAGATATTACTAACCTTATTAAATAAAAAATACAAAAAAATTACTGACTCCAATAAGTGTCAAATAATCCCAAAGTCAAATTTCACATCTGACGGACTAAAACGAGCATATCTCTCACATACAGTGTCCGATTTTGGTCTACTCACTTTTAAAGTACTCCATTTTTCAATACCTTCAAAACAAGACCAATTTCATAAAATTCAGAGCTCATATGTGAAAGTTGGGTTTTGGGCCTCTTTTGCGCATTTTAACTTCTTGCTAATTTTGATCTGAGATTTTATGAACTTAATTAACTCTTTTAATTTTGTTTCTTTTTCATTTATGTTCTTTGATGAAAGTTTTATTAAGCGACGTGAAAATCCAAATCCAGATCAAAACTGAAATCAAGGAAACTGACCAAGTCCGAGTGTCCGTTTCTTACTTTTATTTTATTTTCCTAATTCCTTATCCTTTAAAAATACAAAAAAATTAGATTAATGTGTAAATAATTGTCTTCTTATTTATCGTATTTTTTCTAGAATTTTTATCCCCTCTAAAACCACCAAAAAAATTACAAAACTCCAAAAATCGGTTTTTCGTACACCAGGAAAGCCACCAAAAATACCACTTCGCACAGGTGACCTCTTTTGCTCCCGGGCCCTTCATGAAAGTTGTGGATCTCGATGAGACGAACAACTTTCATGAATGAAATTTTTCGATCCGAGGTCATCTTCTATCACTTTTTCTCCTCTGAAAATTTGAAATTTTTTTGGTGCCACGTGGCAGCCCCTGGGCGTGCCACGTGGCACCCCCACTTACCCTCTCTCTCCAGCCACCCGGGTCACGTGCCTAGCACGTGACCCCTGTCATCTTCTTCCCCAAACCCAACACACGCACCTTACCCCCCTCAGCCGTTTCTCCACCACACCTCCTCGTAACGGCCGTCGCAGCCGCTTCCTCCGGCCGTTACGAGTCCAGCCAACACCCCCTCCGCGTAACGCTCTCCGACCACCCTATAAAAGCCCATCGTCGGGCACCCCAAAGATCATCCTCCTCTCCCCTAACGGCTGGTGACAGCAGTCGACCGGCGTGATCCACGGGGCTGGTCCCTGTGCCGCTGCTCCTCCGTGAGCAGCTAAGCTTCTGGAGCTCGCCGGCTCCGTTGAGGCGAGTATCGGAGGCGAGCGGAGCTCCTCCCCCTTCAGGCAAACTCTTCCCCCCTTTCGTTTTTTTTATCTTAATCATTTGCAGGTTCACCGCCTCTCCGCTGCACCTCGTGTCCAGATCCGCCGCACTCCAGCACGGAGGCGCCGCCCCCTCGCCACCTCCGTGCGCGCCGCTATCCACCGCTGCCCGGCTGCGCACCCCAACCGTCCGCTCCAGGCGAGCCTCCCTTCGGCCGCCCACGCCCGTCGCCTCCGCCTCGCCACCTCCGCTCCAGCACGGAGGCGCCGCCCCCTCGCCATCCTTCAGCTGCCGTCGGATCGGGCGTTGCCCTTGATCCGACGGCCAAGGGCCTTCCACGTGGCACAGCCAGGCCTGGGAGCCCCGAACCTGAGCCTCGTCTCCATTCCAAAGGCTCGGACGCCCGAGCCTCCTGCTCTGGCCCGAGCCTAAGCTCTGGTCCCTCCGAACCGCCGCCTCGTATCCAAACCTCCAGGCGCACGTGCAACGCACGTGCGTGGCTGGAGAAATTGCACTGAAGCCCCCGCTTGTTTCCAGAATTACATTTATACCCCCGCGGGGTAAATTGCAGAAGAGGCCCTCCGGATTTTCTAAATTACAGATAAGCCCTGCAGGGACCTTTTTGAAAAAGAAAAGTTTATTTTATTTACATTTTAGTCCCTGAAACTTCATTTTAGCATATCTTCTCCATCTGAACTCCGATTTTAGCATATAATATGTCGTTTCAAAGCTCTTTTCATGCTCTACCATTTAGCATAATTTGGGGACAGATTTGAGGCTGTGTATTCATCATTATTATTGAGTACATCTGTTGACATATGCATGCTTAGTTCGACATATCTGTGCCACAATTACCTTGAAAGATTGATGATTTCTCTTGCAGGAGTTCTATTGAGGATTTTAATTTTATCAACCTCTTGATATCTTTGTGGTTTAATAAATTAATCTGTGCAGGAGGTTAGATCGAGGAAGAAGAAGTTAATTAATTTCCTTATCACTTCTTTGCTTAAATTGTGCTTTTGAGGAGCGAATTACAAGGAGTCCTGACAGGATAATTCAATACCTCCTTGTAACTTGGATTTGATTGGATAGATTACATTTTGAATTTCTTTTCGATCTGTGATATATTTTGAGGATTTATTTATTAATCTTGTTTGGATTAAATATCACTAAATCACAGATCCGGAGCATAAACTCTGTTTATTTTCCTTGCATAGCATTCTCCATCATTGCATTGTATATATTTCTTAACACAGAAATTAACCGAGCA
The DNA here is from genome assembly GCA_037367405.1 of Ottelia alismoides. Classification (NCBI taxonomy): domain Eukaryota; kingdom Viridiplantae; phylum Streptophyta; class Magnoliopsida; order Alismatales; family Hydrocharitaceae; genus Ottelia; species Ottelia alismoides. Next base: position 325,973 of record JAZKJV010009393.1, on the reverse strand, counting down.
TTAATCAATTATTAAATTTGATTTAAGACCGCGCAACTAAAAATCACCGTTCCCTGAGTTCGACCTTGGTAAACTTGCCAAGTAAAATAGTCCACAACATTCAAAGTTTGTGGTTTTTGATCGACCGATTTTCACCTCCTATACTACAATTCATCGATATTAAAGAGGTGGATTTCGCGTTCATCACCACCCGAACCGCTTATACTCACCGCCTCCCATAACCCCTCCCCCCATTGGCACCTCCTGTTTGGTTTCCTCCGCAACATCCTTCGGCATCTGCATCCCCTTAAAAGCCTCCAAGCCCTTTGTCGCCACGCTTCCCTCACGCCCCTTTCCCCGATCATCCCCTACCTCCCCCTTCACTCTAAACCCACCCCGAGAAGACAAGTTTATCTTAATTGATAATCGTGAGATTGCTCCGATCCACCCCCACCGACGCAGACCTGATTAAGTCCCCCCTCCTTCATCAAGAGCTCGGACTGAAACTGACAGTGGTGTAGACGCAACTCCAAGTTGTTGCGCACATGACGGGCTTCCCATCTCCTCCACCATTTGATGCAATACCCCCTGCCTCAAAGCTTTTCTTATTGAATAACACTGTAGATCTGTAGCCTCCACTTGTGTTGTGCAAGGTGAGGTCATCTCTAGATGGTAGACCTCTGTCGAGGGCAGAGGGATTCTACACGGATCTTGCTGAATAGCACAAGTGCCCATCTGTACAACCAATTCCCCCATGATTAGCGGATCCTCGAGACCCACGTGATTTGGATCCAATTGTCTCCTCCAACGCCCGGGTCCGAACAAGTGGAGCCTCATGGGGTTTGGGCCCCGTTCCTGCTCCGTAATTTGAGATAATAAGTGGAACTACCCCATCAATGTCTTTCCTAAATGGAAGGACGTCAATGATAGCGTGATTGACAGCACAACTATTTGAAATGTTAACGGGAAAATCTCCATCAATGCATTGCTGAGAATAATGCTCGTTAATGGCTGCATGATTTTCATCCTCTTGATTAAAGCAATTAAGTGGAAGGGCCTCATCAATCTCATCTCGTGAATGCTGGATGTGAAAAGTTGCATGATTTGAAGCTGAAATGTTCGGGCGCACCTCGTACTGACCCACATTACTCGATACTCGTTGCCCCGCATTGAATGCGTTGAACCGGAGACCGAGCAGGAAAGACGTTCGCCCTTTGTCAGCCTCGATCGTTGGTATCTTCGTCGTCGCCTCCTCCGCTCCCGGCCTCCTTAGCTCGCCATGTAGACCGGCTCCCTCTCCTTGGATCTGCATCATCTCCAAACCGGCTGGCGCTCCTCCCACCGTTGCCAACTCCAATCGAAGGGCACGTCCCTCCTACCGCACGGACAACCATCCTAGGTGTCAAGGATCGAGCTCACGGACTTTGATCACTAGCTCCGGCAGTACCCCGTGAGAGACACCATTACTCACGATCCCTTCGACTATAGCAATTCCCATGAGTATTTTCTGTACTCGATCTAAAGAACGCCAAAGAAAGGGTATTCCTCGCACCCGGACCATGGTCAAAAAGCTTGGCGACAAAATCCCGTTCGAATTGTAAACTTCCCTCCATCGAATCAGTGTCTTCCTCAAGCGGGACATCTCCAACAGGGCAGCCGCTTCTTGAAGTATATTGAGAATCCTCAAGCGCATCACGAAAGCGTGATGATCGCATCTTATGCGATCGGGGCGACTAGTCGCACTAGTCGCAAGGTGCAGCGGAATTTAAAATTTTAAAACATATTATGAAACCACATGATCACAAGAACGTTTCTTGGATCGTTTCATCAAACCACAAAGTATTAGAAATACCTCTCGAAGTGTGGTTGCGATCACGAGATCTCCAAAGCAAGAGATCATCCTGTCTCAAGTCCGATCCACGAAGACAACACTTGTGGGCGCGATGATGAGGCGCGTGACTCCCGCAATCCTCGACGAAGATCCAAGCTTCGAATCCCCTGATTTCTTCCAACGAAATCCATCGTCTTCCTCTAGAGCAAGTAGCCCCAAAGAAGATGGAGATCCTCGAGTAGTCGAAGGCGAAGGCGAGAAGCTCTCTCTCAACACATAAGATGGACGACCACCTTAGAGAGAGAGAGACGGCGAGAATGAGAGAGAGAGAGTAGGCGTGTACTCTTGTGTGTTCTCAAGGGCTAGGGTTGCCATCCTTATATATTACTTTGGGATCCAATGGATCTCAATCTTTGACATACATAGATCCAACGGCTAGGTTGATCCACGTGTCAATCAATGGCCATGATTGTTGTTGATTAAAAACCAACAACATTAATTTATATCAAATTAAATATATGTTGCATTATCATCAACATAATTTAATTTAACATAAATTAATTATTAAGAGATAACAAGATAACAAAAAAAGAGAGACAACAAATCACCACTAAAAAATAGGGGGCGTCACCTATGACGAAGTCATTGGTGACGACACCTCTTTTTGGTGGTGATTGTTTCCTTTTTATTTTATCCTATTATTTCTTAATAAATTGCAATAACTTTTATTGCAATAATATCCATCAAATTAATTCCAAATTAATTTGTGAATACTTCAATCATGCCATTGAAAAATATGTGAATCATATTCACAACCCAAACTAATTTGTAAATTTCATTTTTAATTAATTAATTAATGTAAATCCAATCTACATTAACAATTAACAAATGCTATTTACAAAATCTATCTCTCTGTCTCTCTTTGATATATTATAAATCATATTTATAATATACTCACAGATATTATGGATAGCACTATCCACGATCTGTATTCCCTTGATAATTAAATCTCATTTAATTATCTTGGATAATCATTCTCACAATATGAATCTTATTCATATTATACTTGATAATTAAATCTAATTTAATCATCAAGACCTTCTTGCTTGGATACAAAATTCATAATAGGAATTATTCCTGAACTCCTTCAAGAATAATGTGCTTTCTCCGCAGATACTTGGAGATAAGGAAATGGCGATTGTATTGTTCCACGTATAGTGACTTGGATGTTGAGATCTCATCTCAAATCCAGATCTCACGGACCTCCCATAGATGCTTGATTAAATCAAGTCCGTACACTTAATCTTCTCATTGCATCTGAATCTTATTCAGATCAATGTCCAACATTTGGACCAAGATCAAGTTACTTCTCTACTGAGAGGAGTCACTAAAATCCAGACTTGTTTCATCACTCCCTCGGACTGGAAGCGTCATGGTTATACAATCGTTTATGATCACATCACCCTCAGGTATTCCCAATACCTGCACATCCTGCATACTGGAAGACCAATGATCAACCTTAAGATGAAGATCAATTTTACAATGTCTTCTTCAGGGTTTGATCACCAAGTTTCTCAATCTTGGTCATTGGGATTTGGTATCGATCATATGCTTTCCCAAAGCATATATCATACCTTCAAAATCCTTCCATGCTTCCAAAGCACGACGACCATGCATGGAATTTGATCGATCCCAATACCTCATGAGTGAGCTCATGTCTTCCGGTTCATAAGTGAACCTGTATGATCCCTTTGAGAGATCATATTACTCATATGCCCTTATATGCACACCAGCTCGCCGGTGTATACACCTTGGTTAGGTCATAAACCAAATGGTCTGCCAACTGTACATACTCAGACATATAGTAACACATCTATCTCTGGTTAGAGGATGTATGCCTATGCTGTGACAGTATTCAACATAGGACTTAGGTTATCTCGATCTCGCTAAGTCAACTCTTTGACCTAACTAATCTGACACCTCCGAATCACTATTCCCATGCAGAGGACCTGCATCAAGAGGTCGGTCAGATATCAGCCTATGTGAGAAAGGATTGCCATCTCCTACTCAGGCTGGAGATCATCTCTTAATAGTCATTTGACGATGCTTGATGAGTCCTCTATCTAACTCATTAGATATTCATTCAAACACCAGCATCTATGATTCATTTAATGAATCAACAGCTATATGATTATCAAGACGGCCATGGTACATAACCCTAATTCTACAGAGGGACCTTATAGTGCATTCATTCACTTATTTTCAGAAAGGGAGTGAAACAATCAATAACATTTATTGATAAAACATATTTATTACAATAACATTTATTGCAAGAATGGTTCGCCTCGGGCTCACATGGCTAACACTTCTTCCCTGCCGAGACCGCGGGCCAGCACCCGTCATGGAGACACCAAAACCATGTCTCCCCCGGAACCTTGCCTTCGTCGCCAACCCCACATCCGAAGAGCCCTTGGACAGGACCTCTCTGCCACCACCTTCCCCTACCAAGAGAGTCGTCGATCTCTTAACTGTGGTTGCCTTCTGTATCCAAGTCCTGCAAGCACTGCTACGATGCATGAAGCCACGGCATCTGAAACAACGAATTGGCTCCCGGCACTGGCTTGCCCAATGGTCATGCGCACCACACACCACAACGAAAACAACCCCTCCCGAAAGGACGCTTCGACGGCGGGGATTTGTTCCTTTGCCCTATAGCTGGCGCCTTGCCACGCTGATGACGTCAGATCTCCACCCAGCCCTCATCATGATTGGACCCATGTCGACCCCGAAGATGCGGAATCTCATACCGGAAATCTCCTTCACTCCGATCTTTCCCTCCCGTGCCCCATCTCCACCACGCTCCCTCTCCTCTCTCGCTCCCTCTCGCTCTCTTGCTCCCATCAATCCATGTGAAATCGAAATTTATAAAAACCTACTAAAAGTAAAGCGAATTATCGAGTTGAGTTAGCAAGTTGATCACGTATCAACTTGAACTCGAATTGATAACCTTAACAAGTCATTTATCCATATTGAACTCAGAATCAATAGCTTTTTTAGCCTTGCACAACTCTTATGGAGTTGCTTTTGAGTCAGGCTCATCGAATTTGAACTTTCCTGATACTCATGTGTGAGTGTAGTGTGTGTATGAGGTAGAGAGTGTAGAGTGTGTGAGTGTAAGTTGGTATGAGTGTGTATTAAGAGTAATTGTGTGTGTGTTATTGTGTGTGAGTGTATGCTACAATCTATGTGTGTGCACTACAATAAGTGTGTGTGTGTGTAAGATCCTACACCCATGTGTAGGTAACTATTCTACACCCACCCCTTTTTCCATCATTTTTTTTATTTTTTTGAATTGAATCCTTGGAGGATTTAGATCAAAATATATCACCACCATGTCATTCAAATTCAACTTATTTCGAGACTTCCAACATATCCATCATGATATTCAAATTTTAAGGATCTCATATTTGCTGAAATTGACCCCTTCCGATGGAGACATTAGGAATGCTTGTTTTACATAAAATTTGAAACACATCATTTAATATTCTAAGTCAATCCTATGAGGATCCATTTCAAAAAAATCAAAAAAAAATAGTGGAAAAGGGTGGGTATAGGATAGTTACGTACACATGGGTGTAGTTATATATATAACCACGCCTTCTGTCCAGGCTTGAAAGTTTTATGTCTGATGTGATTATCATGCCAACGATTAATCTATATAGATAAGGTTGTTATTGTATGTGGAGTCTCTGAATTCCAAGAGTCTATCAGATCTGTCTTTCGATTCTGACCACCTTCGTATGGGTCCAAATTACAGATGTTAACTGCTCATAATGATTTATGAATTAATTCAATTGGCAGATAGCATGGCTTTCCATAAACCAAATGATAGGATGACTGATGAGCCAAAATTCTACTAATCCGGATCAGGTAAAAATATCACACTCGGGTCGTTGCGATCCGGATCGATAAAAACCTCGGCTCAATCAAGAAAATATGAGCAGACCACCAAAATAAGGTAAAAATCAAAGAAACACACTAGTGGTCCTGGCTATTGGATTAGCCCGGTAAGCGACCAGGGTGGGACTCAGGGAGCACGTAATGGCCTTGCGGCCTACGAAGTAGTCTAAAAGAGAAATAAAGTAAAAGAAAATGCTTTTTGGTGGATTTTTAATGTTTTTAATTTTTTTGGATTTTTTAATTAATAAAGAAAATAAGGAAATCAATAAATAAACAACTTAGATGATTTATTTAATTACTCAAAATGCATCCAAAAATTCAAACAAAAATGTTTTTATGTTTTTATATTTTTTTATATTTTTGTTAATTATTGGTGATTTTCTGATTTTTATGGAATTTTATAAAAATAAAACAAGACTGAAAAATAAAGGCACTGTCCAATCAGACTTTGAGGGCCAAATTAAAATGCAAAATAGCCCTATCAAGGTCTGAAGTAATTTTCCTGTAAAGTAGAAAATATAAGGAAAATTTAGGCACTGGAATTATTAATTTTTTATTTTTCAATTATTTATTAGAATTTTTATGGGTTTTTAGGGGTTTTGTAATTTTTATAGGTTTTATAAATCCAAAAATGACCAAAATTGGTCAGAAAATCAAATAACACAAAACAAACACTATATAATTGCTTTGTATTTTTAAAGGTGTTTTAATTTTTTTTTGTGATTTTTATAACTAGACAGTAAAGAAAATGTGTGTTTTTGAGTTTTTAAAAAAACACAAAAAGTGTCAAAAATGTCTCCAAAATTTAGAGAAAATTTACACCATGGCAGGAGCCAGATGTCCAATTATCATCAAATTCGGAGTTGGTTTGCTATTTTATTAAAATAAAAAACAAAGGTATAGTGCACGGGGACCTATACGCAATTAAGAGAAGTTCCAGGGGGTCCGGTGCAATTTCTCCAAGAACTCACACACCAAACGCGTGGCCTGGGCACACAGGGACCTATTTGCAATAAACTTAAGTCCCTGGACTATTTAGTAACACGTACTAAAAGTCTAGGGCAAAAGTATAAAAAGCCCACGATATAAAGCACATGCACTAATACAACACTGATGAGCCGTGATTCAGTCGGTACGGATCAGGTAAAAATATCACTCGGGTCATTGCGACTCGGATCGATAAGAATCTCAGCTCAATCAAGAAAATAAGGTTCAGACCACCAAAATCAGATAAAAATCAAAGAAATACGATAGCGGTCCTGACTATTGGATTAGCCTGGTATAGTGACCAGGGTCGGACTCAGGGAGCACGTAATGGCCTTGCGGCCTATGAAGTAGTCTAAAAAGGGATAAAATAAAAGAAATGTATTTTTGGTGGATTTTTTAATTTTTATAAATTTCTTTTTGGATTTTTAATTAATAAAGCAAATAAAGAAAACAATAAAACAACCAACTTCAAGCAATTATTAAGGCACTCAAAAATCACTCAAAAATTCAAATAAAAATGTTTTTATGTTTTTTATGTTTTTACTGTTTTTGGGTAATTTTTGGTATTTTTCTGATTTTTATTGAATTTTCTAAAAATCAAACAAGGCAAGAAAACAGTGTTGTTGTCCAGTCAGACTTGGAGGGCCAATATAAAATAGATAAATGCCCTATCAAGGCCTGAAGGTAATTTTCCTAAAAACTAGAAGATAAAAGGAAAATTTAGGCACTGGAATTATTATTTTTGGATTTTTCAATTAATTATTAGAATTTTTATAGGTTTTTAGGTGTTTTGTAATTTTTAAGGGTTTTATATAATGGAAAATGACCAAAATTGGTCAGAAAATCAAACAAGGTAAACAAAAGATAAGTAATGTTTTTGTAATGTTTAGAGGTGTTTTAATATTTGTTTGTGAATTTTCAAGTCAGACAGTAAAGAAAAAGCTTGTTTTTGAATTTTTAAAATATTAAATGAGATAAAAAATGTCTCCAAAAATTGGAGAAAATTTTACACTATGGCAGGAGCCATGTGTCCAATTTTCATCGCATTTGGAGTTGGTTTGATATTTTATTAAAAATCAAAACTAGGGTATAGTGCACGAGGACCTGTACGCAAATAGTAGAAGTTCCAGGGGGTCCGGTGCAAAATTTCCAAGAAGTCATGCACGAGGCGCGTGTCTTGGGCACACAGGGACCTACATGCAAAGGAAATAAGGTTCCCGGACTAATTAGTAACAGGTACCAAAAGTCCGAGGGCCTTACTGTAAAATACCCACTAAATCACGCACATGCTCATTAAAAACATTCACAGGGGTATATCTGCAATTAATAAAACTATAAAACCATTCATTAACACCCTAGATCTGGAGGTCCATACATGCAATTAACCCAACAAAACATGTGTCGACGCACGCGATCCACTACAAGCAGGGGCATACATGTAAATAACAGATAAGACAGGGTCCACTATGCAATTTACCCAACGCAAATAAAAGTTTAAAACTATTTACAGGACTAAAACAAAATAGCTAAGAGCCTAAGATGATATTTACCCTTTATTAAGTCGCCCGTCGGATGCGCGCCACGTGGTGATTCATCGACTCAGACGAGCTGGGGCTAAACCTCGACGATCGAACGGTCACGATCACTCCTCCACAGATCGACGGTGCTGGCGACTCCTCAAATGGACGGTGGAGATCAGAAATGGAGCTGGAGGTGCATCGGACGACAGGGGAGGATGGAGGACGAACTAGGCTCCAGCGAACTTCGCCGTGCTCGTGCAGGCGCTGGACTCCTCCTCGAAGGACGCAGATGATCGGAGAAGAAGCGTGGATGCCTTCCGCGTCTACTGGTATCCTTCGATGCTCGACGGAGCTCTGGGGAGCTCAGGCGAGTCCGACGGAGGTCGAGCGGCTGCTTCAAATGGTCCAGGCCCTCAGATGGGCTTGGATGTCCCTGCAAAACACACTAGCAGACTCGCGGGTCAAGGGCAAAGTGCCTCGACCCTGTGAACGTGGGTGAAGGTGGTAGGTGCGGCGGGGCGAGCGAGTTTCGGCGATGCGACAACGGAGGAACTCGACTCCCAGCTCCTGTGCGAGCTGGGTTGAATGAATGGGCGGAGAAGGTGCGCGGGACGAAGGCGAACGTGGTAGATAATTCCGATGGTCGGGACGATTGGTACGGTGGTCGAAATCGAAGCGGAACGGCGACAGAGGAAATTGGGCGAAACTAGAAATTCGGGAAAAGGAGAAAGAACGGGGACTACCTGGGCGGATGAGTCGACTGCGGAGGAGCTGGGCTTGCTCCTGGTCCTTGCCTCAAGGACCGTCGGCGTCCGAGGCTCTGACGCTACCTCCAGGCGGCGCACGATGGTGCAAGCTCGCCGGATCGATGGTCTCCTTGCTCCCTCCTCGCTGCAACACCCTCTGGGGCGAGCTGTCACTCTCGCTAAGATGATGGAGGTCACTGGGTGGAAAGAAAATGATCCAAGTATGAGGAACAGAGAGGCGGAGCTCGGCTTATGTATGGGTGCAGATCCGAGAAGAAAGGCTCGGGCAGGGTTCCGCAAGGCGCGGATCCCCACGCAGATGTGTCGGCGAAGATCTCGAATGCAAGGGGGATGATCGGAGCCCGGGGGTTGCGGATTTGGGGTCGGGTCGTGACGCGAAAAATCGGGGAAGTCGGGTCAGGCGTCACGACCCGTGGGAAGTGGTCCACAGGGGGGAGTTGACCGGGCGGTCAACATCCCCATGGACCAATGGGAATCAGCCACCTGGAAAAGATTTAGAAATTCATTTAAAAATAGCAAATGGCTGATTTATGAAAAACTCAAAATATGAAAAATGTTTATTTTATTTTTTTTCTATTTTTTGGTGATTTTTAATTAATTTTTCAAAATAAAAATAAGGTATTTACATAATAGAGCTATATATAGGTATATACACAATATAGGTTTTTTTTATTTTTGATTTTTAATTTGTTATTTTTATACATTTTTATCCCCATTTTGTATTTTATTTATTTATAGTATAAAATTAGGAATAAAAAGATATTTTTATTTTATTTTTATTATTTATATACAAGGGTGAAATAAATAGATATATTCATCTATATATATGGTATATGTACAATGCTCTTTTTGATTTTAAATTTTGTTCCTTTTATTTTATTTTTGTTTTTATGGTTTTTATTTTATTTATTTACATCATAAAAGATAGAATGTATACAATTTTTACGGAAATAAATTTATTTATTTACAAGGCTAGAATAAATATAGGTGTGGGAGTATGTACATGGTGACTATGTACAAGTTATCTATTTTTGTTTTCTTTTTGATTTTTCAATTTTTATTTTGATTTTATATTTATAAATATGTACAAGCCACTTTTATTCTATTTTTAGAGGAAAATATATTTATTGTCTTTACAGGGATATTTACACACATGAGCCCCTATCTCTCTCTACTTTGGCTTTTATGCAGTCAGGCCCATGCTGAGCCCTCCCTTGGGATTAGGTTGCTCAATATTTATTCTAAATATTTCCCTCTTTTTCTTTTTAATCTTTATTCTTTTATTTTTGCACAAAAACATGCTAATTATTACTTTTTACACCATGCATGCTTTTGGTAATTATTTGTATTTACAAACATATACATGCATTTGCAAGGGTTTTTGTAGCTGAAATATAAGAATAAAGAGTGATGAATGAGTATTCATCAAACACTCGCAGGGGCATTTCTGCAAATATTAAAAACATAATTTCATTCATTAGCACCCTGAAACATAAAGCCCATACATGCAAATAACCCACAAAAGCACGTGTCGAAGCACGTGTTCCACTACAAACAGGGGTATAAAAGCAAATACAAGAAATGACAGGGTCCTCTATGCAAATGACCAAACTAAAATAAAAGTTCTAAAATATTTACAGGACTAAAGATTAACAACTAAAAAGCTAAGGGCCTAAGAACAAATTACCCTTTATTTAAGCCGATGGTCGGATGCATGCCACGTGGAGATTGGACGGTGGAGAAGAGGCGCGGCTAGCAAAGGGCTCCTCGGCGCTCATCCAACGGCAGGGGACGCGCCACGTGTAGATCCGATGGTCGAGATGCATTGGGTCCTCTTCGCTGGATGGAGGGTTGAGAGGAGGCCACGTGGAGATCCGACGGTGGCCGCTGGCCTCCTCTTAACCCTGATCGGACGGTCCGGATATGATCTGGAGCTGGAGGGCAATCGGACGGTCGGGGAGGATGCTCGATGAACAAGCGACCGGCGAACTTCGTCGGGCTCGTGCGCGTGCAGGAGAGCTCCTCAGAGGCTGCTGAAGATCGGAGAATATACGCCTTGGCCTCCCGCGTCTGAAGATGGCCTCTGATGAGGCTGGAGGCGTCGGAGGTGGTCCAGCGACCACGGCGGAGCTGGAGCTGCTACTCCTGAATGTCGAAGCCCTCAGATGGGCTCCTCTGGACCTGCAAAGCTATGCAACAGACTCCTGGGTTGAGGGAAAAGTGCCTCGACCCAGTTAGGGGTGGTGAAGATGATCGGTGCGTCGGGACGAAGGGGCTCCTGCGAAGCGACGGCGGAGGAACCCCAATCCCAGTTCCGTGGCGAACTGGGTTGAACGAAGGGGTGGAGAAGGTGCACGGGGAAAAGGCAAAGATGTGGGTCGACTCCGATGATGGAACGGGTGGCTAGGGTGGTCGGAATTGGGGCTCGTCGATGACGGGGAGAATTGGGCGTAAAGCTAAATTAAAAAAATGGAAGGAAAGAGGGCTACCTACTGGATGATATCGACTGGGGAAGAGCTGGGGATGCTCCAGGTCCTAGCCTCGAGGGCCGTCGATGCCCGAGGCTCGAACACCACCTCTGGGCGGCGCACGGCGGTGCGAAGTCGCCGGATCAGAGGTCTGTCCACTCCCTCCTCGCTGCGACACGGTCGCAAGCAAGCTGTCACTCTCGCGGTGGTTGTGGAGGTCCTAGGGTGGAGTGAAACGATCCAAAGATACCTGAAAATGGAGGCGGAGCTCAGGCTAAATACCTCTAGGGGTCCGGCTAGATGGGAGTCGGGCGTGAAGCTCAGAGCGCGGATCCCAAGGCTGGTGATCGGGCGTGCATCTCGAATGCAAGAGGAAGAAGGAGAGCCCGGGAATATCGGATTTGGTGATCGGGTCATGACGCAGTAATTCGGTGAAATCGGGTCGGGTGTCATTGACCTGTGGGAAGTGGTCCAAGGGGGGGAGTTGACCGGGGGGTCAACATCCCCCGTGGACCAATCAGATCAGGCCACATCAGAAATAATTGGAAATTAGAAATAAAATAATAAATGGCTGATTTAGGAAAAACTTAAAACATGAAAAATGTTTGTTTTATTTTTTTCTATTTTTTTTTGTAATTTTTAATTTTTTTTTTGAAATAAAAATAAGGTATTTACAAAATAGTGTTATATATAGGTATATATACAATATTGATTTTTCATTTTTAATTTTTAATTAATTATTTTTGTACATTTTTATTCCCATTTTATATTTTATTTATTTATAGCGCAAAATTAGGAATATTCTGATGTTTTTATTTTATTTTTATTATTTATGTACAAGGGTTAAATAAATAGATATATACATTTATATACATGGTATATATACAATGTTCTTTTTGGTTTTCATTTTTGTTCTTTTTATTTGATTTTTGTTTTTATGGTTTTTATTTTATTTATTTACATCATGAAATAAGGAGTATATACAAGTGTTTAGGGATTTTAATTAATTTATTTATAGGGTGAAATAAATATATGTGTGGTCTTATATACATGGTGAATATGTACAAGGAATATTATTTTTATTTTCTTTTTAATTTTTCTATTTTTATTTTGATTTTGTATTTACAAATATATACAAATATATACAAGCCCATTTTATTTTATTTTTAGAGGAAAATATTTTTATTATATCTACAGGTATATTTACACACATGAGCTCCCTATCTCTCTCTACTTTGGCTTTTATGCGGTCAGGCCCATGTTGAGCCCTCCCTTGGGATTAGGTTGCTCAATATTTATTCTAAATATTTCCTCTTTTTCTTTTGTTTCTTTATTATTTTATTTTTGCACAAAAACATGCTAATTATATGTTTTTTACACAATGCATGCTATTGGTAATTATTTGTATTTACACATATCTACAAATATTTGCAAAGGTTTTTGTAGCTAAAATATAAGAATAAAGAGTGATGAATGAGTATTCATCAATGACATTCCTAATGGAGACATGTAAGCAATTCAATAAGCACATAGAACTAAATCAAGCAACTGAGACCATTTCTTCTTATCTAGCCTAATAAATTTTTGCATGATTGTCTTGATCTCCCTATTTGATAACTCAGCCACGACATTCGATTGTAGGTTGTAAGAATATGTGACATGTTGATCGATGACGTATTCCTTCACAAGCTTTCTGACTTCTTTATTGACAAAATGGCTACCCTCATCTGAAATTAAGATCTTTGGAATCCTGAACTACAAAATAATGTTGTCCTTGTGAGAACGACAGATGGTACAACTATCGACGAATAGGGCGGGAATAACCTCCAACCACCGACTTACATAACCAAGGGCAAGCATGATGTATTTGTATCCATGACTATTAGGAAATGGGGCCATAAAGTCAATGCCCCAAACATCAAAAACATTAGAGATCTGAATAAATTTTAGGGGCATTAAGACTTTGGAACTGAGGGTTCCTCTCATTCTCAGACAGTCAATGCAGCCTTTCACATAAGATGTGGCATCCTTGAATAGCGTAGGAAACCAAAGTCAACACTGCAATACTTTTGTTTCCATTCTGTTTCTAAAATGGAGTCATCCATATTCGAGCTTTATGACAGTGCTTGAGAAAACTGATGTACTCCTCCTGAGGAATGCACCGATGCCAAATGCAATCTGTAACTTCCCTGAAGAGATATGGATCTTCCCACTAGTAGAAATGAATATCAGATAAAAACGTGTCATTCTTTACTCTTATCCAATCTTATGGAACTTTCTTAGAAATGAGATCGTTCATAATATTGGCATGCCAGAGGAGAGAAGCAATACTTAGACTGGATTCGGCGGGGAAGGTTTTTGATATCGATGCATTACTCAACCGAGTATATAACAATTCAATTCTTGACAGGTGATCTGCAACCACATTCCTAACTCCAGGTTTACCTCTAATTTCAAATCAAATTCAAAAAGGAGATGGATCCATCTGAGTAAACGTGACTTTGCATCCTTCTTCTGGGTTTTGCGATTTTTAAGGTTTTCTTTTTGTCATTTTTAGTGATTTTTGTCTAGATGGTAGAATATTTAGTAATAAGGCTACTTCATTTTTTGAAATTTTTAGAAGTATTTTCCTATTTTTGGGATTTTAATAAGCAGATTGAGAATAAATTTGTATTTTTGTATTTTTTATAAATAGGAAATCACATTAAGCGCCAAATAAAAATACGGGCATGAATAAACATAATGTCAGGTATGGAATGTAATTTTCCAACAATTTTTGAAGAAATATAGCTATTTAATAAAAATGCAATGTATAAAATAAAATGAAATATAGGTAGGGTCCATAATGCAATTTAATTAAACTTTTAAACCATTTCAGAATTGATCTATAAACTACAGGTACATAAATGAAAGATCTACAATGCCTCACATGTTGCTACATGTGAGGTGGAAGGGCATAAATGCAATACACGAAATGTCTAGGCCCCTAAATGCAAAAAGTTCAATTAAAATTACACTACATAATGTATTTAAAAAATTTAAACTTAAATAAAAAAGGCAGTATGGTCTCTATGAAACGGTTCACTTGAGATCAATGGCCTAGATTAGATCAAGGTCACTCTTGTAATCCGTCGACACTAAAGATGACTAGAAGAACACCAAAAACATTGTACTTGTGTAACTTCGATCATTGATTCCTCGTAGATCCAGTCATCTTTTCCTTCTCCGATGATCTCTAAGGCTTCATGGAGCTACACCACATCTATTAGAGGCTTCAAATGATTCCAAATCCTATCTATGGGGACATGGGGGTTGATGATTGGCCAGGCAACTCGGGTTAATAAAACAAATAATCAAGGTTGTTGCGACCTGAATCACCAAGCTCGGTCAACCAAGAAGAAGAAAAACCACTCAAGCAAATAAAACAATCAAGCAAAATGAAAGCGGTCTCGCTGTTATTTTTACCTGGTATAGCAATCAGGGTCGAACACAAAGAGCACGGAAATGTACGAAGTGGCCAAATTTCTGAAATAAAATAAAATGAGATATATTTTTGGTGGTTTTAATTTTAAAAATTTTATATTTTTATTAAAGAAATAAAATCTAGCAAATAAGGAAACAAGGCACACAACAATCTTTTTTTATTTTAATTTAGGCTAAAAATGCTCAAAAAATTACAAAAAAATATTTTTGGAATTTTAATGTTTTAAATTATTTTTGATAATTTTCCGGAGTTTTGTAAATTATTTTATAACAAACAGTGACTAAAACCACAAACAGTGCACAGCTAGGATTAAATTGCAATTTAAAATTACTTAAAATGCCCTAAAATCCTAGGGAGCAATTTTATGATAAACTAGAGATAAAATGCAACAAATAGGAACTGAAATGATATTTTTTTATTTTCTTTAATTTTATATGATTTTTATAAGTTTTAGATCTTTTGTACTTTTTAGATTTTAATAAGGGATTTTCAAATGAAGTTGCTACTATAAATAAAATGCATGAAAACACACAGGCAAGAATTTTTGTAGAATTTTTAGGGCAGCTTTTCGAATTTTTATGTATTTTCCAAAATGGACATGACACTTTTTAAAGGTTTTTTATTTTTCAAAAATAATTAATGCAACAAAATTAATCCACAAAAATTTCTATAAATACGACGTATCAACAGGAGCCATCAGTAATTTTTAGAAAACTTTTGGGAGTAATTTTATATTTATTTAATTAAATAAAGTACAGGAAGTTCATAAAGGCCTACTTGCAATTAAAGTAAACTTTCAGGCCAAACAATAACACACGTGGAAAGCTTAAGGCCTAAATTGCAAATAATCCTCACAAACACACGCACATCACATGAACCAGGCTCACATGGGAATATGTGCAAATACTAGAAACATTTCATTCAATTCACAATAACTTAAAAGTTCAGACTAAGTATTGTAAATAACCCAAGAAAGCATGTGTGGTTGCACGTGAGTTCAAACAAATAGAACTAAAATGCAAATCTTAAAAACCTGAGGTTCAAACTGTAAAAAAATTGAACTACAACTTTTATTTATGGGACTAAAGCAAAATACTGAAATGAACGAGGGTGAACAGGAAATATACCCCTTGGTTCACGTGGCACACGTTGAACCCTATGCTGAGGTACGGCTCTGATCTCCAACTAAGGATAGATCTAACAGCTGCTGCGGATGTCGCGGACGTGCAGGGCAGGTGCATCAGATTCCGATCTAATGGCCGAAAAGCTGGGAGTGTCAGGCGACTCGGATCGTGTCTGGTAGAGTGGTCCCCATCCGACGCTGGAGAAGACTGCTGGAAGAACACCCCCTGGAGACTTTCGATCGGGCAATGAAGGGAGTCCTTCGATTCGATGAGAGACTTGAGGAGCTTCGTACAGTCGGGGAAGCTCTGCGCGTCAGGTGGGTTGCTCCAATGGGAAAGAAAATGGCCGGATAGCCGTCGCAATGGTGGGTCGCCTGGAGCTGATCTGCCTAAGCAGTCAGGGGATCAACTGGAGTGTTTGCGCGAACCAGCACCTGCAAAAGGTACATCGCTTGGAGGCGTAGCTTCGGCGAAGGTTTATTGCATACGACAGTTAGGGAAGCATAGGAGAATGGGGTTCGACTTCCGGCGAAGGTGAAGGAGGGAATTCTTGGCCTTAATCCTACTCGAACGGGAAGGTCTAAGGATGATCAGGTTGCGGAACGAGGTGTGGGGCAAGACATAGCAAAAATCGGAATGGTAAGATGTAGGGAACGATGCCCCGACCAGTTGGTCGGAGCAAGTGGACGTCGGCGGAGGTGAATTGCAAGGATGAATTGAAACGAGAAGTGCAGTGGATGGAGGCGATACCTGAGGCTAGTGACTGACTCAACAAGGTCAGGCGGAGGTGGGAAGTCATGTTTTGGCCTCAATCTCGCTGCGGCAGGCAGGGATGCTAAACGCGGCGGAGCTCTCCGGCGACGTGGTTGAGCTACGGCTTTAGGCCACCAAACTCCAATCCAAAGGCGCCTCTCATTCGACTTAGGGTGTCTAGGGGTGAAGGAAGGGGTGAGACACGAGCTACGGTGCTAGAAGGCGCATGAGAGCTTTTATAGCCAACTCCAGGAGCCTAGAAAGATCGAGCGGGAGCACACAACCCTAGGAAGATCCGTACCTTCCTAGGGATAAATATCACGGGTCATTGCGACCTCAATCCCTCGAATCGGACTCAACAAGAAAACTAAGACCACCAAATCAATAATCAATCAATTAAGCTAAACAACGGTCTCGCTATTTTATTTAACCTGGTATAACGACCAGGGTCGAACACAAGGAGCACGGATTGGCTTAAAAAGCCTACGAAGTAGTCTAAAAATCAAATAAAAAATAAAATGTTTTTGGTGGATTTTATGGATTTTTAAAATTTTTTGTAATTTTTAATTATGAAGAAAATGTAAAACAAGGCTAAAAGATCACATTCAAGGAATTATTCAAGGTATCAAACAAAGTCAAAAAATTACAATAAAAATATTTTTGGGTTTTATATTTTTTATGTATTTTTGGTAATTTTCTCTGATTTTTATAATTTTTATGGATTTTATAAAAATGAGATAAGGCAAAAACATGAAGCTAATGTGCAGCCGGATTTGAAAGGCTATTTATATGAAAATAGCCTCTAAAAATCTGGAAACAATTTTATGACAAACTACAAATAAAAACTAAGGTACAAGAAAAGAAATTGCATTTTATTGATGTTTTAATGATTTTTATAAGATTTTTAGGTTTTTTTCACTTTTTAGGGTTTTTATATATCAAAATCAAACAAAAGTTGAACTGAAGCAACAAGACACAAAAACAAGCACACCACAATTTTTTTAGAATTTTTGAATGCTTTTCATATTTTTTATTGATTTTAGAATTCAAACAGTAGCAAAAATGAGGATTTTTTAATTTTAAAAATACAAAACAACCACAAAAATGTCCCAAACAATTAGTGAAATTTTTACACAGTGGTAGGAGCCATGTGTCCAAATTTCACAATTTTTGGAGTTGATTTGCTAGTTTATTCAACCAATTAAAACCTGATAGTGCACAAAGACCTAAATGTAAAGAAACTAAGTTCCAGGACCAAAAAGTAACAGGACTGAAAAGCTCCGAGGCCCTTTTGCAAAAATCCCAAGACAACACGAGTTCAGCACGTGATTCAGGAACAGAAGGGCATAAGTGTCTTTCTAATTAATAAAAATTCAAATAATAACACCTATAAAGTTTAGGGGGGAATGTGTAAATGACCCACAGAACACGTGCCAACCCACGTGAGCTACATTCGAAGGGACTAAGATGCAAATAACATAAACACAAGGACCTAAATGTAAAATATCCAAATTAAAAACAACTACTAAAAATATTTACAGGACTGAAATGTAAATGCTAAACTAAGAAGGGCCTAAGTGATATTTACCCTTATTATTAAGATCCAATGGTTGAGGGGAGTCCACTTAAGATCTGACGGTTGTGGATGGTGGATACCCCTTCGATGATGGATGCTCCAGATGAGCTCCTGAGCTAGATCCAACGATCGAGGCTTGCCGATGAATGGAGGGCTTAAATCAGAACTGGGGCTACGCCTAATCGGACGGTAGAGGCCACTCCTGGAAGAACCGCGAAGAACTCACCGCCGGAGAGCTTCGCGCAATCAATACGTGTTGCTGGAGGGTCCTCCGACGCTGCTGAGTTGGGCGAAATGTAGCTGAAGGTGATCCGCAGATGTTGATGGGCTCCGATGAGGCCGGGAGCGTCTAGAGTACTCCAGCGATGAGATGAACCTGGAGCTCCTGTGCTCTGAAGTCCGAACCTCTATATGAGGTTCTGGGGCACTCTATCCTACACAGGAATACCACTGGGTCGAGGGCAAATTGCCTCGACCCGTTAGAACACGAGAGGGGTGAAAGGCGAGGCGGGGCGTGGTCCTCCGGCGAAGCGACAGCAGAGGAGGACGATACTCTGTTCCGGGGTGAACTAGGGGGAGTGGATGGGCGAAGAAGGTGGAGAGGGGACCGGCGAAGGTGAAGGACTAATCGGGAGGGTGAACGGATGAACAGATAGGTCACGGTGGTCCGGTGAACATCGGGTGGTCGGAAAACTAAAAAATCTAAATCTACTGCTAACTACTGACTAACTACGCTACCTGGCGGTCGAAGTCGTCTGAGCTGGAGGTGCTGGACCTCCTGGGGTCTTCTCCTCGATGGAGCGATGCCTCCAGAGGCTCAGGCTCGCCAGCGGCGGAGCACGGCGAAACTTCGCCGGATCAGAGGTTCCCGGCTGCTCGTCCCTCACTGCAACTCTCACTAGCGTCAGCTGTCACTCAGACGAAGGGGAGGAGTTCATCGGAGGTGAGGGGGAAGGAGAAAGATGATGGAAATTGTGGCTCCAGGCGAGCTATATACTGGACGAGGATCCGAGAAGATGGGAATGTAGCGCGTGGATCGAGGAGCGGATACCTAAGAGGAATATCGGGTGTGAATCACGGGTGACTCCTCGACAATCGGAGCCTCAGATCAAGATGGATGGAGAACGGATCGATTTGGAAAATTTTGGAGAAGTCGGGTCAAAAATCAGATCCACGAAGAAGTCATCCAGGGGGAGAGTTGATCGGGGGTCAACAATACCCGTGGACCAATCAGATCATTTCATTTCAAAAACATTTAGAAATTCAATAAAATAGAAAACAAATTTATTTAAAAATATTTACAACATGAAAAATGTTTTTTTATGTTCAAAGTATTTTTTAGTGATTTTTATTTATTTTTAAAAAATAAATTAATGTATTTACATAATATAATATTATATACATGTATAAATTACCTATGTATTTTCAATTTTATTTTTATTAGTTTATTTTTGTACAATTACTCTATATATTTTATTTATTTACATCATAAAATATAGAGTATGAAATAATTTTTTATTGATTTTTATTATTTATTTACAAGGGTGAATAAATAGATTTAGGTACATATATACATGGTATGTACAAAGTGAATAGAGAGAAATTATTTTCTTTTTGTTTTTTGTTTAATTTTTCTTATTTTTATTTTATTTTTATAAATATATACAAATAAATAAAAAAACCCATTTCTATTTTTGTTTTATAAATAAAATATAATATATACAAGAAGGAGTATATATACGGTGAATGACCCTATCTCTCTCTACTTTGATTTCTTTGCGGTCAGGCCAATGCTTGGCCCTCCCTTAGGTTCGGGTCACTCAATATTTATTCTAAATATCTCCTTCTTTTCTTTCTTCTTTATTCTTTTATTTTCGCACAAAAACATGCTAATTATTGCTATTTACACAAAGCATGCAATTTGATAATTTATTGTATTTACAAGTATCTACATGGTGTTTTGCAAAGTTTTGTAGCTAAAATAAAAGAATAAAGAGTGATGAATGAGTATTAATCACCCCCCTATACTTTATTTTGCTAGTCCCTTAGCAAACGCTTATTTGAAAAAGAAGTGAAAAAGAAAAAGGAACAGAAAAAGAAGGGAAAAAGAATGAATCAATGCTGATTATTAAACTTGTCTTCATTAAATTGAAGTATGGAGCTCAGTCAGATCTTTGGATTATTAATTTGTTGGAACCTTATTTGGACTTAGGTTTAAAACTTAACAGACTCTAAGTTCCACTTAATCTATGGTCAAGACTCCTCAACAATCCATATCAGAACAAGTCTACATACACAAACTCTGGTGACCATGAAACTCTTCTTGTACTGTGTATGTGAGGTATAGCTCTCCACCTCAGAAGTAGCAAAGTGACAACCCTCCCCAACAAGGTAACTCTAATACCCTAGTCTGGCAACTCTTTCCTCGAGGAGCGGGGTATTCCCTTCTAAGCTCAAGTACAACCGACTCAAGAAGTGGAGGAAGAATAGAATCCTTGGGAGCTCAACCAGTGTAGCTAAGTCTCCCTGCTGCAAGCTTCATGAGATGGGCATGGATAACATAAGCTTTGCTTTATTGCACTATATACACTCCGATGGGATTATCATTTTCTCTCAGACCCACCACTTTTTTGGAGTTATTTTATTTTTGCATTTTTTGATGTGCATATATACAACATATCTACATGTGCAGCATATGTACATAAGGAGTTTTTCTCTTGAGCCAGTAGACTATCCCTCTTTTGAAGCATTATTGCAACCCACAACTCCTGTCATTAGACCTCACGGTGACCAGACCAAGTTGAGACGCACTTCCTTCACTATAAAAAGAAGAGAGGTTCCGCCTAGAAGTACTACCCTCATATGCTACCCCAAGTCAAAGATGACTGCCTCCTCACCACCTCATCCGTAGAGAGCTCAGTGTAAAGTGTGGTCCAAGTAAAGCCATTGTCTGTAAGAGTCATGTGTGTGTTATTAAGTGCTTCTACTTAGGCTCATCGAGATGACATATGATCATAGCCTAGTAGACTCAAAACAATTAAGTCACCATGGACCTGAAAAGTCTCAACCCTAAGCCATATAAGGTTCCTCTTAGAATTAGGTGGGATTAAGATCTTAACCAAGCTCCATTTTTCAATTTAATTCCAAGCTAGTTTAAATGTCAACTATGATTCAGGAAAAAACTATACAAATATTTACAAAGATGCAATTTTTACAAAATTTTTACAAGTAATGCAAAATTTTTGAAAATGTTTGAAACATGGATGTATGTATGAATGCAAGTTTTGCAAAATATTTACACAAAATTACACAAGATATTTGCAAACTTTTTATTTTTCAAACATTTTACAAAAATTTTGTACTCTATGCATAATTTTGATAAGAAAAATATTTACAAACTATTTACACAAAAGATTTTTACAAACATTTTACAAAATAATTTTGTATAAATAGCTATGTATATGCAAAAAAAAGAAATTTTATTTACAAGGAAAAGTTTTAAATTTTTATGGATTTTAAGGTTTTTAGCCATTTTTATTTATTAACACACTCACACAAAGTACGAGTTATGGATAAAGTATATGTGGAATATATACGACACCCCCCTATACTTAGCTCGAACGATGTCCTCAGAGTGAATCAAGAGCGATGAAGAAGACATAACTCGTGTTATAGGGAAGTGAAAAGAAAGGCTATATACAAAGACGAATGAAAGAATAGAAATGAATAAGAGGATCTCGGGGTTTCCCCCTATACTTAGGATCAAGTAATCCTAAGTATAGTAGGCTGTACACAAAGGAAATCCGAGTGAGGAATGTACAGGGTCTACCTCCCCTATACTTAGGGTAAAATATCCCTAAGTATAGGCAGGAAAACAGAGGTAGAAAGAGACGAAGAAAACAAATATATACAAGATGGAAGGGCATTACTCCCCCTATACTTAAGGTGAAAAATCCTTAAGTATAGGCAACGGCAAGAGTAATGGAACAGAACGAATAGAACAACTCGGTGTTTTCACCCCCCCATACTTAGGATGAGGTATATCGTAATTATAGCAAATATAATCCTATACGAGACCTGGGGTGAAAACAACACGGAAGAAAGAACGATCAAATAATGACAAATACGTATATACAAAAGGGTATACTGTTGAGGTGCCTCTCAACAAGCGCTAGATTTTGCGCCCCTAGCTAGGCACAAAGGCTAGGATAACGCTGTCTCAAGGTTCAGGAGGGCATCTGTAAGGCGAATGCCATACTGTCGTCACAGTCTCGGTATGAGAACAACGACGAAATCAACAATGCAAATAAATACACCCAAATAAGCGATCAGGCGGGTGTCTGCTACCGAGCAATGATATGGAAAGATATGATCGGTATCCGGTAGCACAAAAGAAATTATTGGGTCAGGATCAGACTAGAGTGAAAGTGTAGAGCCGAAGAAATCAAACGTGGAGAAGGATGGATCCATCATGGAATCCTCCACGTCAATCAGTGTCTCAAAGAGGTGTGGAATATCAAGATCAGGAGACTCTCTATGAAAACTGATATCCGATGCATATAATGAAGAAAAATCAAATAGATCATCAAATATCTCAAAGATCGGCTCATCCTCGCGAGGGTCGTCGAGGTGAGATGACTCAAAAGTCGAAGGACCAGAAGACTCAGTTTCGTGATCCGACAGATCGGATACACTCTCAAAAGGTGAAATCGAGTACACATCGCAAGGGGCATTCTCCCGCAGATAACCCTCAGAGAGAAATGCAAGATCATCAGTGAGGAGAAGATCAGAATCTTTAAGGGCATCTACGCTGCTGTCAAGCATCCATTCTGTGCACCATAATGCATCATCATCTGAAGTTTGTCTCTGATCAATCTAGAAGCAGGGGAAGGTACTGGTTAACACCGTGGAGGCTGGCAATAGCTGACCTCACTTTGAGACAATGCTGGCTATCATTTGATCCTCGGAAAGTGTATTTGTCTCTACAAACTGGAGGAGAGAAGGCTCTAATACAGGAGTATCTATATCTGTCATCTCCAAATGGTGTCCCGCATCGAGCTGTGGCTGCTGGGCTGAGTCCTGATATCTGTCTGAGTCCGAGAAGCATCTCTGCAAGGTAGAAGTTGACTCATCCGGGACTGGACTCTGAAATGGCTGGATCGATGGCTGTAGTAGCGGGGGCTCCTCCATCCCCTGGAATATCATAAGATCTGATATCCAAGACTCGTCAACTGAAAACTCTAGGGCTGGCTCGAACTCTAGTTGGAAGACCAATGGGAACTCGAGTAGGCTCTGGGTCAGAACCTCCACTGTGGCAGCCATGTCCTCTATCATCTGTACTGCAACAGAATCCATGTCATCGATCGGGTGTGTAGAAGATATTTTCTCATCATGTGTGGCACACCCTACTTGTACTGCAACATCCTCATGTGTTGTCCCGACTACGGCATCTCGTGAAGATGGTCTCTATGAAAGTGATCTCGAGATGGCATCAAGTAACTCAATGTCAGAACTGCAGTGTGAACCGCCACACGAGGTCATGACCAGTGCAATTTGATCGGTGGTCATCCCCATCATGGAGATTTCAATGAGGTCGGTTGGTGAAAGTCCGTGATCGGGAAATCTCCTCAAGAGATCAAGAAACCTCAACGATGCATCATGCACTGGCTCCTGGGGGTCTACTGAAAACTCTGTGATCAAATACCGCATCATATCTGCTCTATGCTGGGGCTAAAATCTCTGTAGAAACTCGAAGCGTAGCTCTCCCTACGTAGCGAATCTCCTTCCCAAACTTCTATGCCATTTCATGGCTCTGTCATAAAAGGAAAATGGGAAGGTCTTCAACATCAGCTCCTCCACAGTGATTTCTGAATATGTCTGGCTATCGTAGAACTCCTCGAACTCGGCCAGATGAAGATACGACTCCTCGTGCATCTCCCTTGATAATGTCGACAGTCTCTGAATAAACTCCAAATCGAGAATGAATCGACTAAATGTAGAAGCTGACTGAGCTCCCTCGCCTGTATGCTCATCGGCCATCCTATCATCGGAGATATCTGATACTTGCATCTGCTCTCTGTGATCAGGTGTGAAGTGCACTCTCAATCCAGCACCGGCATCGTTCGGGTCTCACATCTACTCAATCTGATCTTCGCGGGCGTGTACCCAGAAGAATGAAAGGGAGGGAAGGGAGGGAACGGAAGATCGTTCGGAGATCCGACCGCCCTCTAAGGTGGACTGGACTGATGGGAAGAAGATGGAGAAGCGCAAGGGTCGGCAAGAAGTGAGGGGGATCCATCATCCAGGGATACAGAAGAGGAAGAGAAAACTGAAGGGAGAGTGGGAGGGAGAAAGATAGATGACTGGAGGAGAAGATAGATGGGAAGCAGGCGGGTGGGATCTGGCAATCAAACAAGATCGGTCAAACAATACCCCCGATTCACCAACACACCCAGAGCTGATGACCGTGAAAGATCGGTCTTTTATCTTCTCGATTTTATTAGGTGAATAAAACAGTCTTTCAGAGCGATTACGTGACCTGATAGGAATCCAACACCCCAGGAGACTGTCCCGATCCCAAACTAGATCTTTCCCAGCCTGTACAAGCCGCGGATCGTTTACCGGCTACCCGATCGGCTCGCTCTATTAAGGATATCGCGACCCGCTTTACCGAAAACCGGAGCGATCCTCACTGGAGAACGACTAGCTCAAAATCAGTAGTCTGAAAGAGGGTCGGATATGGCTCTAGCCTAGGGTACGAGTCACTCTCTCTCTCTCTCATCCAAACCAATCAATGAGGGGATTGCACTCCCAAGATAAGTTATTAGGTCGGTGTCTTTTAAGGTCAAGTTTGATTAACAGTCCTGATTTTATTATTTTTGTTTTTAGATCTTTTTCAATAATCAACAATCGTCTAACGAATTTTCTGATTTCCTTTTTATTCCTAAGTCCAGAAAATAAGGGAAGGAAGACGGAAAAGCCAATGCGCGACGAAATCAATGATGCATGCATGAGATAGAAGGCGTACTATGCTCCAGCAGTCTACATGCAATATGATCCACACATAAATTTAAACTAAGCTATATGGATGCAATGCGAGAACCATCCTAAACAGAAGCTCTTATTATCGTGAAGCACCGGTTTATTTGTCTAAGTCCAAACGTGTTCTATAGGAACATATATTCTATTAGGGGCTTTGGGCCTAGAGCTACCTTGCTCAGTCAAATAAAAACCTAAGTCTAGGGGCTCAAGCATAGAAATCCACGTGAAATCAAAGAAAAGAAAGCGACAAAAACAAAACCGTGGTGGGGTCCCCCGAGCACATCGGTGCTCGGCGAAACAGACCCCGGCAATCCACAAGTCTAAAGGTCATGGTCCCTGTATTATTACAATAATAATGAATCCGACTGAAAGTAAAACTAAACTAAACTACAGCTATGGCTACACTAATCTCCCAAGCACTTCTGCTAGACTCCTCTTGCACTCTCCTACGGCTCCGTGCAGAAGGGAGTTGCCTCCGATCCCCGCAGTTGTGTCGGCTTTCCGAAGAAAGCCGCCTCGGTCGTCGGGCCCTCGCAAGAAAAATAGACAGAAAATGCGTCAGACCACAATTATTATAACAATGAAAGAGAAAATAAAATAAAAGAAAATAAATGCAAAAATGGAAATAAACAAATAAAATAAAAACAAAAAAACAAAATAAGAGAAATAAAAAGAAAACAAAAGACGACGAAAAAAGCCGCGAAAGAAAGAAAAGCCGCGGAAAAAGCTGCGAACGAAAATCGAAAAAGAAAAAAGACTACTAAGTCGTGCTCCCCGGCAACAGCATCATTCTGATTGGGCCTGAAAAACCCGAGAGACTATGGGAGATAAATATCATGGGTCATTGTGACCTTAATCCCTCGAATCGGACTCAACAAGAAAACTAAGACCACCAAATCAATAATCAATCAATTAAGCTAAATAGCAGTCTTGTTATTTTATTTAACTTGATATAGCGACCAGGGTCGAACACAAGGAGAACGGATTGGCTTAAAAAGCCTACAAAGTAGTTTAAAAATCAAATGAAAAGAATAAAATGTTTTTGGTGGATTTTATGGATTTTTAATTTTTTGTAATTTCTAATTATGAAGAAAATGTAAAACAAGGCTAAAAGAGCACACTCAAGGAATTATTCAAGGCATCAAACAAAGTCAGAAAATTACAATAAAAATATTTTGGATTTTATAAATTTTTAAGTGTTTTTGGTAATTTTCTCAGATTTTTATAATTTTGAGTGGATTTTTAAAAATGAAATAAGGCAAAACAGGAAGCTAATGTGCAACCATATTTGAAAGGCTATTTAAAAATATTAAAATAGTCTCTAAAAATCTGGAGATAATTTTATGACAAACTACAAATAAAACTAAGCTACATGAAAAGAAATTGCATGTTTTTAATTTTGTTGAATTTTTAATGATTTTTATAAGGTGTTTAGTTTTTTTCACTTTTTAGGGTTTTTGTACATCAAAATCAAACAAAAAATTAAACTGAAGCAACAAGACACAAAAACAAGCACACCACAATTTATTTAGAATTTTTGAAGGCCTTCTAGTATTTTTAGTTGATTTTATAATTCAAACAGTAGCAAAAATGATGGGTTTTGAATTTTTAAAAATATAAAACAATCACAAAAATGTTCCAAAAAATAGTAAACTTTTTACACAATGGCAGGAGCCTCATGTCCAAATTTCACAATTTTTGGAATTGATTTGCTAATTTATTCAACCAATCAAAGCCTGACAGTGCACAAGGACCTAAATGTAAAGAAACTAAATTCCAGGGACTAAAAAGTAACAAGCCTGAAAAGCTCCAGGGCCCTTTTGCAAAAATCCCAAGACAACGTGAGTTCAGCACGTAATTCAGGCACAAAAGGGCATAAGTGTCATTCTAATTAATAAAACTTCAAACAATAACACCTATAAAGTTCAAACGAGGTCCTAAATGCAAAATTTCCAAATTAAAAACAACTACAAAAAATATTTACAGGAATGAAACGTAAATGCTAAACTAAGAAGGGCCTAAGTGATATTTACCCTTATTATTAAGATCCAACAGTTGAGGGGAGCCCACTTAAGATCTGACGACTGTGGATGGTGGATACCCCTTCGATAATGGACGTTGTCGAGGATTCCCGATGAATGGAGGGCTTAGATCAGAACTGGGGCTACGCCTGATCGAACGGTGGAGGCCGCTCCTGGAAGAACCGTGAAGAACTCGCCGCCGACGAGCTTCGCACGATCAATACGTGCTGCTGGAGGGTCCTCCGGCGATGCTGAGTTGGGAGAAATGAAGCTGAAGGTGATCCGCAGATGCTGATGGGTGATGAATCCACATTTCATCATCTTTATTCTATCATTTTGGCACCAAAAACCCTAGCAAATGCCTGTAAATAGCATTAAAACCATCATCTTAGCATCCATGCATGTGCATTCAGATAGTGTATAAATTACTGTAATTAAGGCCAAAATTATAGAATAAATAAAGAAAAGAAAAAGAATAAAATATTGTAAATATTTTCTGACCCAAAACCCCCGAGACCTAGGCATCTTGATGAATAGGTCGACAAGGAATAAAGTAGGGGGAGATAAGGTCAAAAACACAGTCAAAATACCTATACTTCCTGCTCATTCTTTATTCATTTTGGGACCTATTTTTGGTTCCACTTTTTGTACATCAAATAAAGAAACTTTGTACATGAAAGTTGTAGATAATTTCATAAAGAAAAAGACAAAATTGATTTCACAGAAAAAGAATGTACAGACAAAAAGTTCTGGTCTGAATAAGAATCCAAAATCCCAACTTCCCAGACCCGTATCTCACAAACGACAACTCCAAATGCATCAAACTCACCTTTAATTGTATATAGAATAAAATAATCTATCCAATGGCGGTGGTTTCGCATTTGGCGGAGCTACGGTTTGAAAGTTGAGTTTTGGACCCCTATTGTACACTTATACTGAATAAAATATTCAATTTATTCTTTATTCATTATTTATTCATTTTTATATTTTTATAATTTTGTAAATATTACTTATACTGTATATGTGCATTAAAATTGAAATAAAATGCAAAGAAAAAAAAATAATAAAAATAAAAATACTTGTATAAAGAATACATAGGTATACTGCATATACTTATACCTGTATAGAATACTCTTAGATTTTATTAAATATACAAAACATCTCAGAAAAATAAAATAAAAATATATTTATTTACATAAAAGTAGGTTATAATATTATAAAATACTAAATAAAAATAATAAAAATAAAATACCAAAATAAAAATAAAATATCAGAATAACATAGGTATTATACCTATATAGGGTTAAAAAGGTAACTTGTAAAAATTTCAAGTCATAAAAATAAATAAAAATCAGAATAAAATACTACATAAAATTTTGAGCATTTTTTATTTTATAACTTTTATTTAATTCGACCATTTATTATTTTAAATTGAATTAACAAAACATTAATTCAGGGTTTTTCCTGGTTGGTCCACGTGGACCAACCAGGAGGCCAGGACTGTTGACCTAGGTCAACAGTCTGACCTACCCCTGTAGCCCATGTCAGACCTCGTTTTTGAGCCACCTTTTTGGCTTTTTCCCGGCCGAGTCTTTCATCTATTCGTGTTGCATCCTTCTGCAACCTTGTCCACCAACCATCTACCTAACTCGCCCAAGCTTAATCTTGGTCGTCGGACCCAAGATTTGCAAGATATCCCTTGGTCTTTGGACCCCTGCCACCTCGGGTCAAACCACATATAATGGCCCCCCACTTTTCGATTTGATTTTGAGTCCCCTTGGTCCACCCCTCTCCGCCTCTCCAGTGCTCTGAGCCTTGCCGGAGGTGACAGCTCCGCCGCGAGCTTCTCAGCTAGGGCGAACGAGGTCGAGGACGACTCCAGCACCTCCGCCAACCGCCGGCGTCGAGGTAACCTTCATCCTCTGGTTCCGGCCATCGAGGGCACCACCCCACTTATTTCTTTAGTGCAATTAGTTCCTGTTAGCTTAAGCTTCAAAAACCCCCAAAAAAATCGAAGTTTCGTCATCCATACCGCCCAATCGAGCACCTTGGCCGGAGCGCAACTCCGGCCGTGCATCCACCTGTCGATTCGTACCCCTCGCGACCATCCAAGGGTCCAGGTAGTTTGCCCTGGACCCTTTGACTATTTTTGCAGGTCAAAGAACGAGCAATGATGCCTGGAGGCGAGTTTTGACGCTCGCCGGAGCGTGGCTGGACCTCCCAGCTCCGCCACCTTCACCTGAGCACCTCGGCCGCCGCCGAGGCTTTTTGCCGCGACCAGCCGGTAGAGGACGACCCCAGGAGTCTGCAGCTCCATTTTGGAGCCCTAACTTCGTCGGAGGACCAAGATCTGGAGCGGCGAAGTTCGCCTCGCCGGCGTTCTTCGCTGTTCTTCCTCATCGCCTCCCAGCCGTTGGATCGAGCCGCAGCTCCAGATCAAGCCGTAGCCGTTGGATCGCACCACGCCTCAGCCGTCAGATCGCCTCCGAGCATTCTAATCTCCGCCGTGCATCCACGAACCGTCATCGGCCGCTCATTGTGCGCCACGTGGATAAGTGGACCGCCTCCAGCCGTTGGATCGCGCCCCGTCGCCCAGCCGTTGGATGCGTGCCACGCGTCTTCATCAGAGCGCCCGGGCGAGGGTATTTTGCATCTCAACCCTCGCCATTTTTGTATTTAATATTTAGTTTTTAAACTTTCGTCTGTAGCGTAAAAAGTTTGTAATATTTGCATAGAGACCCCCGAACTTCTCTTATTTGCATCTGAGTCCTCAACCACGTCACCTCACGTGACCTGTACACGTGAGGTGGGGGCATTTTGCAAAGGGCCCCTCGATTATTTGGGTATTTCGTTTCAGTCCGTAAACTTTTGAATTAAGTGTAAACTTTTTGGATAAATTGCAAGTAGACCCCCAGGGTTTTCTGATATTGCATTCCAGTCCCTCCCAGGCGCGTGCAAGTCACGCGCCCTGGTGGGTAATTTGTGAGCGTGCCCAGGCGGCTTTTGTATTTACATTTTGGTTCCAGAAATTGAATATTCAGTTATATATTTTTGTGGAAAATTGCATGTTTGTCCCTGGAAGTTTTGTAAATTGCATTTATGCCCCTGCCAGGCCTGATTATTAATTGGTTGCTTATTGTATTTATTTGAATGATCATTTCAAGCCCAAAAATTCCACAAAAATAGATTTAAGCTCCTGGATAGGTGTACTTTCACGCCACCTATTTAGTTTTTGATTTTATTTTACTTTCATATTTATTAAAAATCAAAAACAGCCTTTTTGTGTACTGTCTACATTAGAAAATACCAAAAAAATATCAAAATACCTCCAAAAATTCCCAAAAATTCACCTAGTGTCTATTTTACCCTATTTTAGTGTCAGTCCAAAAATCATTAAAAATTTCAAAAGAAAAACACTAAAAAATTAAAAAAACTTAAAAACTTCAAAAAAATATATAAAATAGTAGAAAAATCCAAAAAATATAAACTCAGCTTCTGTTTGTCCTTTATTTTGTTCTTTTTATTAGAAAAATAGTGTGAAAACTTTTAGCTACTGGTTGGTATTTTTAAATCTCATTTTATTCACAGCCAGCCTCTTTTCCACTGTTAACCTTATTTCAGTATTTAAAAATACCAAAAACACCTTAAAAAATCCCCAAAAATCACAAAAACAGTAGAAAATTATAAAAATACCAAAAACATTTTATTTCTGAATTTTTGAGTATTTTTGTGCATTGTTATTGATATTTCACCTAGCCTTTTATTATATTGTCTTTCCTTTCCAATATTGAAAAAGAAATACAAAAATATAAAATATAAAATATAAAAATCAGAAAATTAAAAATCAAATACAAAATTAAAAATTAAATAAAACAAATTAAAAACCCACAAAAATTGTATTTACTTGCTTGCTTAGTGTAGACACTATCACACTCACACACACTTGTGCATTCAATTACTTGAGCTACACTGCTTGCTCCCTGTGTTCGAACTCTCTGCATACTTGACACTATACACCATTTGTGCAGAGTTAAAAATAAATTTTAACTCCACATTGTTTCTAATTTATTGATCTTAGTGTGGGTTAATTGTTGATTAAATTCGGATTTTGATTGGTCGACACTGCGACTGAGTTCACGCTTTGTGTTGAACTTAAGACCGTCGATTTCCGAGATTATCAAATGGCGTCGTTGCCGGGGAGCAACAGCTTGTAGTTCATATTTTGTTTGATTGTGATTGTCTATATAGCTTCATTCCATTTCTCTTGCATTTTTGATACAAATTGATTGAGTTATCTGACCATTTCTTTTCTTATCTTCTTGCGAGGGACCGCGGAGCGAGGCGGATCGCCTAGGTGACTCGACGCAACCTTGGGACGCGGAGCCGGCTATTCTTAGCCAAGCCGGCAGGAGAGAGCGGGAAGAGTGAGAGAGAGTGATTAGTTAGCTTTTCTCTTATTTTGTGAGAGAGTGATTTCTTTAATTTGTAATAATACAGGTACACATGGACTTGGACACTTGAACATTCGGGCCTAATTTCCGGGTGTTTGTTCACCCGGGGGCTCACCGCCGTTTTGACCGCGTTTTCATCGCTTGTCATTTTCCGGTTTTGTTTTCATTTTTCACTTTATTTTGTGGATTGAGCTCTTAGTTCTAGGTTTGCTTGACTCGATTAGAATAGGTCCAAACACCTAATTATATTTGCATGCTCCTATAGATTCGTATTTGGACTTAGAATAATCAAACAGTTAGTTAGTAGCTTCCAAATCCACGCGCCGCGAGCTCACACCCGAACAAGCGCTTTCTCCTACCCCAAATGTGTTGGGCAGAGGAGGGGTGAGCCTAGACCGGACACTCGGATTAGGAGTTATTAGCTAGCTTGTGGTTCTTCACGCTAGCAGTTGCCTGTTCTAGGACGATTTCCGCCTTTCATTTCGCCATATAGATTAGGTTTAAAAATTCTGCTTTGCATCCCGCATGGAGAGAGCTGGGATTCGCTGTAAGTCTTCTTACTTTGCACGCATCATCTAGGCACAAAGGTGAGATTTCCACCTTGGTGTCGACTTGCACGGCTTTTCCGACTCTATTCTCCCTCTGTTTTTGGAACAAAGTAGGATAAAGGAAAAATACAAAAACGTTAGGCGCTTGTTTGAATTGACTCAAAAGAAGCGATAACACCAAAAAAATTAAAAAAAGGGACTGCTAAAGAAAACTTGACCAAAAATAAAATCGGTAATTGGATTCATTGCTTGGGGAGAGTAACACCCTCACTTGTTTTCAGGTTGCATGGGAAGGTCTCCTTCCAAGTGAGGTGAGCGCTTCGTAAGGATTAGAGCCCAAAACCCAACTTGTGGCTGCCTTGTGTATCGCCTGGATTTCCGAAGTATTGGCGCTACTATCGTACGTAGTCGAGTAGGACTTGGTCGCCATTGGTGACTCTCTGTTGTGAGAGCACCGACCTTGTCCGAAGTACCGAGCCTAGGCCACGCCTTCACGGGTGTGTCTGTCTCACCGGCTGCGTCCGAGTAGGATCTTGCACGCTCACGGGTGATTCCGTTGCGAGCGAGGTCCGAAGTATCGGTTTCGCCTATCGGCTTCCTCCCTCTATTTCTTTGGCTGAGTAGGGATCCAGGAAGGGTTACAAGGACCTTAAAAAGCGCAAGTTACAGGTTACACAGGAGGAGGACAAGTACGGGGACACTTTCCTGGCAGTACTCTCTCTCCTATAGGCGTAGCGCTCTAAGGACTCGTGAAAAGATAAATACCTGAAAAACAAGCTAAAACTGACAAGATAAAAGCCGAACCTTCACGGCTTCATGAGTTGAGTTGGTGAACTTACCCTTGCTTTGTGTTTGATTGTTAGATTTATTAAGGTCAAGATCAAAAACACCGTACAATTGTGCAAAATTTTGTTGCATCTCATTTTCTTCTTTTCTTGCATTATCCCCACTCTTATCAAATAATCAAGATGATGGGACGGAGATCTCTTAGGCCGACCTTGTCGGCGCCGCTATCCAGCACTCCTCCTTATTCATCTAGGAATAACTCGGAGAGTCCGCTCTCCGAGCCCGAGTTCACATCCACCCTGTTCCCCCTCGACCACCCTTCCCATTCTCCTTCCCTCAGTCCAATCATTTCAGAGTTCAGTGAATCACAGAATTCGACTCATTCAACAGCACCTGAAATGGCCTCTTTTGCATTTTCAGAGAATCCAGTAATGGCTGACAGAGGCGAGCACCCAGATGACCACGACCATCCTCCGTTCATTATTGATCAGGCGGCCATCAACAATTCCTTGCTAGCATCCCTGGAGAATATGCAGAGACAGATCCGTGACCAGGGTGCATTCATGGGTGACCTTATGAGAGAGATTGCACAGATGAGAGAGAACAGACCTGGAGGAGGCGGTGGCGGAGAAGGAGGAGGACCCGATGCAGGAGGAGGCGACCCAGACGGTGAGCGACCGCCACAGACTATCATGAGGGAACTTCACAACCCAGCTTTGTCCCTCACTCACCGGTGGATCAGACTTCCACCAATCCACGGAGACTTCGAGCTTCGGCACAACACGATTCAGATGCTACCCAAGTTCCATGGGTTGCCGACCGAAGAGCCGCACCTCCATCTCCAAGAGTTTGAAATGATATGCAGCACTATCCATGATCGGTTGTTGACCGAGGACACTATCAAGATGATCGCCTTCCCATTCTCATTGGTTGATCGAGCCGCATATTGGCTCAAGCATCTAGGGCGATTTGTCGACACTTGGG
Organism: Ottelia alismoides; assembly: GCA_037367405.1. Lineage (NCBI taxonomy): Eukaryota > Viridiplantae > Streptophyta > Magnoliopsida > Alismatales > Hydrocharitaceae > Ottelia > Ottelia alismoides. The sequence continues at coordinate 291,693 of JAZKJV010009393.1, read as the reverse complement.
CAGATCTCCGGTCCGTATATTTAAAGAAATACTATCCTCTCGGCCGGACAAACGCAGCTAGAGCCATGATCAGCAATTTCGCCATGATCCCAAATGAACAGTTCCATGAAGCATGGGATCGTTTCAGAGAGCTCATAGACCGGTGTCCACATCACGACATCTCCAAGCCCCACCTGGTGCAGAGTTTCTTCTGTGGGCTGACACCGGAGCTGCAGGGGCTTGTGAACGCCTCTTGCGGTGGGTCATATTTCTCCAAGGGAGAAGACGACGTCTGGGCCATTTATGAGGGAATGGCAGAGAACTCCACAGTGATGACCCAGGCCAGAGTCTACACTCAGCAGAAGCCCCCGCAGGGAGCGGGATCATTTCAGAGGATCGCCCGCATCGATGCCGGTCCCAGCACAGCGTCGGTAGCCGCAGCTCAAGCAGAATCAGCAGCAGCCGACATGGGCATCATCAGTGAAAAGCTGGACCGCATGGAGATCCTTGAAAAGAAGCAGAACCAAGGTCTAGCCCAGATGGACCTTCTTACCAAAACAATGAGTGACCTGAAGACTCAAATTCTATGTATTCAGGAGGCACAAGCCCATTCCCAACAGCCTCCCAGGTCACAGGTTGCTTCCAGCAGCAACAATCCCAACCAGGCCTCCACCTCATACCGCCAGGTGAACCATATCCAGGCGGAGCCGGTTCCATTGTTGCAGTACCATCCAGAGCAACCTCCATCTCAAGAGACTCGGATGGTGGTGTATCAGCCGGAGCATCCACTGGCAGTTCTTCCTCCACCCTCCTTCGAGCAGGAACCGTTGATGGAAGTCAACGGGATTTGGTATGACCGATACCCTCAGCCAGCGATTCGCAGGGATCACCCCGGATTCCGTTGGGGTAATGGTGGATCCTCATCCCAACAGCATTCCCCTGCTCAAGGACAGCAGAACGGCCAGCCACAGCAACAACACCAGCAGCCCCAGTACAACCAGCCCCAGCAGTATCAGAGTGGTCCTCGTCCCGCCTATCAGGGACAGCAGTGGAGGCAGCGCCAGCAGCCTCAGCAATCTTATCACCATCCTCCTCCCCAATATCAGCAGCAATGCCAGCAGCAGCAGCCCCATGTCCAGCAGGGACAGGCATCTGGTTCTCAGGGTCAAGCCTATGAGAACCCAGCCCTTGACGATCTTGCCTGCTTGCTATCTGAACAGCGAGCATCTTTCAGGCAAGAAATGGATGAGTTCCGGCAGGAGATGCGGGACATCATCAAAGGCAAAGCCGCCATACCCGCTCAGATCGAACCCAATCCTAATAATTTAAAAAGAAAATCTGAGCAGGTAGAGTTCACAGAGGACACCTCTCCTAGTGATGATTTGAATGACATATCTTATTCCTATTATGATGCTGATTTTGTTACTACTAGGAGCGGTAGGATGCCAGCCGGCGACGCCTCTTCTGAGCGACAGCCAGACGCAGAACCAGGAGCGCCAGAGGAGCAGACTAGCGGTGCTGATGCCGCCAATGATGATGATGAAGACGGTGGTGCTGATGCCACCAATGATGGAGTCCAGGACAACGGTGCTGATGCCGTTGTGATACCAGATGCAGACGGTGGTGCTGAAGCCACCATTTTGGGAGATGAACCAGAGCGCGGTGCTGATGCCGCGAAGACCGGTGCTAGTGGTGGTACTGAGGCCACCACATCTACTTTTGTTGAGCCATCTGTGATGTCACCACATTTTGTATCTAGAGACTGTGTGAAGAAAAACAAAAACAAAAATATGAATAAAGGAAAGGTTTCTGTTCACATTGCGGATCCATATGTAATGAATGATGATGATTGTATGGATTCTCCGTCTTCACAGGCACAGGGACCAATTCCTAGTCCTCCATCTGAGGAGGCCCCTACCATCCCCTTCCCTAAGGAACTCCGCCGAGCGAAGGGGAATAAAAAAGAAAATCCTAAAAAGAATCAGCAGGTAGAGTTTGGAAACGAAATGATTGACAGATTTCACATTCAGCTGACTCTACGAGAAGCATTTGAGCATATCCCCTTCTTCAAGAAGAATTTGAAAGAAACAACTACTGTCAGAAGGAGGAAGAGGCACAGAGATCAAATTCATATGCTCACTCATAACACTTGCTGCGCCATTCAGAACACATTGCCAGCCAAGCGACCAGACGCAGGAGCTCCCTATGTCAGATGCGAGATTCAGGAGCAACAGTTTGATCGTACTCTATTAGACAGCGGCTCTTCAATTAACCTCCTTCCGGCAGCCTTACTCAAGCAGTTCGAGTTTGGCCCTCTTCTTCGAAGCAGAACCGTCCTTCAGTTTGCTGATAGGTCGATTAAGAGGCCGAAGGGGTTATTGAAAGACGTGGTCGTTACCATTCAGGGCCTGAAATTCCCCGTGGACTTCGTTGTGTTGGACATGGAGATCCCTGAGTCGGTAACTGATGCCCCCATCATTCTCGGACGTCCATTCTTGGCCACAGCCAAGGCGGTGACCGACCATGACAGCGGGAAGGTATGCTTTCGCGTAGAGGGCGAAACCATACAAATAGAGACGATCGAAGAGATCAGAGCCAGAGAGGCAGAATGCTCAGAGCAGTCCAGCGAGGCCGAGCAGATGACAGAGGAGGAGCTAGACATCCACCAGGTTTGTGACTTTGAGATGACTGATGATGAATCCAACTGGAAAGATCCCGTAGCACCGACCCTCGCCTTGCCTACAGATTCACTTTATCTCAAGCTCATGGCAGTCGAGAGCCGGGAGAGCACACCCCTGGAAGAGGATATTTCTGAGGCTGACAGTGTTGTGATGAGTGGTGCTGACGAATTTCAATCTTGCTCATCGTCTTCTGATCCCTCAGATTCAGACATTGATTGGGATGACTTTGATGACTATTTACCTTGTCTGATTCCTTCTGAGCCAGCAGCCATGACAGAGTGCGAGCCAGTGCAGTTTATTGATGATCCATCAGGCCGCCCTTCGTCAGCAATTTATGCAGAGCGAGAGTTCTCCCATGCAGATTTGGTCGCATTTACACAGACTTATCAGAAGCCAGATCTGCCACCTCCCAGTTGTCCGGAACGAAAACCTCTGCCGCAGACAATGAAGTACAGATTCCTTGCTGGAGAGCCAGAAATGCACCCAGTCATTATCTCAGCAGATTTGACTGAAGAACAAGAATCTCGTCTGATGGAGGTTCTTGAAAGAAACCGCAAGGCAATCGGTTGGAGTATAGCTGATCTCCAGGGGCTGAGCCCAAATCTTTGCTCTCACCACATTTATCTTGAGGATAACGCTAAGCCGTCGCATGAGTTCCAGCGACGGCTGAACCCGAATCTTCGAGACGTAGTCATGAAAGAAATTTCCAAGTGGTGGAGCGCCGATTTTGTCTATCCCATCTCCGACTCCAAATGGGTAAGTCCGTTACATGTGGTACCCAAGAAGACGGGTATCACTACAGTTGTCAATGAGTCTGGAGAGGAGATCGCTACCAGAGTACCAACTTCTTGGAGGGTTTGTGTGGACTACAGACGATTGAATGAGGCCACCAAGAAGGATCACTTCCCGCTACCATTTATTGATCAGATTATCGAGCGGTTAGCTGGGAAGAGTCACTACTGCTTTCTTGATGGGTACTCTGGATATAATCAGGTGGCCATTGCGCCCGAAGACCAGGAGAAAATGACATTCACCTGTCCGTTTGGGACTTATGCTTTCAGACGGATGCCCTTTGGTCTATGTAACGCTCCGGCGACATTCCAAAGGTGCATGTTGTCCATCTTCTCGGACATGGTGGGTGACTGTTTAGAGGTCTTCATGGATGACTTCTCGGTCTATGGCGACGGGTTCGACGCTTGTCTTGCCTTCCTAGACCGTGTGCTGAAGCGCTGCATAGAGGTCAATCTTGTCTTATCCTGGGAGAAGAGTCATTTCATGATGACTCAAGGGACGGTCCTTGGTCATATCGTCTCCAACAGGGGCATGGAGGTCGATCCGGCTAAGGTGGACATCATCAGAAAACTCAATCCGCCGTCTAATCTGCGTCAGTTACGGTCTTTTCTGGGGCATGTCGGTTTCTACCGACGGTTTATTCAGGACTTCAGTCGAATTGCCCGACCGCTTACTGACTTGCTCACCAAAGACACCGAGTTTATTGTTAATGATAAGTGTCTTGAATCATTTGAGACTCTCAAGAATATGGTTGTTTCAGCTCCTGTCCTTCAGCCACCCGATTGGTCTCTCCCATTCGAGATCATGACGGATGCTTCAGATTTTGCCGTTGGGGCTGTGCTTGGACAGAGGAGGGATGGTTTACCGTTTGCCATTCACTACGCCAGCCGGACTTTGGATGCCGCGCAGCGGAATTACACTGTAACTGAGAAAGAGATGCTGGCCGTAGTCTTCGCTCTTGATAAGTATCGATCATATATTCTCGGATCTAGAGTGACAATCTACACTGATCATACCGCCATCCGGTATTTAATGGCTAAGAAGGATGCCAAAGCACGCCTCACCAGATGGATCCTTCTGCTCCAGGAATTTGATATTGAAATTAAGGATAAGCCTGGAGTCAAGAATGTGGTGGCGGATCATCTCTCCAGATTGGAGAATCTTGAGGAATCTGAGCCCAGCGCACCTATCACAGAGACATTTCCAGATGAGGCGATCTTGGCTGTCACCTCACTCCCATGGTATGCTGACTTTGTAAACTATCTTGTTGCCAAGACAGTCCCTCAGGGTTGGCCCAGGCAGAAACTTGAGACCTTCCTAGCTAAGGCCAAGTTTTACCATTGGGAGGATCCCGTCCTTTATCATGAAGGAGGGGATAGTATCTGGAGGAGGTGCATTCCTCAGGAAGAGCAGCATAGCGTCCTCACATACTGCCACAAGCTTGAGGCAGGAGGACATCATTCTGGAAAAAGGACAGCACAAAAGGTGCTTCAATCCGGCCTATGGTGGCCTACTCTCTTCAAGGACTCTGATGAGTTCGTGAAGAGATGTACTGACTGTCAGAAAATGGGAACCTGCGGACAGAGAGATATGATGCCCATGCAACCCATTCACTTCTGTGAGGTTTTTGATGCATGGGGGATTGATTTCATGGGCCCATTTCCTAAGAGTCAGGGCTTCGAGCATATTTTGCTCGCTGTAGATTATGTCAGCCGATGGGTTGAGGCCATCCCCGCCCGAGCCGCAGATGCTAAAACCGTTTGCAAATTTTTGAGGAAAAATATCATTTCACGGTTCGGGGTACCTAGAGTCTTGATTTCAGACGGGGGATCTCACTTCATCAATGACAAAGTCAGGGCCCTTGCAGACGAGTTCGGCATTGACCATCGGGTTGCCACTCCTTATCACCCTCAGACTAATGGTCTTGCCGAAGTATCGAATAGGGAGATAAAAACTATTTTGCAGAAAGTTGTCCGCCCAGACCGAAAGGATTGGTCACAGCTTTTGGACTCGGTCTTGTGGGCTTATCGGACATCTTTCAAGAATCCATTGGGAACATCTCCCTTTCGTCTCGTCTATGGCAAGCCGTGCCATTTGCCAGTGGAAATCAAGCATAAATCTTTTTGGGCAGTTACTGAGTTGCTTCTAGATCCCGAGAGTATAGGAGACCAGAGAAGAGCAGAATTGGCAGCCCTGGAGGAATTGAGAGATACAGCCTTCTCCAACAGCCTACAATACAAAGAGAAAGTGAAGACATGGCACGATTCGCATATCAGCCATAAACAGTTTGAGCCAGATCAGAGAGTATGGTTGTTTGATTCAAGGCTAAAGTTATTTCCAGGGAAGTTATAGAGCAAGTGGAAAGGACCGTATGTGGTCAGGAAGGTACATGACAATGGCAGCATCGACATATCCGAACCGTCATCTTCCTCTACCTTCCGCGTCAATGGTCAGCGCTTGAAATTATATCTTGATCATGATCCGCCGACCATTGACGTTGCCCCCATTCTTCTGGTATGAGATGTGTCACTTGACTCTCATCATCTACATCTCATACATGGTGATCAAATCTATCTTCCGCTGTACAGATCCATCTGTTTATATCACTCTGTTGTCTGTTGATTTATTTTCTTCTTTTCTTCTTTTCTTCTTTTCCTTTTCTATCCTCTTTATCTATCAAAAAGGTGCCGCCCTTGTAGACAGTTTTCCATACTTAGGACGTACTTTGTCCTAAGTATAGGGGGGTTGGCACCCCGAGTTCATCTATTCCTTTCGATCCTCTCTATTGTCTCCTCTCCTTGTCTATACTTAGGGATATTTTACCCTAAGTATAGGGGGAGACAATCTGAGTACGATCGGTTCATTCCCACCCTTGACCCTCCCTGCGTTGTGTACAGTCTGCTATACTTAGGATTATTTGATCCTAAGTATAGGGGGGACGGTCAACTTCTCATTCATTGTTTGATCCATTTATTCTTTATTATTTAGACTTATCTATACTTAGTACGAGTTATGTCTTCTCTTTTCTCTCCGATCTATGAGGACATAGCTCAAGCTAAGTATAGGGGGGTCGTATATACTACGTATATACTTTAGCCATAACTCGTACTTCCGTTTTTTCTTAATAAATACGGCTAAAAATTCTTTAAAATTCATTAAAAATTCTTAATAAAAAGATGCGGTTATTCCTCAAATTCGTTTTGTATTTACTGATTAATAAATCAGGTGAAAATGTTTTTTGCAAAATATTTGAAAAATAGTTTGAAAATCTTTGTGAACATCTATTGAAAACTATTTTGAAAATATTTTGTTTCGTGTTTTCAACCTGTGTGAAAAATGTGTGGATTGTAAAATTTCTTTTCTTTGTGTGAAATAAAATGTTTGAAAAATGATTTGCAAATGGTTTGAAAAATGATTGCAAAAATGATTTGAAAAACCTATATATACTGTTTTGAAAGCCTTTGCAAAATGATTTTCAAATGTGTGTCAAATGTTTGTAAAAACTATTTTGGACTATAGTTTTCAAAAATCGTGTGTAAATTGTTTTCAAATAAGTTTGAGGAATATTCACATCACACCAAAAATCCGCTATATAGATATGTATAAAATTGACCACTTACCCTGTAAATTCTAAGATCCACTTCTTGTAAATATAAGAAGCACTCCCGTGTACATATTTTTCACCTAGTTTTCAGCCAAAACTTTTTATTTTCAAAAAAAAATTCCCAAAAACATTTGCAAAATTAAAATTCAAAAAAAAACATTTGAAAAATCTCTTTGAAAAATACAAAAAAATTGCATCTGCATGCATCATATTTTCAAAAATCCATAAAAAGTTCAAAATCTTTGAAAATTGCATCACAAAAATATTTTCTGCATTCTGCATTGCATAGCATTCGCATTTTTCGGATTGAGTTTGATAGTTGAACAAGTCTAAGTAAAATCCGGAGATTGGAGCTTGATTTGACCTTATAATCTATCTAATAACAGGAACCTTATAGGAACTGGGTTTGAGGTACTTCAGGTCTAGTTGACTTAATTCTTTGAGGATCACGGGACTTAGTTCAATGGATTCTTGACTGCCTAAGTAGAGTATTTCGGAGCACACGCACGACTCTTGTTGATAATGACCTAACTTGGACACCTGCACCTTTCACATGGCTCAACTCAGTTGGAGTGGTGAGGGGATTGGATTTGCCGGTATGAGACGCACACAAGTGGAAACATTTGTCCTCCTCTAGGGAGGGAAGTGCACCCCAACCCGTCTAGTGATTAGGAAGTCTAAAGACAGGAGGCTGTGGGTTGCGATAAAGCTTCAAAAGAGGGATAGTCTACTGGCTCAAGAGGAAAAACTCCTTATGTAAATGCTGCTATATATAGTATTCAAAAAAAAAAATTCAGGCATGTACAAAAATAAAAAGCCTGCAAGCATGTACAAAGTCAATAAGCAAGCTTGAGTTCCAAAGTCATATCATGTGAGCCTGCAGCAGGATGACTTGACTACACTGGTCTTGCATCCAAGGATAGGTAGCTACACTGGCTACCGTCCATTCTTCTCTTCACCCCCTCCTCTTGAGCTGGTTGCCACTTGAACTTAGAAGGGAATACCCCGCTCCTCGAGGATGGAGTTGCTGGATTGGGGAATCATTGGGTTGTTATACTGGAGAAGTCAGTTTCTTTGTCATTCTAGTTGGGGAGAGCCACCATCACTTACACTGTACAAGTCAGATTCATAGTCGTAAGGGTTTGCGTATGAATTGAGATATTTCTGACCTGGCTATTGAGGAGACTTGGACAGAGTTTTGGGATTCTCAGGGACTGTTGAATTTCAAACACGGTTCTCAATAAGGTTCCGCCCGCACTAAAATTCCAAAGGTCCGACTTAAGCTCCAAACTTTGATTGTGCGAAGACAAGTTTGATAATCGAATAAAATCCAAGTTCTTCTTTTTCTTTTCTTTCCTTTTCTTTTTGCACTTATTGCATAAGTGTTTGCTAGGGACTAGCAAAGGTAAAGTATAGGGGGATGATGAATCCACATTTCATCATCTTTATTCTATCATTTTGGCACCAAAAACCCTAGCAAATGCCTGTAAATAGCATTAAAACCATCATATTAGCATCCATGCATGTGCATTCAGATAGTGTATAAATTACTGTAATTAAGGCCAAAATTATAGAATAAATAAAGAGAAGAAAAAGAATAAAATATTGTAAATATTTTATGACCCAAAACCCCCGAGACCTAGGCATCTTGATGAATAGGTCGACAAGGAATAAAGTAGGGGGAGATAAGGTCAAAAACACAGTCAAAATACCTATACTTCCTGCTCATTCTTTATTCATTTTGGGACCTATTTTTGGTTCCACTTTTTGTACATCAAATAAAGAAACTGTATACATGAAAGTTGTAGATAATTTCATAAAGAAAAAGACAAAATTGATTTCACAGAAAAAGAATGTACAGACAAAAAGTTCTGGTCTGAATAAGAATCCAAAATCCCAACTTCCCAGACCCGTATCTCACAAACGACAACTCCAAATGCATCAAACTCACCTTTAATTGTATATAGAATAAAATAATCTATCCAATGGCGGTGGTTTCGCATTTGGCGGAGCTACGGTTTGAAAGTTGAGTTTTGGACCCCTATTGTACACTTATACTGAATAAAATATTCAATTTATTCTTTATTCATTATTTATTCATTTTTATATTTTTATAATTTTGTAAATATTACTTATACTGTATATGTGCATTAAAATTGAAATAAAATGCAAATAAAAAAAAATAATAAAAATAAAAATACTTGTATAAAGAATACATAGGTATACTGCATATACTTATACCTGTATAGAATACTCTTAGATTTTATTAAATATACAAAACATCTCAGAAAAATAAAATAAAAATATATTTATGTACATAAAAGTAGGTTATAATATTATAAAATACTAAATAAAAATAATAAAAATAAAATACCAAAATAAAAATAAAATATCAGAATAACATAGGTATTATACCTATATAGGGTTAAAAAGGTAACTTGTAAAAATTTAAGTCATAAAAATAAATAAAAATCAGAATAAAATACTACATAAAATTTTGAGCATTTTTTATTTTATAACTTTTATTTAATTCGACCGTTTATTATTTTAAATTGAATTAACAAAACATTAATTCAGGGTTTTTCCTGGTTGGTCCACGTGGACCAACCAGGAGGCCAGGACTGTTGACCTAGGTCAACAGTCTGACCTACCCCTGTAGCCCATGTCAGACCTCGTTTTTGAGCCACCTTTTTGGCTTTTTCCCGGCCGAGTCTTTCATCTATTCGTGTTGCATCCTTCTGCAACCTTGTCCATCAACCATCTACCTAACTCGCCCAAGCTTAATCTTGGTCGTCGGACCCAAGATTTGCAAGATATCCCTTGGTCTTTGGACCCCTGCCACCTCGGGTCAAACCACATATAATGGCCCCCCACTTTTCGATTTGATTTTGAGTCCCCTTGGTCCACCCCTCTCCGCCTCTCCAGTGCTCTGAGCCTTGCCGGAGGTGACAGCTCCGCCGTGAGCTTCTCAGCTAGGGCGAACGAGGTCGAGGACGACTCCAGCACCTCCGCCAACCGCCGGCGTCGAGGTAACCTTCATCCTCTGGTTCCGGCCATCGAGGGCACCACCCCACTTATTTCTTTAGTGCAATTAGTTCCTGTTAGCTTAAGCTTCAAAAACCCCCAAAAAAATCGAAGTTTCGTCATCCATACCGCCCAATCGAGCACCTTGGCCGGAGCGCAACTCCGGCCGTGCATCCACCTGTCGATTCGTACCCCCTCGCGACCATCCAAGGGTCCAGGTAGTTTGCCCTGGACCCTTTGACTATTTTTGCAGGTCAAAGAACGAGCAACGACGCCTGGAGGCGAGTTTTGACGCTCGCCGGAGCGGGCTGGACCTCCCAGCTCCGCCACCTTCACCTGAGCACCTCGGCCGCCGCCGAGGCTTTTTGCCGCCACCAGCCGGTAGAGGACGACCCCAGGAGTCTGCAGCTCCATTTTGGAGCCCTAACTTCGTCGGAGGACCAAGATCTGGAGCGGCGAAGTTCGCCTCGCCGGCGTTCTTCGCTGTTCTTCCTCATCGCCTCCCAGCCGTTGGATCGAGCCGCAGCTCCAGATCAAGCCGTAGCCGTTGGATCGCACCACGCCTCAGCCGTCAGATCGCCTCCGAGCGTTCTAATCTCCGCCGTGCATCCACGAACCGTCATCGGCCGCTCATTGTGCGCCACGTGGATAAGTGGACCGCCTCCAGCCGTTGGATCGCGCCCCGTCGCCCAGCCGTTGGATGCGTGCCACGCGTCTTCATCAGAGCGCCCGGGCGAGGGTATTTTGCATCTCAACCCTCGCCATTTTTGTATTTAATATTTAGTTTTTAAACTTTCGTCTGTAGCGTAAAAAGTTTGTAATATTTGCATAGAGACCCCCGAACTTCTCTTATTTGCATCTGAGTCCTCAGCCACGTCACCTCACGTGACCTGTACACGTGAGGTGGGGGCATTTTGCAGAGGGCCCCTCGATTATTTGGGTATTTCGTTTCAGTCCGTAAACTTTTGAATTAAGTGTAAACTTTTTGGATAAATTGCAAGTAGATCCCCAGGGTTTTCTGATATTGCATTCCAGTCCCTCCCAGGCGCGTGCAAGCCACGCGCCCTGGTGGGTAATTTGTGAGCGTGCCCAGGCGGCTTTTGTATTTACATTTTGGTTCCAGAAATTGAATATTCAGTTATATATTTTTGTGGAAAATTGCATGTTTGTCCCTGGAAGTTTTGTAAATTGCATTTATGCCCCTGCCAGGCCTGATTATTAATTGGTTGCTTATTGTATTTATTTGAATGATCATTTCAAGCCCAAAAATTCCACAAAAATAGATTTAAGCTCCTGGATAGGTGTACTTTCACGCCACCTATTTAGTTTTTGATTTTATTTTACTTTCATATTTATTAAAAATCAAAAACAGCCTTTTTGTGTACTGTCTACATTAGAAAATACCAAAAAAATATCAAAATACCTCCAAAAATTCCCAAAAATTCACCTAGTGTCTATTTTACCCTATTTTAGTGTCAGTACAAAAATTATTAAAAATTTCAAAAGAAAAACACTAAAAAATTAAAAACACTTAAAAACTTCAAAAAAATATATAAAATAGTAGAAAAATCCAAAAAATATAAACTCAGCTTCTGTTTGTCCTTTATTTTGTTCTTTTTATTAGAAAAATAGTGTGAAAACTTTTAGCTACTGGTTGGTATTTTTAAATCTCATTTTATTCACAGCCAGCCTCTTTTCCACTGTTTAGCCTTCTTTCAGTATTTAAAAATACCAAAAACACCTTAAAAAATCCCCAAAAATCACAAAAACAGTAGAAAATTATAAAAATACCAAAAACATTTTATTTCTGAATTTTTGAGTATTTTTGTGCATTGTTATTGATATTTCACCTAGCCTTTTATTATATTGTCTTTCCTTTCCAATATTGAAAAAGAAATACAAAAATATAAAATATAAAATATAAAAATCAGAAAATTAAAAATCAAATACAAAATTAAAAATTAAATAAAAAAAATTAAAAACCCACAAAAATTGTATTTACTTGCTTGCTTAGTGTAGACACTATCACACTCACACACACTTGTGCATTCAATTACTTGAGCTACACTGCTTGCTCCCTGTGTTCGAACTCTCTGCATACTTGACACTATACACCATTTGTGCAGAGTTAAAAATAAATTTTAACTCCACATTGTTTCTAATTTATTGATCTTAGTGTGGGTTAATTGTTGATTAAATTCGGATTTTGATTGGTCGACACTGCGACTGAGTTCACGCTTTGTGTTGAACTTAAGACCGTCGATTTCCGAGGTTATCAATGGGCTCCGATGAGGCCGGGAGCATCTGGAGTACTCCGGTGATGAGGTGAACCTGGAGTTGTTGTGCGTTGAAGTTCGAACCTCCAGATGAGGTTCTGGGGCGCTCTATCCTGCACAGGAAAACCACTGGGTAGAGGGAAAATTGCCTCGACCCGTTAGAATGTGGGAGGGGTGAAAGGCGAGGCGGGGCGTGGTCCTCCGGCGAAGCAGCAACGGAGGAGGATGATCCCCTGTTCCGAGGCGAACCAGGGGGAGTTGATGGACGAAGAAGGTGGAGAGGGGACCGACGAAGGTGAAGGACTGGTCGGGAGGGTGAATGAATGAACAGATAGGTCACGGTGGTCCGGTGAACGTTGGGTGGTCGGAAAACTAAAAAATCTAAATCTACTGCTAACTACTGACTAACTACTCTTCCTGGCAGTCGAAGTCATCTAGGCTGGAGGTGCTGGACCTCCTGGGGTCGTCGCCTCGATGGAGCGATGCCTCTAGAGGCTCGAGCTCGCCAACGGCAGAGCACGGCAAAACATCGCCGGATCAGAGGTTCCCGGCTGCTCGTCCCTCACTGCAACTCTCACTAGCGTCAACTGTCACTCAGACGAAGGGGAGGAGTTCATCGGAGGCGAGGGGGAAGGACAAAGATGATGGAAATTGTGGCTCCAGGCGAGCTATATACTCGACGAGGATCCGAGAAGATGGGAATGTAGTGCGCGGATCGAGGAGCAATTTCCTAAGAGGAATATCGGGCGTGAATCACGGGTGACTCCTCAACAATCGGAGCCTCAGATCGAGATGGATGGAGAACGGATCGATTTGGAAAAATTCGGAGAAGTCGGGTCAAAAATCAGATCTGCAAAGAAGTGGTCCAGGGGGGAGAGTTGACCGGGGGTCAACAATCCCCTGTGGACCAATCAGATTATTTCATTTAAAAAACATTTAGAAATTCAAAATAAAACAGAAATAAATTTTATATAAAAATATTTACAACATGAAAAATGTTTATTTATTTTCAAAGTATTTTATGTGATTTTTATTTTATTTTTGAAAAATAAATTAATGTATTTACATAATATAATATTATATACAGGTATAAATACCTATGTATTTTCAACTTTTATTTTTATTAGTTTATTTTTGTACAATTAATCTAATTTTTTATTTTATTTATTTAGATCATAAAATATATAGTATGAAATAATTTTTTTATTGATTTCAATTATTTATTTACAAGGGTGAAATAAATAGATACATGTACATATATACACGGTATGTACAAAGTGAAGAGAGAGAAATTATTTTATTTTTATTTTTATTTAATTTTTCTAATTTTTATTTTATTTTTATAAATATATACAAATAAATAGAAACCCATTTTTATTTTTGTTTTATAAAATAAAATATAATATATACAAGAAGGAGTATATACATGGTGAATGGCCCTATCTCTCTCTACTTGGTTTCTTTCGCGGTCAGGCCAATGCTTGGCCCTCCCTTGGGTTCGGGTCACTTGATATTTATTCTAAATATCTCCTTCTTTTTATTTCTTCTTTATTCTTTTATTTTCGCATAAAAATATGCTAATTATTGCTATATACACAAGGCATGTAATTTGATAATTTATTGTATTTACAAGTATCTACATGATGTTTTGCAAAGTTTTATAGCTAAAATAAAAGAATAAAGAGTGATGAATGAGTATTCATCAGGATCCGTGAGGATCACGGATCCTAGGAGGCTCGGATGAGAAATCAGGGTAAGAGGCGGCTGGAGTCAGGCTAGGAAATGGGGAGAAGGCAGTCCGGCGAGAGGGATCCGGGTCTGACCCTGCTAGAAGGAAGCGTTGACCGAAGGTCAACGAAATGCCCGGACCAATCAGAAAATTGGAATTTATAAAATACTTACAAATTCAATAAAAAATAGTAAATGACTTTAAAATAAAAAGTGTATAAAATTAAAATTGTTTATTATTTTTCAAAGTGTTTTCTATATTTTTAAATTATTTTTATGAAAACTAAATTAGTGTATATAAAATATATAGTATTATATACATGTATAATATACCTAGTATTATGTACAAGTATTCTTATTATTTTATTTTTGCAAAAATACCCTTATTTTATATTTTATTTATTTCCAAAAAAATTTTAGGAGCATAAAATAGTTTTTATTTTATTTTTACAAATTATTTACATATATATAATAACTAGGGAATGTGATGTATATGCATGTATTTCATACAATGAAGGGAAGATTTTTTTATTTTAATTTAGTTAATCTAATTTTTGGTTTATTTTTATTATTTTTAGTAATATATACAAGGGTATAATAATAATTCTTTAATTTTATTTTGTCTAAAATAGGTAAGTACAAATATAGGCAAAATATATACAATACAAAGTTAGCCATATCTCTCTCTACTTATTTTATTTTACGATCAGGTCAAGGTTTGACCTTCTCTTGGGGTTCGGGTCACTATGTATTTATTATAAATACATCGTTCTTTTTCTTTTCCTTTATTCTTTTATTTTTACCCAAAGATGCATGCTAAATATGCAACATTAACACATGCATGCAATTTGTTAAATTATTGTATTTCAAATATTTACATGATGTTTTGCCAATAAAATTATCTAAAATAAAAGAATAAAGAGTGAGAATCATTAATTCATAACCCCCTATACTTTACCTTTGCTAGTCCCTTAGCAAACACTTATTTGAAAAAGAAGTGAAAACAAGAGAAAGGAAAGAAAAAGAATCAAGGTTGTCTTCATTAAATTGAAGTATAGAGCCCAGTCAGCCCTTTGGATTATTAGTTTATCAGAATCTAATTGGGAAATAAGTTTAAGACTCAACAACCTCTAAGTTCCACCATTCTATGGTCAAGACTCCTTAATAAACTATTCTACATACGTAAACTCTGATGACTATGCATCTTTCCTTGTACGGTGTAAGTGATATGTAGCTCCCCACCTCAGAAATGACAAAGAAACTGCCTCCCTCAACAAGGTAACTCTAATTCCCTAGTCCAGCAGCTCTTTCCTCGAGGAGCGGGGTATTCCCTTCTAAGTTCAAGTTCAACCGGCTCAAGAAGAGGGGAAAGAAAAGAATGGACCGTGATCAGTGTAGTCATGTATCCCTAGGAGCCTAACCAGTGTAGCTAAGTCTCCAGCTGCAAGCTTCATGAGATGAGAAGATGGAATTCATCTATATACACTCCAGCATGCATTTTATTTTCAATCAGGTCTATCCACTTTTTTGGAGTTTTTCTTATTTTCACATTTTTTTAATGTGAATATGTACAACATATCTACATGGTGCAGCATATACATAATGAGTTTTTCTTCTTGAGCCAGTAGATTATCCCTCTTTTAAAGCATTATTGTAACCCACAACTCCTGTATTTAGACCTCAACACTACTAGACCAAGTTGAGATGCACATTCCTCCCTAAAGGAATACGAGAACTTCCACCTAGAAGTACTACCCTCGTATGCTACTCCAAGCTAAAGGAAACTGCCTCCTCATTACCTCATCTGTGTGGAGCTATGTGCAAGGTGCTGGTCCAAGTAAAGCCATTGTATGTAAGAGTCATGCATGTGTTGTTAAGTGTTCTACTTAGGCTCATCAAGATGACATGTGAACATAGCCTAGTGGACTCAAAGAATTAAGTCACCAATGGACCTGAAAAGTCTTAACCCCAAATCCTATAAGGTTCCTCTGAAAGTTAGGTGGATTAATGTCTTATCCAAGCTCCATTTTCCAATTTAATTCCAGACTAGTTTAAATGTCAACTATGATTCAGAAGAATATACAAATATGTACAAAACTCTTTTTGATGCAATTTTCAAAATATGCAAAATTTTATGAAAAATGTTTGAATGCAAGAAATAAGGGAAAGTTTTGCAGAATATTTGCAGACATTTACAAACAAATTTTTGCAAACTTTTGTTTTTTCAAACATTTTTCAAATTTTTTGTACTATATATAATTTTGATACAAAAATATTTACAAGCATTTTTCAATCAAAACATTTTTACAAACATTTGTACAAAAATAATTTTTATAAATAGATATTTACAAACCTGTATGTGCAAAAAAATTAAAATTTTTGTGATTTTTAGTTTTGTGGTTTTTAGCCATTTTATCAATTAACACACTCACACAAAGTACGGGTTATGGCTAAAGTATATATACAATTCATACGACACCCCCCCTATACTTAGCTCGAACGATGTCCTCAGAGTGATTAAAGAGCAATGAAGAAGACATAACTCGTGTTGAGTATTGGTAAGTGAAAAGAAGGGCCATACTACAACGACGAATAAAAGAATGTAATGAATAGAAGTCGGTGACCCCCCTATATTAGGATCAAATAATCCTAAGTATAGGTGTGTATACAAAGGGAAAACCGAAGGATAAAATGTACAGGGTCTACCTCCCCTATACTTAGGATAAAATATCTCTAAGTATAGGCAACAAAGCAAAGGTAAAAAGAAACAAATAGATAATCATAAGTCTGACACCTCCCCTATACTTAAGGTAAAGTGCACCCTAAGTATAGCATAATCAGAAGATGAAGATGAGGTGTTAGACCAAAGAATGTGCGATATGGACAACTGGATCTATACAGCTGTGGGGAAGAAGTGATAACCAGTCATGAGATGCAAATGATGTGAGTCAAAGATCACATCTCATGCAAAGTGAATAGGGGAAATGTCAACGATCAGAGGATCATGATCTAGATAAGGCTTTAGGCATTGACTGTTAACTCGAAAGGTGGAATCAAACGATATCTCAGATATGTCAATGTTGCCATTGTCGTGCACCTTTCGGCCCAGATATGGTCCCTTCCATTTGCTCTGCAACTTCCCTGGAAATAATCTCAACATGGCATCGAATAACCATACTCTCTGATTCAGCTCAAACTGTTTATGGCTGATATGAGAATCATGCCATATCTTCACTCTCTCCTTATACTGTAGGATACTCAAAAAGGTTGTGTCTCTAAGCTCCTCTAGGGTTGCCAACTCTACTTTCCTCTGATCTCCTATATACTCTAGATCCAATAATAACACAGTGACTGCCCATAGTGACTTGTGCTTGATCGCCATAGGTAAATGGCATGGCTTGCCATAAACGAGACGAAAGGGAGACTTACCCAAAGGTGTCTTGAAGGAAGTCTGATATACCCACAAGACCGAGTCCAAAAGCTGTGACCAATCCTTTCGGTCTGGGCGGACGACCTTCTACAGAATAGTCTTGATCTCCATGTTCGATATTTCTGCAAGACCATTGGTCTGATGGTGATATGTAGTGGCAACTTGATGGTCTATACTGAACTCGTTAGCAAGGAACTTTACCTTGTCGTTGATAAAATGAGACCCCCAGTCAGATATCAAAACTCTAGGCACCCTGAACCGTGAAATGATATTTTCCTCAAGAATCAGCAAACAGTGTTAGCATCTGTGATTCGTGCAGGAATGTCCCCAACCCAACGACTCACATAATCCACAGCCAACAGATTGTACTCGAATCCCTGACTCTTAGGGAATGGACCTATGAAATCGATGCCCATGTGTCAAAAACCTCACAGAAGTGAATAGGCTACATCGGCATCATATCACGCTATCCACAAGTTCCCATCCTCTGATAGTAAGTACACCTCTTCAAGAATTCATTAGAATCCTTAAAGAGGGTAGGCCACCATAGGCCGGACTGGAGCACTTTCTATGTTGTCCTCCCAGAATGGTGTCCTCCTGCCTCAAGCTTGTTGCAGTACGTGAGGACGTTGTGGTGCTCCTCCTGAGGAATGCACTGATTCCAGACGCTATCCCTCCTTCATGATAAAGGATGGGATCCTCCTAATGGTATGACTTGGCCTTCGCAAGGAAGGTCTGAAGTCTGTATTTGGGCCAACCTTGTCTAACTTTCTTGGCGACAAGATAGTTCACATTGTCGATGTACCATGGAAGTGAGGCGATAGCAAGGATCGCCTCATATGGGAAGGTTCCTATAATAGGTGTCATTCGCTTTAATTCCTCAAGGTTCTCTAACTGGGAGAGATGATCCGCCACCACATTCTTGACTCCAGGCTTATCCTTAATGTCAATATCAAACTCCTGTAGTAGAAGGATCCATCTGGTCAATCTTGCTTTGGCATCCTTCTTTGCCATGAGGTACATGATGGTTGTATGATCAGTGAAAATCATCACTATGGATCCAAGAATATAAGATCTGAATTTATTCAAGGCAAAGACTACAACTAGCATCTCCTTCTCTGTAACAGTGTAGTTCCTCTAGGTGGCATCCAAAGTACGACTAGCGTAGTGAATGGCATAAGGCAATCCATCCTTCCTATGTCCTAGTACAGCCCCTATGGCAAACTCAGAGGCATCCGTCATGATCTCGAATGGGAGAGACCAATCAGGTGGTTGGAGGACAAGAGCCTCAACAACTAATCCCTTGAGAGTCTCGAATGACGCTAGAAACTTGTCATCTACAATGAAATCGGTGTCTTTCATTAGCATATCAGTAAGCGATCAGGCAATACGACTGAAATCCTGAATGAATTGTTAGTAGAAACCGACATGCCCCAAAAAAAGCCAGGAAATGCCGCAAATTGGACGGTGGATTGAGTTTCCTGATGATATCCACCTTGGCTGGATCGACCTCCATGCCCCTGTTAGAGATAATATGGCCAAGAACCATCCCCTGAGTCACCATAAAGTGGCTCTTCTCCCAGGATAAAACAAGATGGACCTCGATAAAGCGTTGAAGTACACGGTCTAGGCAATCAAGACAAGCATCAAACCTATCGTCATAGATCGAGAAATCATCCATGAAGACTTCCTAGCAATCACCCACCATGTCCAAAAAGATGGACAACATGCACCTTTGGAATGTCATCGGGGCGTTACATAGACCAAAGGGTATCCTCTGAAAGCATATGTCCCAAACTGACAGGTGAATGTAATTTTGTCCTGGTCTTTGGGCGCTATGGCACCTGATTATAGCCGGAGTACCTGTCAATAAAGAAATAGTGACTCTTCCCAGCTAGCCTTTCAATTATCTGATCAATAAATGGCAGTTGGAAATGATCCTTCTTGGTGGCTTGATTCAATCATCTGTAGTCCACACAAACCCTCCAAGAAGTGTGTACCCGGGTAGCTATCTCCTCTCCAGACTCACTCACAACTGTAATGATGCCCATCTTCTTGGGCACCACATGTAATGAACTAACCCACTTGGAATCGGAGATGGGGTAGATAAAATCGGCGCTCCATCATTTTGATATCCCTTTCATATCCACATCTCAAAGGTTTGGATTCAACCGTCGCTGTAACTCGCGCAAGGGCTTAGCGTCATCTTCAAGATAAATATGGTGGGAGCATAGGGCCAGACATATCCCCTGGAGATCAGCTACGCTCCATCCAATCGCCTTGTGGTTCCTTTCAAGAACCTCCATCAAACGAGATTCTTGCTCTCCAGTCAAATCGTTGAGATAATGACTGGGTACATCTCAGGCTCACTTGCAAGGAATCTGTACTTCATCGACCGAGGCAAAGTCTTCAACTATGGGCAACTGGGGGCTAGAAATCTGGCTACTGAAAATTCTGAGTGAAAGCAACCAAATCTGCATGGGATAACTCTCGCTATATGTGATCGTCTGGTGAAGATGGCCCTGTTGGTATCTCTTTAATTTGCGCCGGCTCAATCTCCACCCTAGCTGTCGGCTCTGTGGAAATCATACATGGAAAATAATAATCAAACTCAGCCCAATCAATGTCTGAATCCAAGGAATCTGAATCAGAATCACATGAAATATACTCTGCCTCGCTCTCCATAGTGCGATCGTCAGCCTCGAATGTGTCCTTTGCCAAGAGTCTGCTATCCGAACTCTCATCTGCTGGAATCTGTAACTCTGCAACATCTAAAGGTACGATAAGAGGTCGTGATATCGGATCAGACCAAACTACCTCATCATTTGTAATCACAAAGTCGCGCTCCTGGTGGACATCTCGCTCAATATCTGTCATCTGCCCTGCATCGTTGGACTACTCAGAGCAGGCTGAATCTCCCGCTCTGGTCTTTTCGATCGTCTTTATTTGTACGCTTTCACCCTCGATGCGAAAGTATACCTTCCCACTATCATAGTCGGACACCGCCTTGGTTATGGTCAAGAATGGATGCCTTAGTAGGATGGGGGTATCTGTCATAGACTCAGGAATCTCCATGTCCAATACAACAAAATCCACGAGGAATTTCAGGCACTAAATTGTGATGACTACGTTCTTCAACAACCCCTTCGACCTCTTGACAGATCTATCAGCAAACTGAAGGATTGTCCTGCTTTGTCGAAGAGGGCAAAACTCGAATCGATTGAGTAAGGTTGTCAGAAGAATGTTGATATAAGAGCCGCTGTCTAATAGAGTCTAATCGAACCGCTGCTCATGAATATGGCATCTGACATATGGAGCTCATGCATCTGGCCTCTTGGCTGGTAATCGGTTCTAGATGGCGAAGCATGTGGCAGGAGTGAACACATGGATCTCTGCATTATGATTCATTCTCTTCCTGCGGATGGTGGTCTTCTCTCATAAATTCTTCTGGAAGAGAGGGATGTGCTCAAGTGCCTCCTGTAGAGTCAACTGGATATGGAATATGTCGATCATCTGTTGGTTGAACTCTAGCTGGTATGTCTTTTTTGGGTTTTCTTTTTTATTCCCCTTTGCTAAGCAGATTGCTTGAGGGAAGGGGATAGTTGGACCCTCCTCAGATAGAGAGTTAGGAATAGGCTCCTGTGTGGGTGAAGGAGTGGAATCCATACCAATATCATCATGCAACACATATGGACTCGAAGAAGATACAAAAGCCTTTCCCTTATTCATATTTTTGGTCTTTTCCATTATTCATTTTTTTTTTGTTTTTTTCTCAAAACTGTCATGAGATACATCAACAGAAGGGAAAACAACTGAATGAGAACTGGTGCCATTAGCACCACCCACGACATCTGTCTTCGCGGCATCAGCACTGCTCTCTGGCTCAGCATCTAGTGAAATGGTGGCATCAATACCACTGACTGCATCTGGAGATATGACGGCCTCAACATCATCAGTCGGATCATCATCCTTAGTGGTGTCAGCACCACTGTCATCAATATCATGAGCAGCATCAGCACCGCTCTCATCCTCGTCTAGTGCTCCTAGATCTCCATGTGGTCGTCGCTCAGACAAGGCATCATCGGATGGTATTCTATCGCTCCTAAGTGTCACAAAATAAGCATTAAATATGTAGGAAGCAATATCTTCTAAAGATTCACTAGGAGTGGTAGTCTCTATGAACTGTAACTGCTCAGACTTCCTCTTTAGATTGCTAGGGTTTGGCTCAGTCTGAGTGGGTATGGTGGTCTTGCCCTTGATTATTTCCCTCATCTCCTGTCGGAACTCATCCATCTCCCGCCAGAAGGATGCCTGCTGGTCTGAGAGTAGGCGGGCAAGATCGTCAAGGGCTGGGTTCTCATAGACTGGTCCATGAGAAGTGGATGGTTGCCTCGCTGGAAATGAGGTTGACTCTATTGGTATTGGTGAGGATGAGGCTGAGAATACTAATGAGGTTGTTGTTGATGCCTCCACTGTTGTGCCTGATGGTAGGGATGAGGACCCTGCTGGTAGTGTTATGATGGTTGGGAGTACTGGGCTGCTGCTGCTGCTGGCTGGCTGATATATCTGCCCTGAGCTGGAGGTTGCTGCTGGGATGAGGTGCCTCCTATAGACCATCTGAATCTGGGATGATCGCGATGGATCCCGGGCTGTTGCTGGTCATACCAAATCCCGTTGACTTCCATCAATGGCTCATGCTCGTACGGGAAAGGGGGAAGACCTACTAGGGGCTGATCCGGCTGATACACCACCATCTGAGTGTCCTGAGGTGGTGGTGGCTTAGATCAATGCTGCTGCAGCTGGACCGTCTCTACCTGAATGTGATGCACCTGGCAGTACTGGGCAGATGGCTGGGTGGAGCTGCTGCTACTAGGATCAACCGGTGACCTGAGACGGGGCTGAGGAGCCATATGTGCCTCCTGGAGACACGTGATTTGGGTCTTCAGGTCACTAAGCATCTGTTCCAACCGATCTATCTTAGTAAGGCCTTGGCACTACTTCTCTATAATCTCAATGTGGTCCAGCTTCTTGTTGATAAATCCCATGTCAGCTGCGGATGACTCTGCATGTGCTGCTGCTGCTAACGAAGTAGAAGGACCTGCATCGACCCATACTATCCTCTAATAGGACACGGCCTGTGGGAGGGGCCTCCCTTGTGTATAGACCCGAGTTTGGGACATCACCATATAGTTTTCTACCATCTCCTCGTACATGGCCTAGACTTGGTCCTCATCCTTGGTGAAATAAGACCCCCCACATGAGGAATTGACAAGATCCTGCAGCTCCAGTGTCATCCCACAAAAGAAGCTTTGTACTAGGTTGGGCTAGGAAATCTTGTGATGTGGACATCGGTCGATGAGCTTTCTGAAACGATCCCAAGCCTCGTGGAACTGCTCCTTCAGTATCATGGTGAAATTGTTTATCATGGCTCTAGCTGCATTGGTCCGATCGAGTGGATAGTACTTGTTCAAGTACTCGATCTGGAGCTGCTCCCAAGTAGTGACGTACCTCCCCAAATGTTTCATCCAGTAGGCTGCTTTATCAACCAATGAGAAAGGGAAGGTGATCATCTTGGTCGTGTCCTCGTCCACGAATTTGTCGTGGACAGTACTATAAATCATCTCGAACTCTTGGAGATGGAGGTACGACACCTCGGTGGTAAGCCCATGGAACTTGGGCAAAAGTTGAATGGTCTGGGGGCGAAGATCAAAATCACTTAGGATCTCCGGGAGCTGAATCCATCGATGAGTGAGAGTTGCACCAGGGTTGTGCAACTGCCTCATCATGTGTGGTGGTCTCTGCTCCGGCTGATCGTCCGGTCGTCTATCTCCTCCTCCAGCTGCTCCTCTAACTGCGTGTATCTCTCAACCGGTTGGTCTCTGCCGCTCTCCTCTGTCGGCTCTTATCTCCGCGAGCTCTCATCACACCTCTGCCATAAATGCTCTCTGGTCACAAATCTATCTATGCATGGTCTCCGTGGATGCTAGAAGTGTGTTGTTGATGGTGCCCTGATCAAGAACGTATGTGGAAATATGAGCTACTCATTGGTGTGTCCCTCACTGCTGGCCATCTCACAGGTTTATGCAAAGGCAAAAGATCCCAACTCAGGTGCCGTCAAAATGTACAAATAGCTGTGATGGCCTCTACTCTGGCACCTCAGGACTAGAGGAAGAAGGGTGGTCGAGGGGGAACAGGGTGGTAGCGAACTCAGGTTCGGAGAGCAGCTTTGGGCTCCCGAAACTTCCCTAGATGAGTGGAAAGGAGTGCTCGAGAGTGGTGTCGTCAAAGGCAGCCTAAGGGACCTCTTCCCCATCATCATGATGTAGGGATGAATGCGGATGAAATCTGGAATGCAAACATGATCAGAAATCAAACCCCCAATTCACCTACGCAACATTGAGTTGATGACCGTGAAAACTCGATCGTTACTCTTGTCAATTTTATTTAGGTAATCAATCAGTCTATTAGAGCGATTAAGCGAGCTGCTAGGAACCCGATTCTCTAAGGAGACTGGCCCAATCCCACAGTTAGTTTTTCCTAGCCAGTATGGATTGCGGATTGTTTATCGGCTACCCAATCTATCCACTCTGCTAAGGAAGTCTCGGACCGATTACCAGCAACCCGGTGAAATCCTCACTAGAAAACAACACAACCGCAAAATCAGTAGTATGAAAGGAGTTCAGATATGGCTCTAGCCTAGTGTGAGGGTCACTCTCTCGCTACAGACAAACCAACCAATGAGGGGTGACTCTCCCCAAAACAAAAGGTTTTATGATGAAGTGTGTTTTAGGGTCCAATTTGCATTAGCAGTCCTAATTTTATTGTTTTCACTTTTTTAGGTATTTTTCAAATAAAAGCAACACCTAACGAATTTTTCGATCTCCTGGGTTATTTTGAGTCCAAAAACTGAGGGAGGAAGTCGAAAAAGCTGATGCACGATCAAACACGATGATGCATGCAGAGATAGAAATGCGTACCTGTCTCCAGCACTCTACATGCAGGGTGATCTGTACATAAATTAAAGATAGAAAATAAACTAACTATACGATGCACGAAGAAATCGGCCTTCGGCGAGCAATTTCTAATGATCATGAAGAACAATAGCTAAATAATCATAGAGAGAGGTCTGAGTCCGATCTCGGATGTCGATCGGTGTCCGCCACAATGGATTTTGCACGTGCTGCGACCTCTTGCGGCACGTGATCTCTCAATCAATCAAGTTAGCTTTTTATTAATTATTTTTAGCTAGGTCCAATTACGTTCTATAGGGACAGGCATGCCATTAAGTGTTGGGCCTTATCTAGTTACGTCACAATCACCAAAAATCCTAAGTCTAGGGGCCAAAACTTCTAGAATCAAATAGAAAGTAAGGCGATAAAATCGAAACTCGATGGAAACTGCGGTGAGGTCCCCCGAGTGCACCGACACTCGGCGAAACAGACCCCAAAATGTCTAAGTCCAAGAGTGAGTCATGAGTCCAAGTCCACAATTATTACAATAGTAATAGTCTACTGAAATAAACTATCTATCTAACAAAACTAAGTCATCCTGCTCTTCTGCTTTTCCTCAGGTGTTGTCTCCTCCAACAGAAAGCCAAAGCATCCCTACGGTGGTTCCTTGCACGAAAAAGAGAAATAGAGAAGATGTTAGAAACAGTTTTATCAGGTAGATACCAAAATAAGCAAAAATAGAAAAATGACTACTAAGACGTGCTCCACAGCAACGGTGCCATTCTGATGACTGACCAGGCAACTCAGGTTAAGTAAACAAATAATCAAGATCGTTGCGACCTGAATCACCAAGCTTGGTCAATCAAGAAGAAGAAAAACCACTCAAGCAAATAAAATAATCAAGCAAAATGTAAGTGGTCTCGCTATTATTTTTACCTGGTATAGCAACCAAGATCGAGCACAAGGAGCAAAGAAATTTACGAAGTAACCAAATTTCTGAAATAAAATAAAATAAAATAAAATATATTTTTGGTAATTTTGATTTTGCAAATTTTTATATTTTTAATAAAGAAATAAAATCTAGCAAATAAGGAAATAGGGCACACAACAATCTTTTTGTATTTTAAATTTAGGTGAAAAATGCTCAAAAAATTACAGCAAAAATATTTTCGGAACTTTAATGTTTTAAAATATTTTCGATAATTTTCTGGAATTTTAAAAATGTTTTTAGAATTTTATAAAAATCAAAAAGTGAATAAAACCACAAATAGTACAAAGACATGATTAAATTGCAATTTAAAATTACTGAAAATGCCTTAAAATCTAGGGGAGCATTTATGATAAACTAGAGTAAAATGCAATAAACAGGAATTGAAATGATATTTTTCGATTTTTCTGGAATTTTATATGATTTTTATAATTTTTTAAGTTTGTTTGTAAATTTTAGGATTTTTACAAGAGATTTTCAAATGAAATTGCTATTTAACAGAAAACATGAAAACACACAGGAAGGAATTTTTGTAGAATTTTTAGGGCAATTTTTCAAATTTTTATGTATTTTCCAAAGTGGACCTGACATTTTTAGAGGTTTTTCATTTTTCTAAAATAATAAATACAACAAAACTAATCCACAAAAATTACGATAAATGCGGTGTGTCAACAAGAGCCAATAATTTTTAGGAAAATTTTGGGATTAATTTGATATTTATTTAATTAAATAAAGGACAGGCAGTTCATAAGGGCCTACTTGCAATTAAAGTAAAGTTTTGGGCCAAACAATAACACACGTGGAAATCTTAGGGCCTAAATTACAAATAATCTACGCAAACAAGCACGCATCATGTGAACCAGGCTAACAGGGGCATAAGTGCAATTACTAGAAACTTTTCATTCAATTCACAATAACCTAAAAGTTCAGACTACGTACTGCAAATAACCCAAGAAAGCACGTGTGGTTGCACGTGAGTTCAAACAAACAGGACTAAAATGCAAATCTTAAAAATTAGAGGTCTAAAATGAAAAATACCCGAACTACAACTTTTATTTACGGTACTAAAGCAAAATACTGAAATGAAAGTAGGCGAAAGGGAAATATACCCCTTGGGGCACGTGGTGCACGCTGGACCCTGCGCTGAGGTACGACTCTTATCTTCTATTGAGGATAGATCTGACGGCTGATGCGGATGTCGCGGACGTGCGGGGCAGGTGCGCCAAATTATGATCTGACAGCCGAAAAGCTGGGAGTGTCGGGTGGCTCGGATCATGTCTGGAAGAGCGGGCCCCATCTGATGGTGGATAAGACTGCTGGAAGAACAACCCCTAGGCGACTTTTGATCGAGCGAGGGAGGGAGTCCTTCGACCTGATGAGAGACCTGAAGGGCTTGGTACACTCGAGGAAGCTTTGCACATTAGGTGGGATGCTTCGGTGGGAAAGAGAATGGTCGGATAGTTGTCGTAATGGTGGGTCGCTTGGAATTGCTCCGCTTGAGCAGTCGGAGGATCAACTGGGGTGACTGCGCGAACCAGCACCTACAAAAGGTACGCCGCTCGGAGATGTAGCTCCTGTGAAGGTTTATTGCATACGGGAGTAAGGGAAGCATAGGGGAATGGGTTTGACTTCCAACGACGGTGAAGGAGGGAAGTCTCGATATTAATCCTACCCGAACGGGAAGGTCTAGGATGATCAGGTTGCAGAACGAGGTACGGGGCGAGATGTAGCGGAAACTAGAACAGGTAGATGTAGGGAACGATGCCCCGACAAGTTGGTCGGACCAGGTGGACGTCGACAAAGGCAAATTGCAAGGATGATATGAACGAGAAGTGCAGTGGATGGAGGCAATACCTGAGTCTACTTACAGACTCAGCATGGTCAGGCGGAGATGGGAAGTTGGGTTTTGGCCTCAACCTCGTTGCAGATGGCAAGGAGGCTAAACGCAGCGAAGCTCTTCGGCCACATGGTTGAGCAGCGACTTCATGCCACCAAACTCCAATCCAAAGGCGCCTCCAAGCTGTTATCACTCGGCTTAGCGTGTATAGGGGTGAAGGAAGAGGTGACGCACGAGCTGTGGTGCTAGAAGGCAGATGAAAGCTTTTATAACCAACTCCAGGAGCCTGGAAAGATTGAGTGGGAGCACGCAACCTTAGGAAGATCCGTGCCTTCCTAGGGATCCGCGAGGATCACGGATCCTAGGAGGAGGCTCGGGCGAGAAATCAGAGCAAGAGGTTGCTAGAGTTGGGCTGAGAAATGGGGAGAAGGCGGTCCGGTAAGAGGGATCCGGGTCTAACCCAGCTAGAAGGAGGCTTTGACCAGAGGTCATCGAAATGCTCGTACCAATCAGAAAATTGGAATTTACAAAATACTTACAAATTCAATAAAAAATAGTAAATGACGTTAAAATAAATAGTGTATAAAATAAAAATAATGTTTATTATTTTTCAAAGTATTTTTCTATGATTTTTAAATATTTCTATGAAAAATAAATTAGTGTATATATAATATATAGTATTATATACAAGTATAATATACCTATGTATTATGTACAAGTATTTTTATTATTTTATTTTTGCACAAATACCTTTATTTTATATTTTATTTATTTCCAAGATAATTTTAGGAATATAAAATAGTTTTTATTTTATTTTTACAAATTATTTACATATATATATCTATGTATAATAAATAGGGAATGTGATGTATATACATGTATTTCATACAATGATGGGAAGATTTTATTTATATTTTTATTTAATTTTTCTGATTTTTGTTTTATTTTATATTTTTTTAGTAATATGTGCAAGGGTGTAAAAATAATCCTTTAATTTTATTTTGTCAAAAATAGGTATGTACAAATATAGGCAAAATATATACAATACAAAGTGAGCCATATCTCCCTTTACTTATTTTATTTTGCGATCAGGTCAAGGTTTGACTTTCTCTTGGGGTTCGGGTCACTCTTTATTTATTCTAAATACATCATTCTTTTTCATTTCCTTTATTCTTTTATTTTTACACAAAGATGCATGCTAAATATGCAACATTAAAACATGCATGCAATTTGCTAAGTTATTGTATTTACAAATATTTACATGATGTTTTGCCAAGAAAAAATAGCTAAAATAAAAGAATAAAGAGTGAGAATCAGGGATTCATCAGGGGTTATCTTCGTTCACGTCCATCTAGAGTTGTTAAAGGTCATCGATTTGTCTCCAGATCTCTTCTCACGCCTCTGTTCCTGCAGCAAAATATTACAGTGCTCGAGGGGTACTCCCTTCACTTGATACCGAAGCTATATAACAAAGGGAGTGGAATAGCAGTGAAGCTCCAACAATGATGGGAGAAGAAACTTTGATTGAGCCTAGTAGGCAACATCAGGATGGCAGATGATGGGTGATGTGGAGAACTTGATGAGAAATGAAATGGGAGTGAAAGTGGGTCGAGGCACAAGTGATTTCACGGTGAACCGGAGCTGGATCTTGAAGCTCCATCTTACGAAAGAGTTGGAATTATCCTAAGATACAGCCTACTTGTGAGAAATTAAGAGTTTCCATATGATTCTGAAAGAAACTACACAAGAATATGAAAGAAAGTAGCTCATACCTAACATGAATCAGAGAGTAGAGAAGCTCCACCAGATGACTTTGACAAGTCTTGGACCGCCTAATCTTCTTCCTTCCCCACACCGACAAGGCTGAGGAGTTCACGATGTCATTGAGAGGCTCGACTCATATGAATCCTATTGGGGTTACGGGGGAGAAAGGGATCCAAATTGTAAAAATTGATTTGGGGCTTTATTTATATACAGAGGATAGAGGTTCCAATGATCACAGGTTTGCCAAGGTTTCGCCAAAAGAATGGATCATCAGAATGTAGGGTGTGATGAAGCAACATGTTATGATCATTTTCAATGAAGGAAGGAGGTTGTCTCGAGCAGCGGATCATCAACAAAAAAAATGGAAAAACGGCGAGGTTGGAGGATTTTAATGCTCTAATAGAGGTAGCCTGGAGAACGTGCAGTTAACCCAAGGGTCAATGAACTGGGGCATGTGATTGGTCCACGTAGACCACCACACGACAAAAAGAGAAAATAAAAAGGAAAGAAAAATAAAATAGCTAGACATTTTATTAGAAAAAAAAGTTAAAAACAAAAAAGTTTATTTATTTACATAGTATTTAATTATGATTTTTATTAATTTTTACAGTATTATTAATATGTATAATTATTTATATGTATTATTTTATAATTATTTGTTTATATATTTTGTGTATTTATATTTTCATTTAGTTATTTTTATAAATAATGTTATAATTACATATTTTATTTTTTTACACCATATTTAAATACATATTTACATATTTTTATTGTATTTTTATATTTTTGTTTATACACTTAAATAGATACATGTATGTACATCATAGGTCTATTATATATCTATTAATATCTTATTTGTTTAGGTATTTTTACATGATTTTATTTATGGTTTATTTTATTTATGCTTAATATAATGTATACAAGTTTTTAAAAATATAAAAGGAATTTAAATTTAAAGAATAATAATTCTGAATAATATATACATGTACATAGTTCAATGTGGCCCAAAAAGCTGACTTTTGTATTTTAACTCAATTTTTAATGAAACTTCATTAGACAGATAATTAAGTACAATGGAGGTGAGTTTGATGAATTTTGAGCTTGTATGGAGAAGATATTGGTCTGTGAAGTTCGATTTCTGGCTTTTTCACCTTGGTGTCCCAATTGCACTGTGCACTATTCATCTTGGGAGTTATTTTTATAATTTTCTATGTATTTTTATATACAAGTTTCACGTAGAATATTTTATTATTTGAGATGTATAACATAATAAATAAAATAGGTGAAATAATGTCTATTTACAAGATATTAAATTAGGTTTTTGTGTGTATTTTTGTATAGTTGTTGGTCATATCCCCCCTACTTTATTCCGTATCGATCAAGTCAATATTGACCTAGTATCGGGGTTCAGAGTCATTTAGCATCTTTGATACTTCATTTTTTATTTTCTTTTCTTTATTCTTCTATTTTGGATTTAAATACATGTATTTATGTATTATTTGCAAATTAATAATGGATGTTAATTTGTAAAATTTATCTATATTTACATGTGTTTTGATAAGGATTTAAATGTAAAATTGAAGAATAAAGGTAGATGGATGGTTATCCATCACCTAAAAAGAAACAGAATCTCAAATGAACCAACAAATAAAGGTGTCAACTTGCCCTTGACACCAAAATCTCTAAATACAGTTTATCAGGGGCACTTTTAAGAAAACAAAGTCCTCAACCTTGAACTCGAGGTCTAGACGCATCTGGTCGACATAGCTCTTCTAATGGCTCTGAGCTGTCAGTGACTTCTACCTTGTTATCTCTACGGCTCTAGCAATCTCCTCAATCATTTGCGCATTGTCACCTGCTTGTTGTCATCACAAAGGTTGAGTGCATCTTCGCCCATAAAGGGATTCTAAAGAAGTCATGCCAATGCTCACATAATGGTTGTCATTCTATGTAAACTCCATAAATGGAAGTTGATCCTTCCAAGATCCTTTCACTCCAAAACACAAGCTCAAAGCAAATCCTCAAGGTTTGGATAGTCCTCTCAAGCCGCCCTTCTGTCAGTGGATGATAATCCCAATTAAGATAGAACTCCAACTTCATGGCTCTCATAAACTCTCGCTAGTATCGTGAATGTGAAGCATGAGTTTTTATCAACTACCACCTCCTTTAGTATCCCATGAAAATGGATAACACAGTGAATGTATAGTCTCGCAATTATGTGCCAGCTATTTTGATAGGGATGAAATGGGATGATTCGGTTAAAAGGTCAGCGATCATCCAAATCGCATCATGGTCCCCTGAAGTGCGGGGTGATGAATCTGTGATTCATCACTCTAAAAGATGAAAATAAAGCTTTGTTCTCGAGTAATTAGAGGCATATTTCCACTTATATTGCATAATTAGCATTCATGCATGCATCCACAATACACGCATTTTAGCACTCATAATTGCATTAAATAAGAATCCAATTCATCTGTAAAACTCACTTGTAAAATACTCACCAATAATTCACCTAATTATCTGTATTTTATATCCCCTCTGAAGTCAATAACACCTTCCTTATACTGTGTATATTACTAGTTAATAATATAAGGAAGAAGACCAAGAATTCCTAGCTTGTGAGTTACCCAATAAAACCCCAAATCCAGTTTGAAACCCCAGACTTTAGAATGCATATATCCACCTCATACAACCTCCGAATTAGGTCTACTCACCTTTAGATTAATACACATTCAGAGACCTTTAAAATGAGCCAATTTCAATCAATTCGGAGCTCGTATGCAAAACTTGGGTTTTTTGGTCCCTTTGTATACTATAGATATGTATATTTGTACCCTTGTATTTTTGTATCTTATTTGACCTCATCTCCGTTTTTGGTCAACATAAAATTTGTAGATCTCATCGAGATCTACAACTTTCATGTTTTGAGTTTTTCCAAATTCAACCTCCTTCTCTCTCTAAGTGCATATTTTTTTCAGCCATTCAGAGCATGCCCTATGGCGCCATCTGATTGCGCCACGCGGCCCGCTCCTTTTGCACGCCACGCACCTTCCATCTCCGTCGTCCGATCGCCCGCCCTCTCTCTTGATCCAGGCCATCCAAAGCCGCAACGCTTCGTAGCCCTTCGTGCCCTCCTTGCGCGACGTGGCGACATCTACGCCCTCCGATCTTTGCCAGAAGCTCCTGATCTGGGCCATCCATCCCGGCCTTGATCTCGACCATTCGATCAAAAGCCAGTCACCATCACGATCGTTCCTCTCCGCCTTTACCTACGCCCGCCACGTGGAGCGCCCAGTGCCCTTTGATCTCAACGCCTCTGATTCAATCTTAACCCTCCTTTTCTGCCCTTCTCCTGACTGTTGGATCGCTCGATCTAACGGTCAAGACGTCGTCTTCTACCTTCTGCCTTGTCCGCTCCCACGTCGTCCACCTCACAGATAGGTCACCCCCTTCTTATTTTGGGATCCACTCCAGCCACCCTCTTCGCCTCCTATCACCCCCATTGCATACCCCACTCGTCCCTCATCCTCGTCGAACCCCTCGAATGCCATGACCTCCACCTATGTCGCCCCACGACCTCCATCAACTTCACCACTTCGTCACCTACACTGTCGCCTTCCACCTTTAAATACTCCACCATCTTCAACCTTCGACCCCATCTACCATCACGAAGAGAATCCCCGAGCTCCCTCCTTCCTATTGGTGACAGCAATTTGAGGTGTCGTTGAGCGATGACCGAGATCCATCTCCGGCGAGATCCACGACCATCCCCCGTCGTGCTGCAGCCATCCCCGTGAGTTGCACGAGCTCAGGACCATCTACCGTCCTTCGAGCGACGACCAGGAGCACGCCTACGAGCTCCATTTCCCAGGTAGACGCATCCATCTCCCTCAGAATCTTCTTCTTCTTTTTCGTGCTTTTTCTCAAATTTTATTCGCCATCCACAAGCAACTTCATGCTCCTCTGACCATCATCCGAGCTTCGCCTCGGAGCTGGCATCTTCGCGCACGCTTTCATCTTCTTCGATGATGCACAACACCCCACACCGATGCGAGATCCGCCATCTTGGCGGAGCACCATTACTGGACCACCCTCATCACCCCTCAGGCCTCACACCGCACTCACGATCACTCCACTCTCATGTCGCACGCCTCAGCTATTCAACTAACCCCCTGCAGGTACTCCATCTTCGACTGGCCGGAAGCATCCTCGGAGCTCCTTCGAACTTCGTCGTCAACGCTCTCCAGACCATTTCAGCCGCTCCTAAGACCTCCGGCGGATCCCCGACGCCTCCACGATTCTTCCCAACTACTTGGGAGCCACCGGCGACCTTCACCGACGACCAGAGGAGGAGGCGGAGCTAGAGCCCCTTTACCGGAGCACAACCACCTCCGCCGTAGGAGGCGGCGGACCGGTTGAGGATGAAGCCGTCCGATCCCTTTGATCGGACAGTCAGGAGGACGCCACACTGCCTTCAACCCGCAACTGTAGGATCAGGAGGATCCTACGGTCCGAAGCGTGCCACGTCGCCACTTCCCCGAGCTTCAGATGTCGTTGGATTCATCTTGATTCAACGGCCATTGATCGTCCACGTATCCATCTTCATCGAGCTCTAGCGGCCATTGGATTGATCTTGATCCAACGGGTTGCACCACGCCACGCATCAGCCTCCAGGAGCCGTTTGATCTCAACCGGATCCAACGGACTAGAGCGTGCCACATAGCCGCCTTCGAGCCTCTTCCCCAATCATCAGGCTCGGAGCCCCCGAAGCTATCCGAGCCTCCAAAGCCCCCGAGCCTCCGAAGTCACCCGATCCAGGGACCTCACGTGTCTTTCACGTGCGGCATGGGTATTTTGCACCGAGGCCCCTAGAGGTTTTGATATTTGCATTCTAGTCCTTGCCAGGAGCCCCACGTGAGGCGCACGTGTTCTATGGGCATTTTGCATACATTCCCCCCTCATTATAGGTAATTGCATTTTAGTCCATGTCAGCATGTTTAATTTGTAGCAATTTTATTTTTTGTATTTACAGTTAGGCCCCTGTCTTTGCACGCATCTTTAGGCATTCATTTGACATCATTTTTCAAGTTTGAAAATTGCATTGTGTAGCTTAACTTGTCCTCTTTCATATGTGACATGTATCTTGTTTTTGTGATATCAATTTATGATAAATTAATTGGTGAAATTTTGTTATATTTTGCCCATTTATGCCTTTAATTTGTGGTAAATTCTTTATGGCTCCAAAAATCCTCATAAATTCACATTAGACTTAGGATAATTAAGTTTACATTGTTCCAAAAATCATCTCATTTGCACGCATCTCGAGGCCTGACTAAATCATTTTGTGATTTTCTTTAATTAATTTTTAATAAGTCCATTTCACATAGAAATTTAGGTTTATTAATTTTCCTAGATTCTTCACACTTAGATCTATCTAGGATAATTTTTACAATTGAAAATATTATGTTTTGAATTTATTAAAATTAATTTAGTCAAAATCACCTTGCATTCATTTTTAATTCACAATAAATTCATATAGAGTCAGAAAAATCCAAAAAAATAGGGTAGTTTAATTTCATTGCATTTCACCATCTGGCCAAGTTTCATAATTTTTGGACTTGATTTGATCACTTTTCTGAATTAACTTGTAAACTGGCCCGATGTTGCATGTGTCTTTTATTAATTGCATAAAAATTGTTTAAAAAGATCAAAAACAATCTTCTGAAAATCCGAGCTCTTAAATTCACTTAAAATCTACCTAAGGAGACAGATTCCTCCTTGAGTTCGACCTTGGGCTTGCCCAAGTAAAAAAATAAATAAATTTGCCGCTCGCAATTAACTCATCCTTAATTAAAAGTGGTTTTTTATTAGTCCTTATTACCTGGCTACAAAGAAGACAAGGAATTAATTTGGATCATTAATTTGACTAAATTAACAAGGGTAGTACGCAGCTCTTCACGGGGCAGTAATGTCATAAAGTCCATAAAAGTGCTCTTCGATTTTCACACAAGAATGGGAAGAAGATCCAACTAACAAGGAGGAAGTTGATGCTCTACCTTCACCACCTGTGAGGTGAGGCAATGACCGATGTTCTCTGTTATTTCCCCCTTCATTCCCTCCCACCAAAAGTATTGGCAGAGGTCTCAATACATCTTAGTGCTATCTGGAGGAATGGAAGTCTCAAATTATGTGGCTCATCTAGGATGTCTCGTCTTATCTCCTCATCATCAAGGATACATACACAATCTCCCTTCCATAGGATAGACTTGTGAACTTTGAATCCTTTCCTTCAGGCAAGGATGATATATGTGACTCAATCTCTGGTCTGCATGTTGGCCCTTCAGCATATGGTACCACAACCGAGTGTACTTTTCCTATATTGTCATTGTATCACATGTTCTCTCAAATGGATGCCAACAACTAAGTGTAGTGAGCACATACCAAGTATGTAACCAATTTATCTATCATAGTAAGGTATATTATAATCATAGTCCTTCAACTACTTCATCCATTCGCCTATACCTTATGTTCAGCTCTCACTAGTTTAAGATGCACTTAAGGCTCTTGTGATCTGTGAAGATCTCGAATGTAACCTAGTATAAGTGATGGTACCATAGCTTTAGTACAAATACTACATCCTCCAACTCTAAGGTATGTATGACATAGTTGCTCTCATGGTTCTTCAATTGTCATGATGCATATGCCACAACTTTCCCTTGTTGCATCAGTAATCAATCGCCCCGTGAGCGTGTTGAAACTCAGCTTATATTCGTCGCTCCAGACAAATGGCACATCCTTCTGTGTCAACATGATGAGAGGTATGGCCAACTGACAAAATCCTATGACAAACCATCGATAGTACCTAGCAAGTCCTAGGAAATTTGAACCTCTGTGACCATCTTGTGTTTCTCCCAAGTACAATTGCCTCTATCTTGGCAGGGTCAACTTTTATACCTACATCTGAATCACATAGCCAAGAAATGCCACCTCTAAAAACCAGAACTTGCACTTCTTATACTTCACATATAGTTGATGCTCTCTGAGTTTCTACAGAATAATGCAAAGCTGCAACTCATGTTCTTTCTCATCATGAGAATATATCATGATGTCATCAAAGAACACCACTATAAACTTATCCAAATATGGACTAAAGATATTGTTCATCAAATACATGAATGTGGCAGGTGCATTTATGAGACCAAATGGCATCACCATAAACTTGTGGTGACTAATCTCATACAGAATGTAGACTTCACATGTACAAGTCCTTGATCCTCAACTAATCAACCTTGGAAAACATTGTTGCTCAATTGATAGAAGAGATCATCTATCTGTAGGAGTGGATTAGGGTTCTTAACCGTTGGATTATTCAGCTATATGTAATCAACGCACAATCTCATGGATCCATCCTTCTTATTCAAGAAGAGGATTAGTGGTCCACATGTGATGTATTGTGGCTGACGAATCCCATTTTTAGCGACTCCTGCAACTGCTTCTTGAGATCCTTGCGCTTGGCAGGTGCCATCCTCTATGGAGAAATGGAGATTGACTCGATGCTTGGTAACACCACAATCTTGAACTGAATCTACCTCTCTGATGGTAAATCAGGCAACTCATCTGGAAACACATTAGGAAATTCGCACATTATCCAGATATCCTCGATCATATAATCCCGAACGTTTGTATCAACATTATAAGCAAGAAAGCCTACACATCCCTGACTGAGATATTAATGTGCCCTCTGACGAACCGCAAAATCGGCCCTTTAAGAGTGCTAAATTAGCACTTGAACTTGTCGTAGCAGTCGGGCCAATTTGGATTCATCAAAGAGATCATCTCATTTAAATATGTATATAATCGATCAAAATGAGATGGTCATAATTTTTTTACTTGGTAAGATACCAAGGTCAAACTCAGGGACACGAGCCTTTCTCTATTAATCAGATTTTTCATCTATTTAGCTAAGTGTTGAGTTAAGGACATATAGGTCAAATTATGAAAGATACGACACAACAATGCATTAAACTTAAACATGCATTTTTTTGTATTTTTTTATAATGCAAATGAATGCAAGGAAATGCAATGCAAATATGCCCTAGGTAAAAATGATGAGCAAAATTTAATAAGCATCAATTTCAGTTTTAAGAAGATATACTTGATTTCAAAGTTGAATAAGGCATATTAGACACAAAACCAACAAAATAATACATTAAACTTCATGTGTCCAAAACTAAGAATTGAACATGCCATTAGAAAGTACATCAAGCAAGCTTCAAAATGCCACTGAAATCAACTGTAACGGAATTACGGTGCTCAAGATACGCATAAAGGAAAGCAATGGCATAACTGAAAGAAAACATGAAAAGATAACTACAAAAAGGTCCCTGGGAAGGACTAAAATGAAAATAAAATAAGTTCTGAGGCCTTCCCTGTAAAAGTTCCACATGCGCAGGGGCCTTTCTACAAATTGAAGAAACTTGGAGGACGTCTCTGCAAATTGCCCAAATACGCACGTGACTAGCACGTGCCATCCAGGCTTGGAGTCAGGTTTGGCAGAGGCTCGGTCGCTGCTTCGTCTTGGCTTGGACAGTGGATCAGCTCGATGCAGGTTCGTAGAGGCTCGGAAGCATCCGAACCTGGAGGCTCGGATGCTAGGCTCGGGAAGACTCAGGTGACGCCACGTGGCCGAATGAAGGTCGTTGGATCGAAAGTATCCAACGGTTTCTGAAGAAGGTTCTGATGGGCGACATGGCTGCATCCGGACCATCAGATGGACATCGGAGTACGCCCATCCAACGGCGTCTGCTCCCTCGTCTTCATCCGCGACTGGCAGCGAGAACCGAGCTCCGGTGAAAGAGACCCAGCTCCGCCACCTTTGCTGATGCTCGTTGAAGGCCCATAGTCGCTCCTGGAGAGTTAGGTTGACTCGTTGAAGCATGGCGACGGTGCCGGTTGCTTTGGAGGAGGCAGACGGATCAGAGATGTCAGATGCGAGCTCGAAGAAGAGTTCTCCAGCGATCTCTCCGGCCATTGAAAAAGATGGATGACCTGCAGTGTTAATACCTAACCGAAATGGGGTTTCGTGGGGGTGAATGGTACGGGAGCTCAAAGAACGAAGAGGATGGGAGCTCTGTTGCTCCTCCACCGCGAGGGCAGAGGAGATGGCCGGAGGGTGACGAGGTTCTGAGGAAGAGAAGGAGGATGTCGGAGATGGGCGCGTGTAAGGGGGGTTAAAGGCGGAGCTTGTAGGGAGTTCATCGGAGGTTGAGAATGAATGAAGCGGCCTAGAAAATTAATGGAAATTAAGGAAAATTACAGAGGAAGAAGAAGAATAGCTTACCTGGTCGGAGGTGGAGCGGGGGGCTTGGGCTGGGGGTTCCAGAGGGTCCCCGGGTCGTCGCTGGACGTCTTCAGCCAGTCGACACAGCTCGGGCGGTCGCTAGGGCGCCGCAGCTCCGCTATGTTCGGCGAAGGGTCTCACCAGGGGGCCTCGTCATCTTCGCTCAATCCGGCCACCTCCCCCTGTCACTGGGAGGTGGCGGAGGGCTGGGCGAACCCCCATGTAAAGGTGGACGAGGTATAACAGTGAGGGAGGCGGCGTATTTGAAGAAGACACCAGCGGTTTTGGTGGTGGTCGACGTGGGTTTTGAGGGAGTTGTGGGTTGACTAGAGAGGCTCTCGAGGGTAGTGGAGATGCTGGCGAAGGTGGTGGATGACTGGGGAAGACCTAGAGGCAGTTGGCGAAGGAAGAGGTCGACTGGAGTGGAAGAGAAAAAGGAAAGGGGGCGGAGTCTTTGCGAGGTGGCGAACGTGGCCGAGAGGAGCTGTGGGAGGTTGACGATGACCGCTGGCCGTTGGATCTGGAGATCCAACGGCGAACATTTGGGCGTGGAGGAGTGGCGCGGATTAAATCGGGGGCGGCATGGTCAAAGGGCTGCGCTCACGCCACGTGTCGGATCAAGAGCGAGGTACTAAAGGACGGGAGCGATTGGATTATGGCTTTGATCGGGCGGTTGGGATTCAAAGAAGAAGTGAACGGTGTGGATGATGATGCTGGGGCGCGATCGGACGACGTGCAACACGCCACGTGGAAAGCTGTGGGTGCGGCGCTAACAGATGGCATGGATGATCCCAGGGGTATGATCAAATGGTTGAGAATTGAGGCGTATGTGGCGAAGGCGGAACCGTTGGATATGAAGGAGATCCAACGGCTAGGAATGCGGGCGGATGCTGCAAGAAGGAGCGGGCCACGTGGTGCCCCCAGAATGGGCCACGTGGCCCAATCAGATTATTAGGAGAGAAGAATTGAGATATGAAGGTCAAGATGGCCGAATTTGAGAAAACTCAAAACATGAAAGTTGTAGATCTCGATGGGATCTACAAGTTTCATGTTGACCACAACTGAAGATGAGACCAAACAGAGACCCGAAATATTTTTAAGGGTATTTTTAAGGTTAAAAATACCACAGATTTTTGTTTTGCGATTTTTTTGTGGTTTTTAATTTATTAGGGACTCTGATAATTACAGGACATTAACCGGGTTTTATTGACACAAAACTAAGCAAGGGGGTTAATAATGAGAAATTAAGATGATGAAATGGAGTTTCATCACCCCCCTATACTTAAACTATGCTCGTCCTCGAGCATCAAAAAGAATGACTAAGTTGGATTAACCCCCTTGTGCATGTGAATACAGGATCTAATCTGATCAAGTCGACTCGACTTTAGAGGTCCAAAAATTCTAGAGTTCAACCCAGCCTAAATCAAGAGGTATCCAATTCCTCTAATTCTCCAGACTCTCTCTGATGTACATATAATCTAGAGGATATGACATTTTAGTGTTGACTGCGATTCTGAGAGTAGAGTCAATTCGTCACCCAAAGTCTTGGTCCGAGAAAATCTCCTAAGGACCCAATCCTCAACACTTGGGAATAAATCAAATCTTGCATTCATCCCATCGTCTCTTTAGTTGTCAGACTTAGAATATGTAGATGACAGGCCAGTAATGGAGGGTATAGGGTTGTGTCATTTCTTCCCTCCCTCTCATTGGAACATGGATTCTCTCTAGTGCCTTTTTACGCAACACATTTTTTTTTGGTGTTGATCAGTGCGTCCATCAAGAGAAGTTGGAGCCGTCTGCACTTGTTTTCCTGCGAGTACACCAGGGTGTATCTCTTTTGAGTACCTATCGTACCTTCGACACCCAGACTTGTAGCATTTACGATGCAGAGCCCTTTTTTGGTGCAAGCCCGACTCCTGGTCCTAATAGCGGTGGTCCAAGTGGACACTTTGAAAAGTTTGGGAGCGCTCGCCTTTGGTGGAAGCTCTTTGATATTTGACTTTGTGGAATGAGAGCTTTTCTTTGACATTTTATTGCTTTGTAGTATTTGGCTAGCTTCACTGCTTTTACCAAGAGTTAGCGCACATTGATCAACAAATTTTTTATTTATTTCACACCCTGGCACTTAGGTCAATATCAAGAGATTAGTATAAGAACCAAGTTCTCATACTGGCTAAATGTGCTGACACTCAGGTTTCATGAAGCCTCCAAAGATTTTATCCAATCCTCGAGCATAATTAGATCAAATCCAAACTTGACTTCCTCATCCCAATTCCTCAGGTGAAAAATCAACTCGTCTCATCAAAAACCGTAGTCGTGCATGTGATGTGCTGATCATATTCTTTTGTTTGAGACTAAGCATGGAATATAGCATGCAAATCTAGAAACCTAGGGGAATGTGGACAATTAAGTCTATGACCCTGATGGCTAAGGCTGGTTAACCTAAAATCTCAAAGACCTCAAAAAGCTAAGTCTCCTTGACCATTTCAGATCCTGGGTGGAAGTGTAGGTGTAGAGGATTAATCCAACTTCTTCATTCAAAAACAAGATTTTTTTTTTAACTTCAAGAGATATTAGAGTTGCCTAAACTCAATTGAGCATCTGCAATTCATCCAGTATGGATGTAAGTACATGCCGAAGCCCGTTGCTTGAGGACGGGGCCTTACGCGATGTCCTCTAAACCATCCAATCTGCTAAGGGCGAACCCTCACTGAATGCGGCTTACTTAATTGGGTTTAGTAGTCACCAATGACTCTTAAAGGGTTTTGGGTTTTTCTTATTTTTATGGATTTTAATAAAGGTTAAAACACAAGTTAGACTCAACTTTCCTTGAAAAGAGATGGAGATTTTTCAAAACCATGTCACACAAAATAAAAAGTTTTTTCAAAACATTTTCAAAAGAATTTTTCAAAACAAGGAAAAATCATTTTTGAAAATATTTTTATAAAAATAGTGTAACATAATATCGAAAAGCCGTGAAATCATTTGAGTTCTCTTAGTCCAAAGAGTTTTACCTTAGCCAAAAAGTTTTAAATTTTTCAAATTTTTCAGGTTATAGCTAAAGTAAATATACGGTATATACGGTATACCCCCTATACTCAAACTTTGCTATGTCCTCATAGCACTAGATGTTACAAGTACATAGGTCTATTTAAATATAGATAAATATACGGGAGCTAAGAGGGGCTCCCCCTATACTTAGGTTAGAAATAACCTAAGTATAAAGGCAAGGAAAGATGAGTAGAGAAAACTCACGGGGACTCGAGTCCCCCCTATACTTAGGCTGAGATTAGCCTAAGTACAAAGATAGAAATTGATGTTGGGAGGGACCCAAGGTGAACGAAGAAGAGGAATGGATCTACAAGTGAGTGGTTTGAATCTGCGGAGATGACTGGAGTGACTAAGGAATTGGGGTGTGTAGCAAACATGGCTCAATTCAAGCAAGCAAAACCCTTAGTTTCACCAACTCAGACATGAAACCAACCGAGGTTGGTTTATTATCTTGTCGGTTTTATTGGTGATAAAACATTAGATTTTTACGCAAAGAAAAGATGTGAAGTGAAAATCATTGCATAAGCGAGGGTATTGCTCTCCCAAAATCGAATTTTACTCCATTTTTGGTTGACTTGCAATTAACAGTCTCAATTTTATTTAAAGTTATCACTGAATTAAGGTTAGCCTAAAAAATCAAGAAATCATCGTCTACCGTTCATTCCCTTTTTCCATTAACCTAGGTGATCAAGCTAGGAAAAAGAAACCGAGAAAAGCCGTGTATTCGATAAAAATCGGGATCTAGGCTAATCGAGAAATCATGCAGTGATTTGACGAGAAATCCGTGAAAAACTTGGGCCGTTTTGAAAACCGAAATCAATATGTATGCAAGTCGATAAAAGCCGCACCTAATCATGCATCTATTAGCGGGAATGATTTTCATTAATTTTAGCTAAGTGAGGCAAGATTATGTGCGTCTAAATTTAAAGTGTGTCCTACCTACGAGCAAACACGTAAAAGATAAAAAATGAAAAACCGCTCAAAGAGCCGCGTGCCTGGTCCTAGGTTGACACTCAAGTGGGGACGATCCCCACACAACCACGATCGTTCGATTACATTCGCGAGCCTTCGATCGAAGATTGTTGTAAAAGACGAATTATTACATGACATGCAAAAATAAAATGCGAGACAAAATTTTTTTTTCTTTCTTTTCTATATGCTCCAAGCAAGCTTCTGTGGCTCCTCGCAGTGGGGAGCGTCCTGCCCCTCGCCTCCTTGAACCATCAAGGGCCCTGCCATAAAAACAATGGTTAGATATTAAATAAAAAAGAAAAATTTTATAATGCAAAATATGTGATCCTTTGACCTATAAAAAGGAACACTAAATTAAACAAACAAAAATCCAAAAAATATAAGAAATGAGTCGTGTCCCCGGCAACGGCGCCATTTGACGAACTGCAAAATCGGCCCTTTAAGAGTGCTAAATTAGCACTTGAACTTGTCGTAGCAGTCGGGCCAATTTGGATTCATCAAAGAGATCATCTCATTTAAATATGTATATAATCGATCAAAATGAGATGGTCATAATTTTTTTACTTGGTAAGATACCAAGGTTGAACTCAGGGACACGAGCCTTTCTCTATTAATCGGATTTTTCATCTATTTAGCTAAGTGTTGAGTTAAGGACATATAGGTCAAATTATGAAAGACACGACACAACAATGCATTAAACTTAAACATGCATTTTTTTGTATTTTTTATAATGCAAATGAATGCAAGGAAATACAATGCAAATATGCCCTAGGTAAAAATGATGAGCAAAATTCAATAAGCATCAATTTCAGTTTTAAGAAGATATACTTGATTTCAAAGTTGAATAAGGCATATTAGACACAAAGCCAACAAAATAATACATTAAACTTCATGTGTCCAAAACTGAGAATTGAACATGCCATTAGAAAGTACATCAAGCAAGCTTCAAAATGCCACTGAAATCAACTGAAACAGAATTACGGTGCTCAAGAACGCATAAAGGAAAGCAAGGGCATAACTAAAAGAAAACATGAAAAGATAACTACAAAAAGGTCCCTGGAAAGG
This sequence comes from Ottelia alismoides, assembly GCA_037367405.1. Classification (NCBI taxonomy): domain Eukaryota; kingdom Viridiplantae; phylum Streptophyta; class Magnoliopsida; order Alismatales; family Hydrocharitaceae; genus Ottelia; species Ottelia alismoides. The sequence continues at coordinate 248,212 of JAZKJV010009393.1, read as the reverse complement.
ACTAAAATGAAAATAAAATAAGTTCTGAGGCCTTCCTTGTAAAAGTTCCACATGCGCAGGGGCCTTTCTGCAAATTGAAGAAACTTGGAGGGTGTCTCTACAAATTGCCCAGATACGCACGTGACTAGCACGTGCCATCCAGGCTTGGAGTCAGGTTTGGCAGAGGCTCGGCCGCTGCTTCGGCTTGGCTTGGACAGTGGATCGGCTCGATGCAGGTTCGTGGAGGCTCGGAAGCATCCTAACCTGGAGGCTCGGATGCTAGGCTCGGGAAGACTGAGGTGACGCCACGTGGCCGAATGAAGGTCGTTGGATTGAAAGTATCCAACGGTTTCTGAAGAAGGTTCTGATGGGTGACGTGGATGCATCCGGACCATCAGATGGACATCGGAGTACGCCCATCCAACGGTGTCTGCTCCCTCGTCTTCATCCACGACTGGCGGCGAGAACCGAGCTCCGGCGAAAGAGCCCCAGCTCCGCCACCTTTTCTGATGCTCGTTGAAGGCCCATAGTCGCTCCTGGAGAGTTAGGTTGACTCGTTGAAGCATGGCGACGGTGCCGGTCGCTTTGGAGGAGGCAGACGGATCAGAGATGTCAGATGCGAGCTCGAAGAAGAGTTCTCCGGCGATCTCTCCGGCCATTGAAAAAGATGGATGACCTGTAGTGTTAGTACCTAACCGAAATGGGGTTTCGTGGGGGTGAATGGTACGGGAGCTCAGAGAACGAAGAGGATGGGAGCTCTGTTGCTCCTCCACCGCGAGGGCGGAGGAGATGGTCGGACGGTGACGAGGTTCTGAGGAAGAGAAGGAGGATGTCGGAGATGGGCGCGTGGAAGGGGGGTTAAAGGCGGAGCTTGTAGGGAGTTCATCGGAGGTTGAGAATGAATGAAGCGGCCTAGAAAATTAATTGAAATTAAGGAAAATTACAGAGGAAGAAGAAGAAGAGCTTACCTGGTCGGAGGCGGAGCGGGGGCTTGGGCTAGGGGTTCCAGAGGGTCCCCGGGTCATCGCTGGACATCGACAGCCAGTCGACGCAGCTCGGGTGGTCGCTAGGGTGCCGCAGCTCCGGTATGTTCGGCGGAGGGTCTCACCAGGGGGCCTCGTCATCTTCGCTCAATCCGGCCACCTCCCCCTGTCACTGGGAGGTGGCGGAGGGCTGGGCGAACCCCCATGTAAAGGTGGACGAGGTATAACGGTGAGGGAGGCGACGTATTTAAAGAAGACACCGACGGTTTTGGTGGTGGTCGACGTGGGTTTTGAGGGAGTTGTGGGTTGACTGGAGAGGCTCTCGAGGGTAGTGGAGATGCTGGCGAAGGTGGTGGATGACTGGGGAAGACCTAGAGGCGGTTGGCGAAGGAAGAGGTCGACTGGAGTGGCGGAGAAAAAGGAAAGGGGGCGGAGTCTTTGCGAGGTGGCGAACGTGGCCGAGAGGAGCTGCGGGAGGTTGACGATGACCGCTGGCCGTTGGATCTGGAGATCCAACGGCGAACATTTGGGCACGGAGGAGTGGCGCGGATTAAATCGGGGGTGGCATGATCAAAGGGCTACGCTCACGCCACGTGTCGGATCGCGAGCGAGGTGCTAAAGGACGGGAGCGATTGGATTATGGCTTTGATCGGGCGGTTGGGATTCAAAGAAGAAGTGAACGGTGTGGATGATGAGGCTGGGGCGTGATCGGATGACGTGCAACACGCCACGTGGCAAGCTGTGGGTGCGGCGCTAACAGATGGCCTAGATGATCCCAGGGGTATGATCAAATGGCTGAGAATTGAGGTGTGCGTGGCGAAGGTGGAACCATTGGATATTAAGGAGATCCAACGGCTAGGAATGCGGGCGGATGCTGCAAGAAGGAGCGGGCCACGTGGTGCCCCCAGAATGGGCCACGTGGCCCAATCAGATTATTAGGAGAGAAGAATTGAGATATGAAGGTCAAGATGGCCGAATTTGAGAAAACTCAAAACATGAAAGTTGTAGATCTCGATGGGATCTACAAGTTTCATGTTGACCAACTGAAGATGAGACCAAACAAAGACCCGAAATATTTTTAAGGGTATTTTTAAGGTTAAAAATACCACAGATTTTTGTTTTGCGATTTTTTTGTGGTTTTTAATTTATTAGGGACTCTGATAATTACAGGACATTAACCGGGTTTTACTGACACAAAACTAAGCAAGGGGGTTAATAATGAGAAATTAAGATGATGAAATGGAGTTTCATCACCCTCAAAGAGGATATGTAGTCGACATCACTATCCAAAGTACGTCCATCAAAATGCAAAGTTGACATTCTTAGTAGATGTAAGATGGTCGTCTTCCCAAAGATATCTAAGAACGTATGGTCTCTCCATCCAACCCATGCTTAGAATGATGTTGAAATCCTTAAGTTCAATCAATAAGAGAAATGTTGTCATGACATTCCCAACATTTGCACTACCACATCCTCAACTGCATGGTATGTGATGAACAACTGGCCCCATAGGCCCTTGATGTAGTATATGGATGGAGCATTCATCCCTAATTTGCCTAGTGTAGGCACTAAGAGGTGTCCAAGGAATGAGTGTGTAACACTTGAATCAAATAACTGAAAATCCATGTACTAAAATCATACCTCTGACAACTGACTAAGAGGCATATGCCAATCATGTCTAATTGCATTCAATTTTCCTCACGATATGTGTGGCGTGATATATCCTTCAACACTAAAAGTCTATTATGGTGGGGAGCGCTGAAAATCTTGGTTCACGTGATGGAGAGCATGTCCCTATGACTAACCAAAAGAATCAATGAATATGGCACTTTACTACAATATGCATAAGCCACTCACATGTAAAGGACACTGTGTTATGAATTGGCCTAGCCTATGGCAGTGAACACACACTTTTGGGAAAACCCAAATGGATGATGGAAGCTTGCCTTGGTTGCTTATATGTTGATTGATCAATTGCTACAAGGTGATCAGTCAGGTCAAGTTCTGAGGTGATTCTGAATGGTCCAAATTAGGAAAGTTGTATTAAAACTCAAGCTTACAATTGGATACAACAATATAATAATCTTTTATATACATTTGCATTACAAAATTACAACAAGAAGTGAAACTTCTTGAATGAGATTTCTATTCTTTTTATAACTTTTTGAACACTTAAAACAACTTGTAAACATGAAAATTAAAGATACACACATTGCGAGCAACTTACAAAAAGTGTATGTCATAGTTAAAACCAAAGTAATAAGATAATAAACTCAAGTTCTAAGTTGCAAAAACAAAGAACTAATAACCATTTTACTTGCCTAAGTTTTGAAATTGCATCCATGTGTTTGACCTTAGAATCACACCAAGTATAAAAATAAACAATCCAATCAAGCTATTATTTGATTAACTACTCTTCAGTTGATACAACTTGATATTCTTAATATAGATGTGAAAATGGTCGTCAGTCTTCTCACTCTCATTGTTTGTCTAAAGGTGATAAGGGATCATGGTACTTAATGTCGTACTCAAGCATCGGTGATGTTTGTCTAAAAGTTGCTCGTGAATTATGATCCTCAATCAAAAATTAGACTGTGGGGATACTTTGTGAAGTGGGATGATCTCCTTTGGGTAAATTATTGCAAGTTATAATATCATATATTGTGTTTTCAAATCTAGGAAGTCTACTAACATGATTGGTCACTATACAATTTCTAACATGGAATCATAGCTAACTAACATTCACGGTAGCCCTGCCATAAAGTCTATATTGGTATGATTTTTCATTTAATAATGAGAATTCGACTTGTTGACAAGCAAGACACTATTGCATTAATCTTTCCACCTCCTTCATTCAAGAACTTTAATAGTAATGTCTCATATTCATTTTATATCTTTGTGCTCCAAAGTGAAATGTCAGCCAAGAGTGATACAGCTCTTGCATCAACTCCCAGTTCGTATCCTTATTTATCAGTATGCATAGTTGATCATGGTTTTGGATATAACAATCATCTTAGGTAAAATCAAATTGTTGTCCCACCAATGCTCTGTTTCTTTCAAATTTTACTATTTTGTTAATCCTCTAACTCTGGATAATCCATTGGAGAAGTGATTGGTGTTCCTTTGACATGGTGACGGAATGTTGTTGTAACTATTGTGGCCATTTAATCTGTTAGGCTCATCCAAGATACCCAACATTGGACATGGACTCAAACTTTGTAGCACATATGATCAGTTCAACGCATCTCCTATGACATGGCCTTCCCCGTGTGGTATGCAATTTTACAATCATATTCCTTAAGCAGTTTTGATAAAAAAATGTAGTGATTGAAGGTCAAAGTCTCAATGTAAAGATAGTGTTTCTACATCTTTATAGAAATCACTATCGCAACCAATTCTTGATCATGAACCAGGTAGTTCACCTCATAGGATTAAATTGGCAGGAAGCATAAGCAATGACATGAGCTTTCTAAATCTAAGAAACAATCCCAAGTCCCGACAGGCGCAGAACGGTCCACCACAGAGCCTTCTTATCCTGAATGTATCACATCTACAATTTAGTGGTCATAATCCTTTTCACAGTACAGAAACTCTCTATGCACTATATTGTCCACTCTCACAAAATGTCCTTCTAGGTAATATAGGTAAGTAGAAGTGTGATTTCAAGAAGCTTAGAATAAAATATCAACATTAGCATGCAAGTCCTAAAAAGACTTTCTACTCGATGATAGTCTTGGTATGCTCATATGTACCTTCTACCTCAATCATCGAGATATTGATTGAGGTACCTTCATCAAACACCACATGCCCCCAGAAAGCCATCCTGTTGAATCAGAAACCGCAACCTATCGAACATGGCATACAACCTATGTATATGCAGGTTCTTCACTACCATTCTTAGATGCATCTCATGTTGGTTTTGGTCCTTGGAATAAACAAATCTACACAAAACCTATGAGGATTGCCACAAAATAGTCCAAGGACTAGGAAACTGTGTTCACTAGATACAGTAAAATCAAGAACCAATAATATCCATAATAAATTTGAAAAGCACTCCTCGACATTAACCTTTCGATTGATCCACAATTAATGATATTTGGACCTTAAGTCATTTTTCGAATAGATCTTCGCTTTGTGAAATTGATCAAAAAAAACATCTATTCTAGGAATGAGGTAGCCGTTATTAACTGTATACTTAGTCAGATGGTCATTAATCAATACACATCCTCATCAAATGTTCCCCATCATGATGTAATGAGGTGAATATAGCCCTTCTCAAGAAGTTCATAGAGTTGTGCCTTAAGGTTGCATAAATGATTGAGTATGAGTCCATGGAGTTAAGATGGGTCCTGGTACCAATAAGATCTTAAACTCAATCTTGTGCCTTGTTGGTAGTCAGTCCCGTTTAGATTTCCAAAGATGTTCGAAAAGTCCTTCACTTTAAGTGGTGTCGATAAGACCATCTTAGCTTCCTTGTCTCCCATCTTGATAGAGGAAAGGAAGTCCAACATCTTCTTCACCCTCATGGCCAAGATGCACTGGTTGGTATGATATTATATCAATTACGAACTTGAAGACAGGAAAGTTGTGAATTCAAAACACAAAATTCCTCTTAAAACATCCGATAGAAGAATAATATTAGGCTAGTAAATCCATCTTCAGGATCACATCAAAGTCCACCGAAATTGTGCTGAAGTCGGCATTAGATCTTTAATCCAGTAGCAAAATGCTAAGGGCTTTAAGTGTGTCAAAGAGAGTCGGTTCACGTCCATTAACGTAAGTTTGATCGTACACCGCTTGAATGCTTGGTTGGTATTTGGTGCAAATTGGTATAGATTTTACACATAGATGACAACTACCGAGGTGGCAAGTAGTCAAGTTAACTCAAGCAAGGTGTATATATTCCAGTTCAGTCTATTCTCTTCCTAGTTGTACCACTCTTTCACTGGGCATGTTCCCCATCTTCACGAAAGCTAATGAGAATTTAAGTGCAAAGTCTCCATTGAAGTCAATGGCTCGTGAACAAAATAAAGCAAGAAAAAGAACTCGTGAGCAAAATAGATCGATGTGAAGGTATGTTCAAAGCCACGCATGGATTTACCATTCTGAGAGCCACTTTCAGCTCTAGAATTCATTAGCAATGTCCCAACCACATTCATTGCTTTGATCTCTATCAATACCCAAGCCAGAAGATTCTTCGACAAAACACCTTGAGGCTCAAGACACCATATCAGCGCTTAAGGTGACTCGTGGCTTACACACAACATATGAGGTAAGTTCACATCACCAACATGTTGTCCATGTCTAGAATATCTGAAAGGATTAGAGATGAAAACTGAATATTGATGTCACATTTCACTGCATATTCGCGTCAAAGCTTAAACTGGAAGAATGAGAATGAGAAACACAAAGGTTCTTATTAACTTCATATTTCACTGCATATTTGCAGCATCTTTTCAGGTTACAATAATTAGAGTATAAATCAACTCGAATTGGTCAATTTTTTGTGTACAGAATATTACATTAAGCAGTTGAAAAAAATACGCAGAACACCTAGTGATTCACAGAAGATAAACACCCTAGCTTATGTACAAAAACATAAAACAAATTCCTACCAAAATTTTGAACGGGAATCGCTAGAGTGATCTCTGGGATGAGTGCCTCTCTCGATAAGATGCAGCAGAACTGTTTTTTGCATCTGACACGGAAGATGATATTGGATTTGAGGCAGATGTGGAGATAAAGGAAGATTTAGAGCTGGACGTGGAGGCCCGTGAAGATCTTGTTTCTGCAGAGGAGCTCATTCCTCCAGAACCATGTGACCTCCGATATCTGGAGCCTGGGAAGCCAGGCCTGGTAGGCTCTGGTAAGGAACTTGTCTTCTTTGATAGCATGACCACAACACGCTTCATATCAGGCCGCAGCTTTGGATCGGCCTGTGAACAGAGAAGGCCTATGTGGACGCAAGTTGTAACTTGATCTTCATCTGCAGTGCCATCAAGCACACTGTCAAGAATTTCCATGCTCCGACTTTTCCTGTGAAGTTTCCAAACCTGAAAGAAGATTTTAGCAGAGAAAATATGGGGCCTCGTAATATGGATCCAAAGCTTCTTCTTGATGAAAAGTGTCCCAAACAACTAATAGAAATTTGGTCGTTACAGACCCAAATGAACCACCCCCCTAACTATTATCTATAACTAAGGTCGGGAAATAAATGGCCACCAGAATACCCACCCATTCGAGAAGAGAATCAGCAACAGAATCAGCGAAAAATAATGAGTTCTTCCGGCCACTGATGATCTCCAGGACCAGCACCCCGAAACTGAAAACATCTGCCTTCGTAGAGAGTTGTCCGTGCATTAAATATTCTGGAGCCATGTATCCACTGCATCAATTGATGAAGTTAACATATGCACAAGGAGAATAAGTACACCATCAAGAGAAAATCACAGTAATAAGTACGTGGTTCCAGCTACACGTGTCTGGACATGTGTTTGATCTTCGGGGTAGAGACGAGCCATCCCAAAATCAGCAATTTTTGGAGTCCACCTTTCATCAAGAAGAATGTTGCTGGCCTTGATATCCCTGTGAATAATGGTGGTGTGGCAGTCCTCATGCAAGTAGAGCAAACCTCGCGCCACCCCTTTAATTATGTCAAACCGTTTCATCCAATCCAGCTTGCACCGATTCTCCGCAACTGTTACTGATAAAGTCAGGCCATTGTAGTTGATCATTGACTAAATTTAATTTATCCATTCATTAGACAATTTCTCGTGTCATCGGAAAAAAAATCATATAAAAACAATGTTTCACAGGACGAGGGACATCTAAAGTTTAGTTACATGCACTCATGCATGCATATTTAATAATGACAAAAAAGATTGTTATTTTTTTTAGATTAGTTGCACTCAGAAGCCTTCAGCAAAGAGAGTTCAAGGAACATCTAAAAGATAACCCCGGCAACAATGCAGACAAATTGATCATTAGAGATCGAAGTTGCACCAACAAAGATAAAATAGGTAGGAACATCAAGATAATATTAGATCATTCACATCATTTCCCCCACTAATAATCTGAATTGTCCAGATGTCCTGAAAGTAGCAAAAGCATTGATCAAATATCCCTCAACAATTGAGCTCAACGCATAATCATTATACAAAGAGTAAACTTGAAGGAAAATATAGTGCACAGTGATGAGTGAACGCTAGACAACTGAAGGCTGGAAGTGAAGTTCATCTTGTCCGCTGCAGTTACTAGAGAAAGAGTATAATTAACCAACCCAACGATTGCCACGGTAATAGATGGAGAGCTACTTTCTCTTATCAGATGATTCGACGTACTAAGAGTCGATAATTAATGGCCGAACATAGTTAGTTGCATCATTAGCTACTGTACTTATAGTAGCCTCAAGACTACCATAAGCATAGTGGTCAGAAGTCGGAGCAGCAGAGATAGTCTCAAGGAAGCGCATTCAGGCTAAGTAAATCAGAGGTAAATGGACATAATCAGAAGGCTGCTCAAGAGCCTTTGTTATATCAGATCAAATGTAAGTCGGATTGGCCATGGGAGGTCATCTGAACTTTGTAACACATGTCCAACGTATAATTAGTGCTCTAGCAATGGATACTAAGAGGAAAAACACTTCCATGTCACGGCCTCTGCCATTGTGTTGTAGCTGAAGGACCACCTCTTCCACTAGATACGACAAAAGATGTGCTCTCTGAGTTAGAGAATGTAATAGGTGGGTAATTGGATCTCACCAAGATCCAATTACCCCGCTCATGTTTAGTCCCACATGGATGAGCGGTGGGACTACGGACTGTCTGTGAGGCTATACAAGGAACCCCACACCCCCTGTACTTATTGAGAAAGTCAATAGACAAATCAGCGATGTGAGGCGTTCTCCCGTGGTTTCATCCCGCTCCTTAGGAAGTAGGGTTCCACGTAAAATCCCGTGTGTGCTACAAATTTTATTTCTTTATCTCTGATACGCTTCCGCATTCTATATTTTCCAACATGGTATCAGAGCAGGTTGATTCTCGAAGATTTGTTTTATGTTCATTATTTTTTTCCGATATTCGGATTGTCTCTTGAAGATTATTCGAGAAGGATTTGTATCAAGCTCAAGATCACGTTCAAGATTGAAGGGTTTTTCGAAACCCTAGTTTTGTGCCTGCAAGCGGCATAGCTCGCCGCATCTCGATTCTCGAGCAGGCGGCGCAAGATGATCTTGATTCTCCTCCAGACGTATCGTCACTGACAGAGGCACTAACCCTAGTCCCAAAGCCCCAGTTTTCTTCCAAGCCGTGTTCGCGGTGCCTCCAGGCCTAGGCAGGCGCATCTCTAACGCAACTCCTGCGCACGAGCCTTCACGCCTGAAGCATCGACTCCCTGTCGATATCTCCCAGACCACCTACAGTTCTTCATGTCCAGCCGCACCTACTGCAGCAAGCGCGCAACCCCAGCAAGCGCGCACTTCCTCAAGATCTTCAAGGTGGCGGCGCAACCCCACTGCTGCAGACCCTCTCTCCCAGCAGATCCTCGCTCCATAGCTGGTACCTACACATCTCGTGCAGGCGAGCTCCTCCCTCAAGCAACCAGGCATCACCCTGCACGACTCCTCCCTGCGCGCCCCTCGCCTTCGAGCCCCTCGTGCGACTCCTCCCTACGCGATCGCCAGGTCCCAACGGCAGCAGCCGCCTCTCCTCGACGTGCGGCATACAACGCGGTGGCAGCCGCACACTTCTCCAATCGGCGATCGCACAGGCCGCATCCCCTTTAGCTTCCTCTGCTCCCCTCGGCGCCTTAAGCACAGGCAGCACACTGTTGGAATAAAAGGGGCGTGCGATTGAGGGTTTTCCTGTTGGAAACCCAATGTTTAGCCGCCCAAATGGGCTTGTAATGGCCCAAGTGTAAAAAAAGGGGGGAGAGAGAACAATTAAAAAATGGAGTGAGGCCTAGTTTAATAAAAAAAGTAAGGCCTAAAATTTTTTTTAAAAAAAGGAGAGCAGTTTAAAAAAAAGAGAGGGAACGTGAAAAGAAAATGGGTGTGTTTTTTTAGAAAAGGCATGTACAATTCAAAAGCAGTACGCACATTTGCAAAAAAAAAAGCAAAAGATTTGAAAAGCCGATTAAAAAATGAACGGCTTATGTTAAAAAAAATTTACACCTTTTGGTTTCTCCCAACTTGATCCGCGATCTTTATTCTATCAAGTATGGGACAAAGGGCGAGTCAGAGATGTATTCTTCACAATTGTCCATCTACGACTGACAAACCATCACTCCAGCTTTCTACAGATCATCCGTCTTCACTGGGCATCAACTTCTTTATCGAGACGTATACTTCTTTTACGACTTGATCAGTTCTCCACACTGGACTTCTTCTGCAACGATTCTTCTCCAGACATGAAAGAGATATGTTCCGGTGACATGATATCGCAACGGTTCTACATGCATGACAGAGACACGTTTCGATGACCTGAAAGCCGCAGACCCATCCTCGTGCGAGGTCTTCTACCAGCAGCGGACATGTGTTCTTCTTGTGATGTATCGTGTGAAGATGTGTTGTATACTTTCTTTTTGTTACAAACTGCAGCTTTCTCAGCTCCAGCTTGAGGGGGAGTGTTAGAGAATGTAATAGGTGGGTAATTAGATCTCACCAAGATCCAATTACCCCACTCATGTTTAGTCCCACATGGATGAGCGGCGGGACTCCGGACTGCCTGTGAGGCTATATAAGGAGCCCCACACCCCCTGTACTTATTGAGAAAGTTAATAGACAAATCAGCCTTGTGAGGCGTTCTCCCATGGTTTCATCCCGCTCCTTAGGGAGTAGGGTTCCACGTAAAATCCCGCGTGTTCTACAAATTTTATTTCTTTATTTCCGATACGCTTCCGCATTCTCTTTTTTCCAACACTCTGAAAGTAGTTGTGGAGTAATACATTAGATAGTAGTAGACACAGTAGTCCCAGAAAGGACATGAAGCTGCTGAAGGCATCGCAAATAACATGTAAAGAAGGGAATTATTATACCAGAAGTAAGAAATTGATTTTTACGGTTTGATAGTGAGGACCCAAACCAGCAAATAATTTATATGCATGCTATTCAGGATGTTCTTAGAACTTCCTAGGGCAACTATCATTCTGGAAAATCGCATGTCCCTCATATTAATCGATAAACTGAACAAACTAGTCAAGATGAGAAGAATCTCCTGAGTGATGTATCAAATACACATACATTTGGTCGCTAGTTGGGAGGAAATATGGACAATATCCTCCACATTTTTTGCACCAGTATGTTTATTGTGATAAAATACAAGAGTTTGCATACCCTGGTAATTCTCTCGAAGCCAATATTCATAATTCTTGTAGCTTTTAATTAATGATACCTTCATGAGAATGTAGAATTTCTTACAACTACCATGGAACATCTAACTTCTCGAGCGAAAGATTTTCCAACATAGTTTCAGCACCTTTTGACATGGCAGTCATGCCTTGCAAAATCATAGAAGTGAAGATGATAGGTTTTGCCTCTGAAGTGAATGGAGTTGTAGCCATGGCAAAAAATTGCAATGCTAGTTTTATTCAGGTCTTATTAACATGCAGAAAAAAATCTATGAACAAAAATATCTGACTTCTTTCTTGTTGGGGAAGAAGAAATGCACACTGGAAGAAATAAAGAACATAAAAAAGTGTGGCCTAGTTTTATTCAGGACGTATTAACCTCTTCTTCAGATTGTGATATTAACCTCTATCGGAAATTTTTTTGGAATACAAATATCCCAAATTTCTTATGGGAGAAAAAAATAGAGGAATAGAGGAACCTGTATCAGAATGCTGCCAGCCACCCCAGTGGAAAAGAGGGGAGACCCAGCAACACCCTAGGTTGGAGAAGAAATAGGGGTGCCAACACTGTAACCTTAGGCCAAGGAAGGAGGTTGGCCAACATCGCTATCCTAAGCTATAGAAAAGAGAGGGATGTCGATTGGTGATGTCGCCTTAGGCTGGAGAAAAAAGGGCAGTGGCTACATCACCCAGTGTTGTCATGATCATTGTCGTCTGCTGTCACGACCGCTACTCAGGGCAGCTCCTGAAAGAGGATCGGGCCATGGAGAAGGCGTCCGATGATGTGTTTAGAGTTCGATGGTGTGTTAATGCTCTAATACCATAAAAGAAATAATAATCTTCGTTATATTCAAAAAATGATTCAATGGATCCTCTTATGCTAAGGGAAATCCACAAGACTAAAGCATAGAAAAATGTTACAAGAAAGGAAAAGAAAGATGACAAGAATAAAAGGAAGAAATATACCTCTAAATATAGATATAATCAACGACAATCCCACATCCAATGCCACTGCCTACTACACGAAAAGCATGCCACTTCAAGCCAAACTCATAGCCCCTTCCACGCCATTCTCCCTCTGCTTCCCTCTCTCTGCCCTCCCCCACCTTCCGTTACACTACTCATTCTCCATTCTCCTTTTTTAAATTTTACTTCTACAACGCAAGCTAGTGAGTGGAGGTTCCTTGTAGCTACAAAAGGATGTATACGGCATCATCGAGATATATGCAGAATATTTATGATCAAAAAGACATTTGAGGGTTTCTAAAGGCTGTACAATCCATAATTAAATTTACACCTTACCTTAATATATATATAGGGGGCAGGGAGCCTGCACCCTGGGGTGTAGGAAACTCCCTGCACTCACCCCATTTTTCGATTATTTTTTTTATTTTTTTTGAAATAAAAGTTGGGGGGATTTACTTAATATGTTAAGGGGAATATGTGTTCCAAGTTTCATGCAAAACAAACATTCCTAACACGTTCATCTAGACATGGTCGATTTCAGCAATTCTGAGACCGTTAAAATTTGGTAGTCTTGATGGAAATGATAGAAGTCTCGAATTAAGTTGAATTTGCAATGACAACATGGTGATACATGGTGATCTAAATCCCCCAAGGTTTCATTTCAAAAAAATCAAAAAATAATGGAAAATTAGGCCGGGTGTAGGGAGTTACCTGCACCCGCCGAGGTAGGCTCCTTTTTCCCATATATATATATATATATATATATATATCAAATTTTCTTTGACAGGGTGACATCAAATTTCCCAATAATAAAATTCCTGTAATCCACTTAAATATGTTAGAATCATGTTCGTTCAGTTTCTTTTAAAACTTATTGGAAAAATAATGAGAATTGTTTATTGTATGGATCCTTAGGGCTCTCTTGAGAAGAGATCTATGGGTAAATTACATAAGATAGATAGAAATAAAGTAAAGTAAGAAAACAATACAGAAACATAAATATATATACCTTTACACTCCCCTCAAGATGGAGCATAGATGTCAATCATGCTCAGCTTGTTCTGAAAGGGTCCTCTGAGCAAAGCCTTAATGAAAATATTTGCAATTTGATTTCCTGAACTGATACGGGAAGTGGAGATAAAGCATCATGTCCCCCTATATAGTGTCAGTCTACCTCAATATGTTTAGTTCTCTCATGAAAGGTAGGATTGTTTGCAATGAATAAAGCAGCATGGTTATCACATTGTAACTGCATAGGAAGAGGTACATCTATATACAAGTCTTCTAGCACCGCTCAGATCCACATCATCTTTGTGCTCCCTTGTGCCATAACCCTATATTCTGATTCAGCATTTGACCTGGCCACCACAGCTTGCTTCTTACTCTTCCAGGATACAAGAGAGCCTCCAACAAATACAACGAAGCCTGAGGTAGATTTCCTATCCTTAAGACATCCAGCATAGTATGCATCTGCACAGGCTGTAATAGTAAGGGTGCGTTTGGTATGCGGGTTAGGGCGGGTTAAACTGGTAGAGGGTAACCCGTTTATGTGTTTTGGTGTTTGGATAGAGGGTTAAACTGGGGGTGGGTTAGAAGTGGGTTTGTTGTGATATTATTGTATTGAAGTTTGAAAAAGTGAGGAGTTATTGTGATGTAATTGTATTGAAATTTGGAAAAGTGAGTAGAAGTGGAGTAGTTTATATTTTTTATATGATATGATGGTATAATATATTATTTTTTTGATGGAATTGATGATGGAGAATTGATTTATTTATTTTTTTAAAAAAAGAAATGTGGGACCCACATTAGAGAGAGGGATTGGGTTAAGGGGGGAGTTTACCCCGCCTACCGAACGGCCCCTAAGAGATGCTCCTTTCTTGAATAGCAATCTTGCACCTGGAGATGACGTTAGGTACATCAAGATCATTTACATTGCATCCATGTGTACCTATCAGGGTTGTTCCACAAACTGACCAACCCGACTAATAGCAAACAAGATGTCTGGCATAGTGATAGTAACTTAGAGAAGCTTTCCCACAAATTTTCTATATCTTCACTTGTCTACCTCCTCTGTATCATCATCGTATAGCCTCATGTTGGGATCCATAAGAGTAGTAGCATGTCGACACAAATCATGTCCATCTCAACTAGCATGTCTATAACATACTTTTTTTGGGTTATCACAAGACCCTGTTGATTCCTCGCAAACTCTAGCCTCAAAAAATACCGCAGGGTACCAAGATCCTTGGTGAAAAATTTTCGAACTAGAAATTCCTTTGTCATCTTGATTGCATGCACATCATCTCATGTAATAAGTATGTCATCAACATAGACCATGATAACAATTGTACCTCTGGAGGTTCTCTATATAAACAGTGAATGATTTGCATTTGTTCTCTTGAACCCAATCTTCTCAATCAGATCCGAGAGCTTCTGAAACCATGCCCTTGGACTCTACTTAATGACATATATTGCCTTGTGAAGTCTACAAACCTGTTGAGACTCCCCCTCAGCAGCAAACCCGGAGGTTGCTGCATGTAGACTACTTCTTGGAGATCACCATACATGAAAGCATTTTTAACATCAAGCTGAAATAAAGGCCAATCACGTACCACAACAACTGAAAGAAGAACTAGTAGAGTGGAGTGACGAGCAACAGGGGAAAAAGTGTCCAGATAATCCACTCCATAAGTCTGAGTAAATCCTCATGCAGCTAATCTGGCCTCGTAACGATCAAGACTCCCATTTGCATGGAGTTTCATTGTAAAAAATCATTTGCAACTGACAATAGAAGTCTCAGTGGGAGTAGGGATCAAACTCCAGGTACCGCGTGACTGTAGTGCAGTGAAGAACATTTCTTCTTCCATTGCAAGACGCCACCGACTGTCTCTCGAGGCCTCTTTGTAATTCTGTAGGATCTTCACGGCAGATAAAACAATAGAGAATTTCCTGAATTCCCCTAACAAGCAATCAAAGGAAACCTGAGAAGCAAGAGGATATGAGGCGCATGTGCCCTTCTGTTTCTGAAGTGCAATAGGGACATCTAGGTCATTGGGAATCTCCTCAATCCATAAGCCAGCCTCCTACAAAGGTTCCTGCTCAGACACATCTCTAGATCCATCGTAGAGATGTCGTATTCAGAACAAACCTAAGGTGTGCTGGATGGCGGGCGATGACCATGAGCAGAAGCAGGCTGACGTGTATAGTATCGTGGCAAGGGTGGATCTAGGATTATCGGAGGTAGAGGTATCGAGGGAGATGATGGAGGTGGAGTAAGAGGTAGAGGTGGAGATGGTGGAGTGGGAATCACATGCGCAGATGGTGGTGATCGGCTCGTAGGAGGAGGTGGCATGTAGACCTTATCATCCGAATCTGATGAAGTCGACCTATCACCTGTAGGAGAAAAATATATCACCGACTCAAAAAATGTTATATCAACACTAACATAATATCTCTTATGCAAAGTATCATAACATCTATATTCCATTTGTGTCATGGAGTACCCAACAAAAACACATTTTACAACTCAATGAGAGAGCTTATCAAGACCCAGGACAATTAATGGACAAAGGCAACTGAGCCAAAAACACGAGGAGTAAGTGAGAATAACTCATTCTTTGGAAATACCAGCAAGAAAGGAATTTTCTCACCTAGAAAAGACAAGGGCATGTGATTTACAAGATAACAAGTCGTAAGAATTACATCACCCCAAAACGAATGGAGGGCACGATTTTGAATAAGAAGGGTTCGAGTAATATCAAGTAAATGATGATGCTTTCTTTCTGCAACCCCATTCTGTTGAGAAGTGTATGCACATGATGTTTGATGAACAATACCAAGAGATGACTAGAATTGTGAGAGTGCACGAGTACAAAATTCCAATGCATTATCAATTCTCACAAATTTGATAGAAGAAGAAAAACATTATGAGCTTCATTGATGAAAGTTGTAATCATATTCTCAGCTTCTGTTTTATTCTTTAATAAAAAGACCCATGACAAACGAGAAAAGTCATCAACGAAAACTAGATAAAACATGTGTCCCTGGTGATCGAGAACACGACTTGGACCCCAAATATTAACATGAAATAACTCAAAAAGGGAGCTACTGCTCCGACTTTAATGACTAGGAAAAACAACCCGATGGTGCTTCCCTAACAAACATGCCTCGTATTGGAAGGATGAACGAGGTGAGATCTGAGGGAGAACTTGACACATCTTCTGAAGGAGAAGGTGATCAAAGTGCAGGTGCCACATAAACGAAGTTTGGTCCTGTAAAATGAGATGATAGGCCTGCATATGAAGTTCGGACTAGTCGATAGATGCCTCCATGTGTTAGAGTATTTGGAGCATGCGTCACTTATGTAATAGGTGGGTAAATGGATCCCTCCAAGATCCATTTACCCCACCACTGAGTTTAGTCCCATACCGCCTAGTGGAAGGACTTGGAGGCCCTGTGCAAGCTATATAAGGAGCCCCAGGCCTCCTGTAACAGATGAGAAAGTTCAATAGAATATCCGCCCCTTAGAGGGCTTCTCCCGTGGTTTCATCCCGCTCCTCACGGAGTAGGGTTCCACGTAAAATCCCGCGTTCTTCATATGTTTTATTCTTGTTCCATGTTTTTGCTTCCGCTTCCGATTTTCTAACATGGTATCAGAGCGGGTCAATTCTTGAGAATTTCAAAAAAAAAATTTATTTTTATTCGATTTTGAGAATCGTGTAAGGATTATTTCAATATGGAGAGTTGCGAAGGTTATGCTGTTTGTTTTTCTAGGGTTCCACGGTTCTCGTTGGAAACCCTACTATGCTAATCTCCAGTCATTCTGCTACTTCGCTACATGTATATCCGGTCTTTTTCTCAAGTCTCCATCGTGCGCAAGCACGCACAACCTTCTGGTGCACGAAGCCCTTCTGCCCAAGCGGAGCCACGTCCATCTCCTGGTGTGCCTTGCCGCCCTAGACCTCTCCAGGCAGAATCTCCATTCCAGGCCGAGCAACAGCCGCTGCAGCCCCGCGCTGTGGAAGCACGGCGGAGCCCTAGCCCTCGCATCTCCTGCGCACGGCAGCGCTGTTCACCAAGGCGGCACCTCCCTTCCCCTGGTGCCCTCACGCGGCGATTGACCATCCATGCGACTCCTCTGCCCTTGAGCCCTCGCGCAGGCGGCGCGAGGGGACCTCCTTCCGTTCACAAGGCTCCAGGCGGCGCCCCCGTTCTCTCCAGATCGCCTCCTCCTCTAGGCGCGCAGATGTGGCGGCCCTCCTCCTCGCGCCGCACTTCTTCAATCGGCGGCGATCGGCAGCCCCAAGTTGATTTCACCCCGCTCCCCCCCTTCCAGAATCATCTGGCGGTGGTGGAAGATGTTCCCGCAAGGGGGAACACTAAACGTAGGGCACGTTCTCTTAAAGGGGCCCTATGGGCCCGATGGTCTATTTTAAAAAAAAACTCCGTTGCATGTTTCGGGCCTCAAGTGGGCCTCAGGTGAGCCGTATGATTAAAAAAAAAGAGAGAAGGCCTACGGTAAAAAAAAAAGAAGGGAGTTTGTTTAAAAAAAAAAGGAGAGAGTTGTTTAAAAAAAAGGGGGGAGGTTGTTTTTCTTTTGTAGGCCCAAATGGGTCAAGGATTTTTTTTATTTATTTAAAAAAAAGAAAAAAAAAGGAGAAGAGGCGCGTACATTTGAAAAAGCCGTACGCATAGTAAAAAAAAAGGCACGTACAAAGAAAAGCCGTACGAATTTAAAAAAAAATGTGGTTCAAAAAAAAATTAGAGAAAAAAAAAGCAAAAAAAAAATATTATCGGCTAAATGATGTTTTATTCATCCCCATGTTTATGTATTATCTTATCTTCTCCCAACGTGGTCATACAATGTCATTCCGACCAGTATGGGAGAAAGGGGGAGTATATGTAGAGTCACAGGTCTTGTTCCAAGATTCCGATATCAGATTTTTCAGACCGGTCAGATGTTCAGACTCTACAAATTTCAGACTCGATGATGACGCATGCTAATCATTCTTGTTGGTCGGCCAGAGCTTTCATGTGAGCCATAGGGACTCCAGAGCAGAGGACTATTCCCTATGCCATTAAGGGCAAGGGTTTTCATGTGGTATCATAGGGACTCCACAGTAGAGTACCATTCTCTGAGACAGATAGACACTCCAGCCCCGTTCGTCCTCCTCACATGCACGCCATGAGAAGCAACGTCCTCGACTGCAGCAGTTGTGCGCGTTGGGTTGATATTGTCTGTAGTGTCATGTATTGTGAGTTGAGTTTCATTCTGTTTGTCCAAGCTGAGCATTGCATGCTCCAGCTTGAGGGGGAGTGTTAGAGTATTTGGAGCATGCGTCACTTATGTAATAGGTGGGTAAATGGATCCCTCCAAAATCCATTTACCCCACCACTGAGTTTAGTCCCATACCGCCTAGTGGTGGGACTTGGAGGCCCTGTGCAAGCTATATAAGGAGCCCCAGGCCTCCTGTAACAGATGAGAAAGTTCAATAGAATATCCGCCCCTTAGAGGGCTTCTCCCGTGGTTTCATCCCGCTCCTCACGGAGTAGGGTTCCACGTAAAATCCCGCGTTCTTCATATGTTTTATTCTTGTTCCATGTTTTTGCTTCCGCTTCCGATTTTCTAACACCATGCTCATAGCCAAGGTTGCAGAAGTCGGCAGTCGGTACTCGGTCGGCAGGGTCACTGACTAAGGATTAATTGGTAGTCGGGAGAGTAATCGGATTTAGTCGGACATTAGTCGGTTTTGAATTTTTTAATTATTTTAAATATATAAATCAAGTTTTATAATATATACTCTCATTTATATTCATATATTTAGCAGTTTTAATATTTTTGAGAGCTTAAATTGATGTTGGTATCTACTTTAAGAAGCATTTTGTAATTCAAGTATGGTGATAAACTCAACTGTTTATTTAATATGCCGAGAAAAATAGTTCCCTTTCGTCATTTTTTTGCTTTATTATCATTGGTGCTTTCCAATTTATAAAATATAAGAAAGAGAGGATGGGAACTAGTGAAAGAGAGTAGTTGTTCATGACCTAATAAAAGTAGTTGGTAATCTTGTGATTAATGATGTTGTAATTTATAAATGACAGTAGCAGTTGGTAACACAATTTACTTTGAATATCGGGACGGGTTGCTATGTCCGTTTTCCAAATTTATGTAATAAGCATTATCATCAGAACGTGTTGGGAGTTTCCTTTCACATGCATTAATTAAATGGTAAGACCATATTAGAAAGCATGGACAAATTAAATAGTTGATAGGTTACTTTGCACTGCATCGTTTATAGATGATGCTTTATTTAATTAATTGGTTCTAATATAAACTTGTTGCATTATGATACTGGAACAACAGTGCTTCTATTAGTCTTTCGAACACTACTCATGAGTTGGATAGATTACAAATTTTAAGTGAAAAAGAGAGGATGAACTTTGGAAACTTGCAAAAGAAAGTAGAGTCGATGCATATAAGAGAAAATCTGCAATCTGGTTCAATTCTGCTTAACAAAAAAGTCAGCCGAGAAATCTCTATGCAAAAGTCGGCCGACTAGTCGGCCGACTAGGCCGTCTAATCGGGCGATTAATCGGGTCTGACCGACTATTGGCCGATTTGGCCTAGTCGAGTCGGGTACCCCCCCGACTCGACTAGTCGGACCGACTAGTCGGCCTAGTCGACCGACTTTTACAACAGTGCTCATAGCCACAACCAATCACCCTGCCCATAAGAATGTCTTGAAATACAAGAGACGATGGGTCAAAAATAGCTTGATAATGCAAATCCTTCATGATCTGAATAATAGATAATAATTCATAGAAAGGTCAGGTGCATGCAACACATTCTGCAGACGCATCGAAGGCGTCAAACTGATCTCCCATGTCTTGTGATTGGGGAATGAGTCACATCGGCTATGACAACAGTTCTCTCTGGAGGAACCTGTCTGTATGTTGCAAGTTAATCTCTATCTCCAAACAAGTGATGTGTCGCCCCGGAGTCCATAATTCGGTAATATCATATCTATGACAATTAATAAGAGCATGGATGCAACCTGAGGTAGAAGCAGCATCTGAATTGCCTCCTGGAGCATGCGAGGAAGGAATGAGATTAGCATGAGGCATAATGTCTCTCAATCGATTTACTAGGCCCTAAAACCTTTGATTTGAAGAGGAAGCTGCAAGAGAGACAACTCATTTCGCAACACAAGCCGATGCCGGAAAACCACACTTGGAGTAGCATGTATCCTCTGTATGCCCAGGACGATGACAGTAAGTACAGGGGCTAATGAATACGACCTCCTCTACCACGAGGTCCACAACCACAAGACTGAGATGAACCTCCTCTATCGTGAGAGGCAGCCATCGCAGAGCAGGTTTGACAAGAAGTAGAGGAAGGAACAATAATTCTGCTGAGCCTGCGATATGCCTCATCCACGGGAGGAATAGTAGTATCCGCAAGTATCTACGAGTGAGTAGCATCATACTCCAAATCAAGTGTTGTAAGAAACACACCAACCATGGCTGCGTTCTTGTAAGACTTTTGTTAATCAGGGGTGGCTAGAAGTGGGATAAAGCTATGGAGCTTCTTGAACATGCCCTTGAGAGAGGTATACAGAGAGTGCAGAGGATGATCATTCGGCGTGATCGAGAAAATATCATGTTGTAACTGAAGGATCTTGATCGCATTCTTTGATTGAGAATATGTAGTAGCAAGAATGTCCCACATCATCTTAGCAATGGGCTGATGCAGAACATCATTGGCGATCTCAACTGTGAGCGTGCCAGACATCCATACACGAGCATAAGCATCGTCAGCCTCCCATGAGGCATTCACCTCGGGCTTGCCAGTCGGCTCATCCTCGGTAAGAATGTGCTTCTTACTCGTAGACTGCATTAGGCTCATGAACTGCATGGCCCACAGTTCACAATTCGTCCCGTCCATCTTAACTATTGATGTTGGACCTCAAAAAGCGCCAATGGTGGGGATCTCAACCTTACTTTCTGACATGTTTCCAGATCAAGAAACCGAGGCTTGTAGACCGCATAAGTTCGTTTATACAGACATGGAGAGAAGTGGTTGCACAACCCTTCCCACCATCGAATAATGTGTCTTAGACAAGAAAAGGATGATATTCAGACTTGGAATCACCCAAAAACTTCAAAAACAGACCGTGAGTGATCACAATATCACTTCTGTGAAATCCTAGGGAGCGATTAGAGGCACCCTAGGGTGTAGTCGCAGCAGCTGCAGCCGTTGGCAGTGCGGCCACGGCTGCTGGAGATGGCAGCAGGGGCCGCAAGCGGTTGTGGTTGGCTGCAACAGGCGACCAATGGCGACGGAGGCAACCGAGAGAGAGGGAAAGGAGGGGGCAGCGAGTGTAGGCTAGGGTTTTGGAAGGTGAGGTATTATGGCTCCGATCTATGATTTTCGCTCTAATACAATGTTGGAAAATTAATGAGAATTGTTTATTCCATGAACCCTTAGAAGACTATAATATAGAGAAGAGACCTATGGGTAAATTACATAAGATAGATAGAAATAAAGTAAACTGAGAAAACAGTACATAAATATAAATATATATCTCTACTGACACACATTAGACCTACTTGCAAATGTTTATTATTTTTGCAGGATCTTCATCCTAAAATTTGAACCTCAGGAGAAGCTTTTCACAAGTTTTTCTTTCACAGTATATGTTGTTCTTAAACTCTTAAAACTTTGTAATTATTGTTTAATCATCGATTATACTCTAAAGTGAATAAAAGTTATATCTCTTAATTTCTACACTAGAGTCAATCTTGTTATTGTCAAGTCAAGCTTCAAGCAGTAAAGTTAACTTTCAAATCAACTCTAAAAGCTTCGAGTTGATCGATCATTCAACTATAGATGATCAATCATGCCCTGATCGCTCATCGACCTTGATCTGATCGAGCATTTGCAGACTCCTGAAGAACATCTTGAACTAATTGATCATTCTAGTTTGTTTGATCGGAAAGATTGTCTGGTCGGTAATATTTTCTTCTAATCTATCATTATATGAACGTTATCTTCATTTGATTGTTTCTTTTCATTGATCTGTAAGATAAATTTTATGATCGCTCATTTATTTGAATTTTGAATATTGCAACCAACCTTCTGATCGATCAGTGGATCTTGTCCGGTTGATCAATTGAGCATTGATCGATCATTGCATTTTGACTGACTGATCAATCCATTTTTAGTACTTGTTATTTTTGTATTTGACGGTTATAAGCTCTTTTCCCTATAAAAGGAGACTCCTACCCTCTCATTTTCATCGCACAACTCATTCCAAGTACAACGTTTTTTCTCTCTAATCTCTCTCTTGGTCTTGAGTGTTCATCTCTTAAATAGAAACGATTCAAGTGATAAGAAAGCTAGTTCTCATCTATAGCAAGCTCTTCAAGCTCTCTGTGTAGAGCCATATATCCTTATGAAGCTACTAAGAAAATTCAGAGATGTTTTTCTAAATACATAGCTTTCATCTATTTTATAGATATACATGGTTGACCCAAGTATTATGAATATCTTTTTGATATATTCTCTATTGTTGATTGTTTTATCCGACACTATTATTGTTGCTATTATTGCTTCTACTTATATAATTGTTTATCTTATTCAGCTCTCCTTGTTCTGTAGATATTCTTAGAGTTCTCTCTGCAAGAAGCTCGAGGTAAAGCCTCAAACGATGCTGCAACTAGCTAGTGGCTTCGTTGTTTTGATCCAAAGTTATAACTGTAGTGTGTGATCCAAAGTTGTAAGCTCCGGTGCTTGTAATCGGTTAAGATATCCGTCTAAATATCTCAGGATATTGTAGAATAGTTGGTTTGCTCGATTAACCGAAATCCCTAAGTCAGTTTGGCTTGGGTCGAGGTTTTTACTCACTTGGGTTTCCACATTATTATATTGTGCATTGTGATTATTGGCTTGTTGTTTCTTACTGGGTTTTGCAGCTTGTTATTGTTTCCCTTAAAAAGTTGTATTCTGCCATTCACCTCCTGATGAATCCCTGATCATCACTCTTTATTCTTTTATTTTAGTTATTTATCTTGGCAATGCATAATGTAAATAGATGTAAATACAATAAGTTAGCATTATGCATGCATGTGTTAAAAATACATAATTACCATGTATTTGTGCAAAAATAAAAGAATAAAGGAAAAGAAAAAAGAAGGAAATATTTAGAATAAATATAGAGTGACCCGAACCCCAAGAGAAGGTCAAGCATTGACCTGATCGCCAAATAAAACAAGTAGAGAGAGATAGGGCATACTCTATATTGTACATAAATAATCATTTTTGACAAACTAAAATATTCTTTTTACATCCTTGTATATATTCCTAAAAATAAAACAAAAATCAAATAAAAATAAAAATAAAATCCTCTTTCCCTTGTACAAAATACCTATATATAATACACTATACTGTAGATTAATTTATTTTTCAAAAAAATAAATAAAAATCACAGAAAAATAGTTTGAAAAATAACAATTATTTTTCATTTTATACACTTTTTGATTTAAAATCATTTATTATTTTTTATTGAATTTGTAAGTATTTTGTAAATCCTGATTTTCTGATTGGTCGGCTGGATTGTTGACCGTTGGTCAACGGTGCCTTCTTCCCGGGTCAGACCTGGATCCTGTTCGCCGGAGCCTCTCTTCGAAATTTCCCAGCCCGACTCCGTTTGCCTTTGGCCTCGATATTTGGACCCGATAATCCTCGTACCTCCGACATACTCACGGGTCCTTTGGCCGATCCAATTCTTCCTAGGGTTTGGCGCTTCACTCTGATCTTTCCAGACCCTCAACTCGCCTATAAATTATCTTTTCTGCCTCCATGGAGAGGTAGCTCGTACCTCGCTCCCACTTCAACCCCTAGCCACCTCCAGCTGAGTGACAACTGCTCGGAGAACCCCTCGGAGCTCGGTTTGGTGTACTGAAGACGATGCTCACCCTTCGTAGCCGGAGGTCCGCCGCGAGCAGCCTCCCCCGCCTTCCGCATCGAGGTTGAGGCCATTACCCCGTCAGGCATCTTCGCCTGAAGCTCAGGAGCACTCCCAGATCTTCAGGTATCCCTCATATCCTCTCCATCGTCATGTTCGATCCGATCTTTTCGTTCATCGCTGCCGCACTTCCATCTGCTCCGACCAGCTGGTCGGAGCCTCGATTTCCACATCCAGCCGTTTAGATCGACCCGCAGACACTCCCTCCATCTTGCACCGCAGCCTGATCATCCTTAGCCTCGATCTTCAGGTCGAGATTAGGGTCGAGATCTCCTCTACCACCTTCGTCGGAGATCAAACTTCACCCCCCTCTGATTCTTTCATTTTTAGTTCCAGTAACCCAGACCGGAGCATAGCCCCAAGTCCTGCCTTTGCATTGCAGGTACCCTTGCGCCCGGAGGAGCCCTATTGATCCTCAAGCTGCCCGACGGAGCTGCTCCAGCTGAAGCTCCGCCTTCCCATCCATCTAACCGTCCTCGAGATGATCGGACTCCAGTGCTTGATGCGGAGTGCCTGTCCGAAGGCGCTCGACCTTTCGGAGGCTTGATCAGCCCTGAGGATCTGCACCTTTCCTTGTTCGAAGTTCGCCCGCCCCCAGTTCATCCAACATCCTCCTTCACCGTTGGATGAGGAGCGGGGCGCCAGTTTGCATTAGAGCCGTCCCTTGCTACAGCCTTTGAGCCGTTGATCTACCACGTCCTGACACATCTGCGCCGCACGTATGCGACAGACATTCCCTGAGCGTCAGATCTGACACCGCAGAGGATCAGAGCCGCACGTCCACGCGCCACCAGCGGCCACCACGTGTCCCCCACATGCACCTCACGTGCCTCGAGGGTATATTGCATTATTTACCCTGCACTTTTTATACTTTATTTTCTAGTACATTAAATAAAGTTGTAGTTTGAACTATTTGCACATTAGTCCCTAAGGTTTCTAGCATTTGCACTTTGATCCTTCCTGTCTGGAAATGCGTGCATGATCACGTGCTCTGTCGTGTTTTTGCATATTCCATCCTGGATTTTTCATGGCTCATGTTTGAATGAAATATTTTCCGAATTTACACTTATGCCCCTATGAACGATTTATTGAGCATGTGCGTTATTTCCTGGGAATTTTGCACTGATAAACCTGGACTTTATATGTGTGTTATTGTTTAGTCTGGAAACTTAGAATATTTACAAATAGGTCCCTACAACATGTGTGCTTTGTTTTAAATCAAATAATTACCAAATCTACTCCAAAAATTCCCGAAAATTACCATTAGCTCCTGCTAATGTGTAATATTTTTGGTAATTTTTGTGACGTAATTTGATTTTATTTGATATTTTCAAAAAATCAAAAACCCTTAAAAGTGTGTCTATCTATTTTAGAAAATACCAAAAATAATAAAAATACCCCAAAAATTCGATAAAAATTTGTGTGTGCTTGTTGTTATGTGCTTTTATTTCAATATCATTTTTGTGTTTTTATCCCTTATAAAAATCTTTAAAATAGAAAAAGACCAAAAATCTTATAAAAATCATTAAAAATTCTGTAAAAATCAGAAAAATGAGTTTTCAATTTCTGTAGTTAGATATTGTCATCTACTTTATCATAAAATTGCAACCAGAATGTTTGGGGTACTTTAGATATTTTAAAGTTGCCTTCTAGTCTAGGTTGTACACTGTTTTGATATTTTGACATTATTTCATTTTTATAAAATTATATAAAAAATTGAAAACCCCGCAAAATCACCAAAAACATTTGCATATTTTAAAAATATAAAAATACTTTTAGTTTTAATTTTTAAGCCTTTTTATCCTTAATAAAAATTGTTGTGGTGTGATTCCCTTTATTTTTTTATTCATTTTCTTATTAGAAAATATAAAAAATTGCAAATTAAAAATCAACCAAAAAGATGCTTGTTTTCTTTGATTTATCGACTACTTTGTAGGCTTAGCTCGTGCTCCTTGTGTTCGACCATGTTCGCTATACCAGGTTAAATAAATAGCGGAGATAGATTCTTTAGATTTCGTGCTTGATTGTTTTTATTTGCGGTCTTATTTTTCTTGATTGACCGTGCCTTGCGATTCGGGTCGCAACGCCTTAAATACTACTTAACCCGAGTGCTCAAAGCGCGTCAACAGAATGGCGCTGTTGTCGGGGAGCACGGCTTAGTAGTCGTTTTTCAGTCTTCTTTGTTTCATTTTTATTTTTCTTTCTTTATTTGTTTCTAGCTCTATTTGATATAATTGTTTTCTGACCCGTTTTTGTTTCACTTTTTATGCGAGGAACCGCCCGAGGTCGCATTAGAGGAGACCGGCACTCGAAGGGAAGCAGGAGCAGAACATGAGTAGTTATAGCTTATAGAGTAGCTTAGCTTTTAGCATATTTTATTATAATTGTAATAATACAGGACCTTGGACAGTGTTGGACACTTGGCTATATCGGGGTATGTTTCGCCGAGCACCGGTATGCTTGAGGGACCTCACCGCGATTTTCGCCGGTTTTGATTTTTCACCTTTTATTTTTATTTTGATTCTCGAAGAATTTGGCCCTTAGATTTAGGGATTTCTCTGACTGTGACGTAATTAAATAAGGCCCAATCCCTAATTATTTGCCTGCACCTATAGATCGTAACTGGACCTAATTAATAAAATAGTGTAACAAAACACAACTAGGTCATAGATAAAGTAAAAACATGAGAATGGTTTTGCAAAGAAGTTGTTTGCCTTAAGTTGTTGTCAAATATAGGAATAATTTAATATAAAAAATCTCATTAAATAAATCCAATAATTTCATTAAAGGTTGAAATCATAGAAATATGATAAAAAGTATTGCATTGTAAAATCAATACAATAAAGCCTTTTCCCACATTAAGCGTTGGCTACATGGATTCGTTGCCTCTATTTTGATCTATCTCTGACCATTCTCCAGCTTAGTCCAAATAACTAAGATCCATTCGGATAACCTCCTTCCAACACTTCTTCGACCGTCCTCGCGCTCTCTTAGCTGGCTCAACATTTAAATCTCGCATCTTCTAACTGGTGCATCAGCTAGCCTCCTTTAAGTGGCTTAACCATCTTAAGCAGTTTCCTCTCATCTTATTTTCTATTGGAGAAACACCAAACTTTCCATTTAATTATCATTCCAAATCCGATCTTTTCGTGTATGAACACATATCCACCTTAGCATTTTCATTTCTGCTATCGCCATTCTCTATACATGTAAATGGTTTAGAGGCCAACATTCATATTCATGGAGCATAGCAGGTCTCACAGGTAGTTTATAATACTTTAATTTTCAAATGAATGTTCCTATCACGTAAAATAAAAGAGGCTCCTCTACACTTTAGCCAACCTCCATTTATTCTGAGTAATATCCACATCGATTTCCCCACCATGTTGCAAAATAGATCCCAAGTACCTAAAAGAAACTTTTTTTCCGAATGTTATTGTCTACAATCTTCACATTGTTTCCTTCACCATTGCATCCATCAAATGTGCATCCATATATTCAACCTTACCATACTTATACAAAATCCTTTAGTCTCCAAGGCATGCCTGCAAACCTCAAGCTTCGCATTTCTCCATTCTAGACTCATCAACACAATACCATTCGAGAACAACATACACCAATGTATCTCATCATGAATGTGACTAGTCAACTCGACCATAATCAAAATAAAAAGGAATAAAATCAAAGCTGAACTTTGATGCAAACCGATGCTGAGATTAAAATAATCAATCTTCCCAAACTAGATCCTTACACAAGATGCACATCATACATATCCTTTATAAGGTTAATATATAGGATAGGGACTTGTCTCTTCTCCAAAACTCTCCATAAAATCCCTTGTGGGACTAAATCACAAGCCTTCTCCTAAATTCCTAATCAATAAAAACCGTATGGAGGTATTTCCTTTTAGCTCTATAAATCTCCATTGTTCTCCTCAACAAGTGGATAGCTTCAATAGTTAAGCAACTTGGTATGAATCCAAATTGATTTACTGTTACTTTGGAAACTTGCCTCAACCTTCTTTCAATCACATGTTCCCAAATTTTCATAGTGTGACTCATTCGATTGATACATCTATAATTCGAACAAATTTTGAATGTCTCATTTATTCTTATACAGAGGCCACATAATGCTACTCCTCCATTTTATTAGTATTTTCTTGCTTCAAATAACATTGGATAAGTTTATGAGCCAAGTCAAACCGCATTCACCTAGAACTCTCCATACTTCAATAGGAATGCCATCAGATCCTACACCTTTCCCAGGTTTCACAGCCAAAGCCTCCTCTATTTCCTTCCTTTGTATTCGCCTATAGCTTGCACGATTCAGGTACCTTGCACTACTAACTAGATCTCCAAAAGTGATCTCTTTATTCTCTTCCCCAAGAAAAGCTTATGGTAATACTGCTTCCATCTAGTTTCTAAATCCTTATGGGAATAAAGAGATCACTTGAGAAAGATCTTTGATTTTCCTTTCTCTTGCTTTGGTCAATCTGAATATATCCTTCTGTCCCTCCTCAGAGTCAAGCTTTTTGTACAAAACTTCATAAGCTTTTGATTTAGCTTCATTCACAATCTTCTTTGTTTCCTTTTTCGCTATCTTGTAGTTTATGATAGCTTTGTTTGTTCTATCCTTGTAAATAGTTTTAAAGCAAGCTCTTTTCATTTTAAGATTCTCTTGCACTGCTTCGCTCCACCACCAAGTCTCCTTTGGCCTGGGACTCCTCTCTTAGGTTCGCCTAGCATCTCTTTGGCTACCCTTCGGATACAAAATACTACCGCCACCCACATCTCATTCACACTTCCGTTATAATCCAAAGATAAGTCTTCTAAAACATTCTCCTTGAAGCTTGATTTCTTCAATTGAAGATTCTACCATCTAGTTCTAATGATCTTGTGAACCATTCTTTTCTTTACCAACCCTTCTAACTACACATCCATGAGTAACCAGCAATGTTGAGATGTCAAACTCTCTCCGGTAAAATCAATAAAGTTGAAAATATAAGATTATGTAGCTAATAATTATTGGTTGAACGTAACAGAAGTAAGGTGCTGAAATAAACACACCTAAGCAAACAAGAACTAACCATGAAACAAGATTTGCAAGATTCACAGGTAATTAGGCAATGTCCTTCATGAAGCAGTTAGTCTCCCCCAATATGGTGGAACAAAATGGAATGAAGAGAATTATTCAATTTTTTAATCTCGTGAAGTTTATATTCAAAATTCTAATCTTATAGTGTTTGTATGGCATCCCCACAAATGGATCCTCCTAATCTCGGTATAAATAGAATCTAAATCCCAATAGAAATATGATTAAAATCTCCATACAAATAGGATCCAAATCATAATACAAATAAAATCGAAGATATCAGGCATTATCAGCAATCTTTACACGGATAGCAAAATACAACTGCTAGATTGCATCGCTACCTTCACTCCACCAAAGATTCAAATATTAGAACACATCGCCGATATATCGGGTATCAGATATTGACCGTATCGTTGATATATCGGGATATCGATGGGTATCGATCAAAACTTGAAGTTTTGAATGCAACTTTCTCCCATATAAATCGATATTCGCCATATCGAGTTGTTATTGCATACAACTTCTTCTTGGATTTAGATAAAGCATTCTTAAGGTGATTTTCATCATTTTAAATGTATTTAGAGATTGATTTCTTAGGGGTTTTGTATGTTTCCTACTCTATTACTTGTTTTTGAGTTTTTTAGTTGTGTTTATTAAGATCTTAGAGAGTTGGTTATTAGATAAATCAATTTATTCATAATTATTCTACATTTTTTTAATTCTCTTAAACATTCAAGATATCACCAAGGTTTCAATATTCAAGGGTGTACTGAATTCTAGGATATCACCTAATATCTCACGAGATATCGACAAGATATCGGCAATTCATCTCATATCAATCAAAAAATGGAGTTTTTTAAAGAAAAAAGGACCTCCGCCATATAAGTGTATACCTAAATACTTCACAATTTATCTCCAAAAAGATTATTACAAGTCTAGTACATGTACACTATAGAACAAGGATACATGTTCCACCTCTCATTCAACGCTTTTGCTTGTGCCACCTTGTTTTCATCGTAAAAACGGTCCTGGCTAGACACCACCCCATTTCTAGCCAGCCATGGCGACTAGATCATTGCAACACACCCCGACCTCTACTTCTTTGTGCTATTCCACTCAGCTCCAATGGAACACCAGAAACTAGAGACACTACCGGTATGCACTGTCTGATGCCCAAAAGTGTTCCAAACCTCCACGGAGTTCCCACATATAAAGAAAAGATAACCGGCATTCTCAACATCCGCTAAACATCTGGAGCACGTCAGGTCACCCGACTGAATGAAACGTGTGAATTTTATCACCAGTCAGCAGTCTTCCTCTTCTGAAAAGCCACATGAAATACTTTACACGAGTTGGAACCTTACATATCCTCCTTGAATCCGTAGCATATCCCCCGGGTCAAAAGCCAACGGACCCTTCAAAGCTCTGTAACCCTTCTGATGGAAAAGGACCTGTCACACCATGTCCAGTAGTCATACCCATAAGTAGGTCCTGCCACAGTCTCCAGCTCCTCAAGCATAACCATAAGCTCCGCTGTCGTTTGATCAAAAAGAACAGATCAAAACTGTGGAAAAAAACGGTGCCCATCCCAAACCTCCGCCACCAAACAGTCCGGGTGCACTGCCAAAGACTTCAGGCGTGGAAACCTCATCTACAAAGCCCCACCCTCACTCCAGTCACCCATCCAGAATCGAAAAACAGTGCCATCACAAACAATAGGTCTCAAGAAGGAACGGACCTCCCTTGCCACGCTGCAAACTCCCCTCCAGAAATAAGACGGTGCAAGGCCAAGATCACCTGGGCCAGGAAAAGACAGATCAAAATAGTAGATTCTCCTTATCAGGATGCAAACCAGGTTTTTGCAGTTACCCTAAATTTGGGAGACCCATTTTCTAAGCAAAGCCTTATTCATCTCCTCCAAACTCTGATTTCCTAGTACTCCATCCTCTTTGGAGCATGAAACCATCCACCAGTCCACCAGAGGAAACCCGTTTGAGAGCCCAGATGCCGACCAGAATAAACGCCTCATGATAGTCTCCAGCATCTTCCGCACACAAACATGCATAAGCTTAGAAGACATGAAGATTATAGGGATCACAAACAAGACAGACTTCAAAGCACTAATCTACCACCATTGGATAGACAAACTGATTTCCAACATGCCAACCTCTGCTCCAACTTCTCAACAACCGGCAACCAATCAACAACACGCATTCTCCCTATCACCAAAGACAACCAAGGTATCACAACGGCAAGGCCCTACACAGCAAACGTAACCAACCAGTGCATAAATCAATCTCAATATCCACCAAACCAAAAGAAACGGACTCTTACTTATCTAAGTTTAGTCCTAGCCTGGACACATCACCAAAAATATCCAGCACCATTGTTGTAAAAATCCCCCGATTGGCCAGACTAGTAGGTCTGACTAGTCTAGTCGGTAAGGTGACAGATCGAGTATTAACTAATTCTGACTAAGCCAACTTGTCGATCAATTTTTTTGTTGAGATACCATTTTTTAAATTTTTTATAGCAAACTTATTCTAATATGCTTAATGTTTTATTTAAATTCAACAACTTCTTTTCTTTCATTACGATAATATAAAAAATGTAGAAATCTATGTAAATATATAAGTGGGATTTGAACCATGGTCTTTTGTGTGGTAGACACACTGTACCACCACTAGACCATTAAGTGGGTCTAACAATTAGTAAAGCAAGAAAAAGAATAAAGATTAGTAAGAAAGAAAATGTATTGCTAGCAATACTAACAACTTCGACAATAAATATATATCATTTCAACCGAATATCAATGAGGATTTCCCTTTCTGTTGCAAGCAGTTATATATACCTTTTTTTCACTTGTTCTGTTAGAAAATCGGAAGCGGAAGCGTAACATGGAATAAAGTAATAAAGAACAAGAACGCGGGATTTTACGTGGAACCCTACTCCGTGAGGAGCGGGATGAAACCACGGGAGAAGCCCTCAAAGGGGCATGCTATGCATTGCTTTTTCTCAATGAGTACAGGAGGTCTGGGGCTCCTTATATAGCCTTCCCAGAGCCTCCAAGTCCCACCACTAGGCGGTATGGGACTAAACACAGGATGGGGTAAATGGATCTTCTCCAGGATCCATTTACCCTGCTACAACTCAATAGGTGCACTACCAAATACTCCAACACTCCCCCTCAAGCTGGAGCATGCAATGCTCAGCTTGGACAAACAAACAGAAAGAAACTCAACTCACGCTACAGGACACTACGGACAATATCAACCCAACGCGCACATGCTGCAGTCGAGGACGTTGCTTCTCATGCCGTGCAGGTGAGGAGGACGAACGGGCTGGAGTGTGAGTCAACTGAAGACTCGGAATCTGACCATCGAGTCTGAAACTGCACCTGAAGTCTCCTCGTCGAAGAACTGGGTCTCTCCCATCTGGCTCAGAGAATGGCGCACTGCTCTGGTGTACCTATGATACCACATGAAAACCCTTGCCCTCAAGGGAATGGTTCTCTGCTCTGGAGTCCCTATGGCTCACATGAAAACTCTGGCCTGACAACAAGAAGAATGATGCGGACCTCTGACAACGATGGCAACTTATGCTCATCTGACAATGACCGCACACTCGTGCGTGTCTAATAACTGGAGACTCGGAAGACAATCGTCGAGTCTGAAACCGAACTGTAGAGTTTGATCATCTGGCTGGCCATGTAATCTGGACTGAAGAATATGGATCTGAATTATCTGACAAACTTGCCTGTAGAACTCTACACAATATTCCCCCTTCTCCCATACTGGTCGGAAAACATGACATCGGCCAAGTTGGGAGAAGACTAGATAATGGGGAAAACATGATTATTCCAAAACTTTCTTGCGGCTTTTTCATCTTTTTTTTAAAGCCATCTCATTTTTTTTGAAACATTTTTTTAAGCCGTTCATCATTTTTTTCGGCTTTTTAATTTTTTTTTTTTGAAAATGCGTACGGCTTTTCTTTGTACGCGCCTCTTTTTTTCCGATATTTTTTTTAAACATATGGCCGAAATCGGCCCACAAAGCAGCCCTCACCTCTTTTTTTCTTTCTCTTCTTTTTTTTAACAACATATTTGGGCATGCCCTCTTCTCCTTTTCACTCACCATTTTCATTTTTTTTTAAATCCTTCGGCCCACTTGGGCCTTGCAAACAACAGCCCATTTTTTTTTAAATAGACAAGGCTCCTCTCTTTAGGGTTCCCACGATTGGGAACCCCCCTCGCCTGAACCGCCCCCGATGGGGTACTGAGGACTTGCCGCCAACGCGTGGAGGGGAATCGCCTGCGAAGGAGGCGCCGCTATTGGGTTTTGTTACGCGCGGGAGCTTGGAGCGTAGGGGATCATGCCGGTGGAGGCCGGTACCGCCGTCGCCTTGGGGGAAGAGGCTGCACCGCCGATGCGATCTGGGGAAAGCCGAGCGCCGCCTGGATGCTGCCTCGCGCCTGGGATGGAGGCGCCTGCGCGTGAAGGTTTGCCGCCTCGCGCCTGGGGTGGGCAGGACTAGGTGCCAGAATATCGCACCAGCCGCTGTCGAAGAGAAACGTCTGCACGCGACTCGTGCGGAGGAGGGTCTCACCGCACCTGGAGAGGATCAGAGGAGGGCGGAGGCTCCGCCTAGGACTTCGAGATCAGAGGAGGGCGCCGATCGCGCACGAGCTTCTTTGCTCCGCGCTTTGCTGGCCGCCGCCGAAAAGGACATGCTTCCTGTGTGATGGAGAAGAGCGATGAAGGCACCGCCGAACAGAACACCGTCTTCGACCTGCGAGAGAGATCTGGCTGAGAGAGATTGCAGGAGGGGATGTCGCCAGAATAAGATCTGAATCACGCAGCCTGCGTATGATGAAGATGCGTGCTCCTGGGTCACGCGCGTTGGAGCGCACTCTGGAGCCCACGCGAGATCGCAGTCTTGATTGAATCTAGAACGTCTAACAAGGGTTCCAGGAGCTGGAATTCGAAATCAGTACCCAAAAAACAAATGTTGAAGATCTTCGGGGCTTGAAAGATGAGGTATTCGATTGATCTTCATGAACACGAGATCTAGGGTTTCAGAAAACCCTAGAACAACAACTTTTGACCAACAATAATCTCCAATAAAATAATATTTAGAAACAACAATCGAATCTCGAACATAAAGAAAATATAATGAAAAAAAAAACTCCGAGAATCGACCCGCTCTGATACCATGTTAGAAAATCGGACAAACAAACCGAAAGGGACTCATCATTCTTCTTGTTGTCAGGCCAGAGTTTTCATGTTAGCCATAGGGACTCCAGAGCAGAGAACCATTCCCTTGAGGGCAAGGGAATGGTTCTCTGCTCTGGAGTCCCTATGGCTCACATGAAAACTCTGGCCTGACAACAAGAAGAATGATGGGGACCTCTGACAATGATGGCAACTTATGCTCATCTGACAATGACCGCACACTCGTGCGTGTCTAATAACTGGAGACTCGGAAGACAATCGTCGAGTCTGAAACCGAACTGTAGAGTCTGATCATCTGGCTGGCCATGTAATCTGGACTGAAGAATATGGATCTGAATCATCTGACAAACTTGCCTGTAGAACTCTACACAACATGGTATCAGAACTCTACACAATATGTTCTTTTTTAGATATCTCAATAATACACAGGCCCCGAATACGCATGTTCACTTAGGTAAGGGAAGGATCATAAATTCTATCAACTACTCAAGGTTGAAATGTAACCAACCCTATTTAATGTGGGAAAAGGCTTTGTTGTTGTTGTTGACTCAAGGTTGAAATGTGGAGTAAACAAACAACTTGAATCATGTGAAAGGTGTAAGCCGATGATTTCATCTGACTATATACCTTAAACCCAAAGAAATAGCCGGATCTTAAATTTAAATCCGAATATTTTTGCAATCTACGAATGCCATTCAATGATGAGGCCATAACTACAGAAGGAGACGACAAATTCTTAAAAATTGCATATCAAACCCCAAAGCAAATTTTCAAGATCGACCTTCCAATTTTCAAAGATATGAAAAAATCTCAAATACAAGAAATTGCATTTGTGCCCTCTCTTCGATTTTAAGATTTGCTAAAAAAATTAATCTTTAAAAATCATATGTACGCTCATCCTTTAATAACAACAACATCAGAGCCTTTTTCCCACAATAAGTAGGGTCGACTACATGAATTATTTCCTCCATTCAGATCTATCGTGGGTCATTCTCGGGTTTAGATCAAACAACTAAGATCCCTTCGGATAATCTCATTCCAACACTTCTGAAGATGGGTTATTCCAAGCATAGAAATTTTCTCGTAATTTGCAAATCCCTTAGCAATTTTTTCCACTCTTTTGAATATGGTCTTTACGGGGTTCCTTTATATATATTTTTCCACTAAATATATCTCTTAACTCATATCCAATTTCTTTAAAACAAATATTAGTTCTTTAATCTCTCTAAGCTCATGGTAGGGTTACATATCCCATAGATGATCACCTCAATAATGCCCTTCTAATTAGCATTGTTGGAGGACTTAGTGCAGGTGATGATCCCTCTACGTCAATAAAAGGTGGTATCAACTGGCTGCGAGAAAAAGGGTAATAGGCTAATAGCAAGCACCTAGGGGCAATAGTGTGGCAATAGGAAACCCAGAGTGGTGGTCTATACATCAGGAGCGTAGTTCTTTAGACAAATTCCTCTACCTCTATATATATCTCTGAGATATTTGGATTTTGTAAAACTCCATAGACATGTAGAAGAAATGTTATCCCCACTCGAACCAAGACATAACTTTTACTAAAATTTCATTGTGATCTTTTAGCTCAAATAACAATTAAAGTGAAGTAGGGTCAGGAACATTGAATCTCTTTATGATAAATGAATCGATTTTGCAAGTTTGTTACTATGGGTAGTTCCTAAAAAGGATCGGACTAATAACATATACAATATTTGAATTATTGATGTAGATGTTATATAGTTGATTCTCATCCTTCAAAGACATATATTACGATTATAATAGGAACATCCAATAATAAAAGGATCACCCTCAGATGATCATCTCAAGACTATTGAGAACTGTTAGAAAATAAACATGGAGAAGCGGAATCAGAGAAAAAGAATAAAGACTGAAGAACAACGGGATTTTTACGTGGAACCCAACTCCCTAAGGAAAGGGATGAAACCACGGGAGAAGGCCTCAAAGGACCATATGTTGCATTCAACTTTCTCAAGGATACAGGAGGTCTGAGGCTCCTTATATAGCCTCCACAAAGCTTCCAAGTCCCACCACTGGTAGATGTGAGACTAAACACATGGATGGGGTAAATGGATCCTGGAAGTATCCATTTACCCATCTACTACTCAAGTGGCGCACAATCAAATACTCCAACACTCCCCCTCAAGCTGGAGCATGCAATGCTCAGCTTGGACAAACAGAAAGAAACTCAACTCACGCTACATGACACAACAGACAATATCAACTCAACGCGCACAGCTGTCGGCTGTTGTCGAGGATGTTGCTTCTCATGCCGTGCATGTGAGGAGGACGAACGGGCTAGAGTGTGAGTCAATTGAATCTCCTCGTCAGAGAGCATGTGCTCTGAGCTGTGATTGTCAGAGTCACTGCAACTGGAAATGAGTCTCCTCATCGGAGTACTCTGGCCCGCCACAACATGTGGACAATTGCTCCATCTCTGAAAAGGACCGAACTGAAAAAGCCGTGGAGTGCAATCCTCGTCTGAGTCCACGGTCGCTGGAGAATGGAGTCTGAAACGTCTCCTCGTCGGAGAACCGGGTCTCTCACATCTGGCACAGAGTATGATACCACATGAAAACCCTTGCCCACAGGGCATACGGAATGGTCCTCTACTCTGGAGTCCCTATGGCTCACATGAAAACTTTGGCCGACAAAACAAGAATGATGGGGACCACGACAAATGATGGCAAACATGTGCACATCTGAAAAGACATCATACATGTGCGTGTCAGAAATTGAAGACTCGGAAACACCTGATCGTCGAGTCTGAATATCTGAGAAACTATAGAATCTGAACAAATAGCTGGTCTGGAATCTGTCATCTGAATCTGGAATAGACCTGTGACCATACACAATATTCCCCCTTTCTCCCATACTTGTCGGAAAACAGAGACGTCGATCAAGTTAGGTCAAGATAAGAAGATGGGGAGAAAAAAACATCACATAAAGCCGATAATAATTTTTTTCAGCTTTCTCGAGAATTTTTTTAATCATTTTTTTCGAAACAATTTTTTTAAAGTCGTTTCTCTCTCTCTCTCTTTCGGCTTTTCCTTCTCACATTTTTTTGAAATATGCGTACGGATTTTTTCTTTTGTGCACACCTTTTTCATTTTCATCCACCTTTTTTTAATATCACGGCCCAAAGGGCCCAAAACGACCCCTCTCTTTCCTTGTTTTACATACGGCAGGTCGTGGGCCCAATGAGCCTTTTACAAAAAAAAATGTAATAAATGTAAGGAGGCCAAGATTTAGGGTTCCCCTCATGGGAACCCCATCTTTGGAACCTGTGCCGCCGAGAGGAGGAGAGGTGAAAGGGGGTTCACGCCTTCCTGGGTTACTTCTAACACCTGGGGAGCTCGCTGCATGGGGTTCCGCCTGCCTAGGTTGCATCGCACGCTGTCTGCGCGATACTAAGGGCTCCGCCAGGTGCTTGCTCGAAATCAAAGGGGCGGCGCGCGCGAGGCCGCCAGGTGCTGGAGGGTGCACGCGTCGATGAAGAGGGTTGGCGCAGCGGTCGGAGGCTCACGCCGCCTGCGCGAGGGAGAAGAACGGCTTGTGATGCCGCCAGTGCCGCTAGTGGAGGAGATTGAGAAGAGGAGTAGGGGAAGCGGAGGTTGGGGCTTCATCGTTGGGGGCACACAAGTAGTCTGGAGGGGCTGGTCCACCGCAAGGGAACCTTAGGGCTCGTCGCTAGGATCCTCCTGGGGCCTAAAAAGAGGGTTGCGCATGGGACTTCAGCGCGAGGTTGGGGCTTCAACGCTGCCTAACTTGGAGATACGCGCGATAGATGCATGTGCTTGGAGGGTTGTTTGTGTGCGGCATAGGATGAGGACAGATCTAGGGTTCTAGAGAACCTAGAAACAAAAACTCTCGAACAGAACAATAGTCTTCACAAACACATCTTCAATATCAACATCGAATCTCGAAAAATAAAGAACATGAAAACATCGAGAATCGAACCTGCTCTGTTACCATGTTAGAAAATAAACTTGCGAAGCGGAATCAGAGAAAAAGAATAAAGATTGAAGAACAACGTTATTTTTACGTGGAACCTTATTCCCTAAGGAGTGGGATGAAACCACGGGAGAAGGCCTCAAAGGGCCATATGTTGCATTCAACTTTCTTAATGGATACAGGAGATCTGGGCTTCTTATATAGCATCCACAGAGCCTCCAAATCTCACCACTAATAGATATGGGACTAAACACATGGATGGGGTAAATGGATCACGGAGGTATCCATTTACCCATCTACAACTCAAGTGGCGCACAACCAAATACTCCAACAACAACGAATCAAATTAGATGGTTCTATTTTTCAATCCCTTTGACTTTCTCCTACGCAACCAAGGTCGAAAAGATTGAAAAAGTTTGTCATTCACAACCACTCGTGATGGCCCCAATAGAAGAGGAAACGCTGATAGTGGAGGCTTGTATGAGAAGTGGGGCATGCACACATGTGGAAAACGAGTGTCGATTTGGTGGCACGAGTGTCACCAAGATGCAGTGAGATAAGCCAAAGAGTGCAATAATGTTGTGCATATGTTGTACCTCGACGTGTGTGATGATGAAAGAGGTCGGTGTGAGCAAAAGGAAATCATGCATCTGTGGTCAACGGTGTTGACGATCATTGGAGATGAGGTTAGCAACTAATGTGGAAGTAGGTTGTGATTAAGGGCGTTGTAAGGGAGGGGAACATTGTCCTATAAACCTTCATTATTAAGAAATGGTCATCATCTCACATCCAATAATCCCACCCATCACAAGGCCCCTCTGCAGAAGCAAGTGACTCCATCAGTCCCACGAAGTCCAAATGATTTGCTTTGAGTAACCAAAGAGAAAATGGAAGCCTATTAGTCATTGAACCAACCATCCACCATGTCTCCGCCTTCATCCAATTATATGTCTAGAATCTAAAAGATCCGTCATCTCCTACAACAAGATGCAGTTGTAGTGCCACTTCTGACAAAATAGAGAAGATCATCTTCCAGAAGATAGATGAAGCTATGATCAAAGCTAGAGATGTAAAGGGATCAGACAACACCACAGATCGTTTGCACTAACTAAAATAGCAAATCATTACCGTGCAAAATGTAACATATATTGCTTAAATTTTTCCATCAATATTCAGTAAGATTCACAGGCTGAGAGTATAAAAGGGATGAGAGACAGGAATCCATGGAAATATAAGAGATGTGGGATATATGATTTAAACTCCAATTTTCGGTCCATGCAACTTATTCCTTACAAAGTCATACTAAGCCCTTTATATAGGGGAATAAATTTACAAAGAAAAAAATGAACAAGAAAAACCCAATAACACATTGTTGAGATAATTCAATCTCTCTGTCTATTTTATGTTTTACGTTTCTTATGTACTTATCATGTAATCAACCCAAGGGCTTTTCTCCTATATAAGAGAGCCCTCGGTCTATTCTAAATGCAAGTTCTTATTTTTCTCCCAACATGGTATCAGAGCAACGGTCCTAGATTGGGGTTCCCATATCCCACCCGAAATCCTAACCCTACACGCCCCCCTCCCCCCACCCCCCCCCCCGCCGCCGCAGGATCGCCAGGCACACTCCTGCGCCTCCAAATGCCCACCCCGCGCCTCCAAGCGCTGGCCTAGCTCTGCCAGGAAATGCCAGCGCCGTTGGGCGCTCTTCCCGTGCCTTGCAAGGCGCACTCCAGCGCTGCTTCTTGATCTAGCACGTCCAGCGCCGCCGCTAAAGGGTGCTGCCGACTGTCTCCGCGCGATCCACAGGGTTCTCGTCTGATTTATCTCATTTTGTGCGGTGCTTGACCTCGTACGGAGGCCAAGGGATGGTTGTATAAGTCCACAGATAGATACAACTAATCCCTCCTATGGTTCTATAGACGGTCTTTTATTCTCTTGATATAATCCTCAGTTGTTCCGCGTCTTGGCTTCTTGGTACAATGTCAGAGAACAAGGGTGACGTTTTCTCCTCTTATGGTGCCTTCAAAGGTCCGGCACCTGTCGTGAAGATGGATGGGACCAACTATGAGTTGTGGTTCGTGCAGTTTCGTACGCTAATGCAGTACCACAATAAGGAGCATATTCTGACTGATTCGGAGCCGACGGATAAGACTGGAGCAAATGCATCATGGAAGCAAGATGATGCCTATGCTCGTATCTGGCTCTCCAGGAAACTTACCATGGAGATCGCTAATGATATTGTTAACCATCCAACTGCAAAGGCTATGTGGGATATATTGGCGGATACATACAGGCAAGCAAAGAATGAGAGGAAGATTCTTCAGCTGCAGTTCGACATTTATTCGACCAAACAGAATGGTCGACCGCTCCACGCACACTTCTCTCATTTGAGAGGCATGTTTGAGCGACTACACAACTTCATGCCTATTACCACTAGCACAGAACAGCAGCAGGCATATCGGAATGCCACCATGACAGGAGTCTTCTTGTCCTCTCTTGACTCAAAGTATAATGTCGCTCGTACTCAACTTCTCACTGGAGAGACGATACCGCAAATGGAGGAGGTCTACAAGCGCTTGAGCAGGATCACTACTACAAACCTACGGTTCAGCCGACTCCTTTTGCTATGGCTACTACTCGTGGCAGAAGGGGGTCGTCACAATTTCGGGGTCGTGGTCCTCGAGGTCGAGGAGGCGGTCGACAGCGTGGTCCTTGTTCCCATTGCCTTCCGAGTCACTCTGAGGACACATGCTTTCAGAAGCATGGATATCCAGCGTCTGCACGTGTTGTTGAGAAGACTGAACATTCTAGTACACCTACTCTAGATCCATGGTTCGATGATATTGTATCCAGATTAAGAGACATGATGACTACTCCTAAGACTCCCACTCCAGGTGTCACTGATGCTGCAGCCACGGCCAAAGCATCATCTAGTTCATTGATAAATCCAAAAATCACCCTATGTAAATAATGTGTGTCGGAATTGTTGTAGTCGGGCAATCAGGATCGATCAAAAATTAACTGCACGAATTAATGAATTAACAATTTAATTAAAGTGCGGTTTGATGTATTTTTAAACTGCACAAGCCCCAGGGCCGACTCAAGGAGGCAAAGGAACAACCTCGGATCAAATTATACGAATTAGCTCACGGTTTTCCAAGCAGGTCTTTTTGATAATTTTTTATGCGAAATAAATGCCAATGCACATATGCAGATGAACTAGGTTATTCAGGAAATAAGCAACTTAACCAATTAATTTTGAAGCGAAGTGAATCCAATTCAGCCAAATTTTATTTTTCCTGGAAATCTAATCCAATGATGAATGCAAAAAATATTTTTTTGGATTTTTTGGGGTTAAGATGCAACAACGAAAAATGCAAACTTTTTAGGGGTTTTTATGCAATTTTTTTGTGAAAACAGAATGCAAAAATTGTGAAATTTTTACTAGAACTTAAACATGATGAAATGAATCTACAGTATTATTTTTGGAATTTTCTGACAATATATGATTTTTTACTGAAAACAGAGTGACTGTGAGTTTTAATTCCTAATCAATCCACGCAATCAAATTATATATATAAAGAGAGAGATTTATCTCAAATAGATATTTAAATGAGCAACCCAGGAGACTTGAAATTTCACAAAAATGGTAATCGTGGATTTAATTGAAAATCAATTACATAAATAACTCAACTATTTATTTTAGGCAAAAGACAACTCCCATTTAGATGAAATTTGGATTGTAATTAAAACTCATTCATATGCATCATTTCTAATTTTTTCAAAATTTTTGGATCAATATTTAATTAAATATAAATTACAGAATATGAAATGGGTAAAATATTTAATTTTTCACCAAAATAATGTTAGTTAATTACCCAATGCTCACAAAATTATAATTGAATATCCAAGAGATAAAGAATTAAGTGATATTCAATATGTTATTTTTTATTAAATAAAATGATGCAAAAATGATATCCAAATTCGTGCTCAAAGTCAGGGTTGTCTTTGCAATTCAGAAAATAAATATTGACAAACAAACTGTGCCTAAGGGTACTTTTGCAAATATCAAAATCTTCTAGGGTGACTATGAAATATTCACAAAATAATAATAATAATAATAATAATAATAATAAAATTTACTAAAATAGACCTTCTCAAACTTGGATTCCAAGAAAGGAACCCACCTTCCCAAGCGTGGCTAGGGATCGATGAGGGGGAGCGGCTAGGGCATCGGGGGTCGCGGCTGGTGAGTGGCGGTGCGGAGTCGCAGCGAAGGATGCGCGGCATGCAACGGTTGGTCGTAGGAGTCGGGCGTACACGGTTGCACGTAGAATGAGGCAGCGACGGATGGTGGGCTGCGTGCAGCGGCGGCGCTGGCACGCAGCAGCGAAGACGTGCGGCCTCAGTTGCCACGCGCGGCGGCTTGGAGGCGGGGAGGGGCGCACGCGAGGCACGATGGAGGGGAGGCGAGAGCCGCGCACGGATGTGGCTCGCCGTCGGACGCGCGAGCAGGCGACGGCGGAGGTGGCAGGGGGTGGGGCGCTGGCGCGTCGAGGGTGGGGCGAGGGTTGGCGGCCGCGCACGTGGGGCAGACGGCGACATGCGGTCGAGGGGAGTGCACGGTCGTGTGCGCGGAGGGGAGGCTGAGTGCGCGAGCAACCAGAGGGGGCGTCACGTGGGAAAGTCAGCCGCCGCTGGGCGGAGGGCGGTTGGGCCTACGGTTGGAGCCTGACCCGCGGCTGGAGGGGAGGCGAGAGCCGCACACGGATGTGGCTTGCCGTCGGGCACGCGAGAAGGCGACGGCGGAGGTGGCAGGGGTCTCGCAGCTGGGTGTTGGCGACGAGGGGTTGTTGTCGCAGGTGGGGGTTGCGTGCGGTGGAGATGCACGACGAAAGAGGGGGGTTATTTCCTCCTCATGCAAGCTTCTGCAGGTTGATTGTTATACAAAGAGAAGAAGAGATGGTTCTGCTCGAGAGCTCGTCCTCAGAATTGTCAGTAATGTTCCGTGATAGAGTAGCTTGCGAGGAACAGGGAATGATCCGCTGAGGTTTCTCGGTCGACATACAACACAGAGACTTTCTTCAGAGGGGAGTACAATGCATGATTGGCTTGAAGTCATGTGCTTCGTCGGGGTTGTTGGAGCGCGAAGTTCGTCGCTCCTGGTCTTGGCCTCAATCGATGCCCGACGAGGCACCAATAAGCTAAAGCTCTTCCAGGAAGGAGGAGCGACGAAGGCTGGGAACCTTCGGATCTCGCCTTGAAGCTCGTCTTCGCTCGAAGTCGTCCTCGTCGAGCTGTCACCTGGACGAAGGGCCAGGCTAGAGATTTCCCTATCAGAAGGTGGATAATGAAAAATGAGGGAGGAGAAGAGAATAAAAAGGAGGCGAAGGAAGTTAGAAAAGAGGTGGAAAAAGTGGAGAGAATGGTGGAGGAAGTGGAGTGGTGGAGATTTGAAGTGGGGAACAAGTAAATGGAGAGAAAAAATAAAAATAATAAAAAAT
Organism: Ottelia alismoides; assembly: GCA_037367405.1. Lineage (NCBI taxonomy): Eukaryota > Viridiplantae > Streptophyta > Magnoliopsida > Alismatales > Hydrocharitaceae > Ottelia > Ottelia alismoides. The sequence goes on along the minus strand of JAZKJV010009393.1, from coordinate 204,107 downwards.
TAAATAAATATAATAAGTAGGCTACTAAAAATAATTAAGAAAAAAGAAAAGAAAATGTAAGAGAGAAAAAAATAAAAAGAAAAAGAAATTAAAATAATTAATTAATTAATTATATAATAATAATAAATAAATAAAATAATGAAAATAATAAAAAATGGGGACACGACCCAGAAAAATCACAACTTAAATGTAAATAAAAATAAAAAAGAAATAACAAAAGCAGTCAAATCAAAAAGTGATCAACATGAAAGTTGCTCTCTCGACGAGATCTACAACTTTCGTGAAGAGCCGAAAATCAAAATAAATCATATGTACAAAGTGTACTTTTGTGTGGTATTTTATAGGTATAAAATACTATATTTTTATGTTTTATAATTTTTTTGTTATTTTTAAATAAGATAAAAGTCAAAATAAAATAGAGAAAACATGAAAGAAATATTTAGAACTTAATCTACTTTTTTATTTTTAATAATTAAGAAAAATAAAAAAATAAAATGAAGGGTATTTTAGTCAATATATACAATATACAATAGGGGCTCAAAACCCAAGTTTCACATGCGATCTCTGATTTTATGAAATTGGTTTTTTCATTGAAGTCCTTTGAATGCATATTACTTTAAAAGTTAGTAGACCTAAATCGGACACTATATGAGAGAGATATTCACATTTTAAGGTTCATAGTCTCAAACTTGGATTTGATTTTTATTGGACAATTTTACAAGTTAGTATTTTTTGATATTTTTTCCTTTATTAGTGTTAGTAATATATACAATATAGAGTTGATTTTATTGGATTTAGTGTTAGTATAAAATAGATAGAAATAAGTGAACTTGGCTAATATACAGGTGAATATGCTACCTTCAGGATCTGTTTCTCCCTTCATGTGACATCTTCGATTTGGCCACCTTCCACTACAAAAGATGTGTCAAGTGCTACCGCAAATATCTCCTCGTACTGTACTGGATTGTGAAGCCTGTCAACTTGGGAAGCACCATCGCTCCTCTTTTCCGAGTCATCCGAGTCGTCCCAGAGTCGGTCCTTTGAGTTGTTCCATTTTGATATTTTGGGTCTGAGTTGTGTCCCTGATCATCAGGAACATCGTTTTTATATGGTTGTTGTGGATGATTTTTCTAGACTATCTTGGGTTTTCTTATTAAAACACAAGTGTGAAGCTGGTTCTATCATCAAAACCTTTCTTATTGAAGTTAAAAATATTTTCTCTGCTAATGTGAAGTTTATACCTACAGCTTTGGAGTTTTCCAAATTATAGTTTATCTGAATTTCTCAGGTCCCTCGGTATAGTTCATCAAACTTCTTGTAATTACACTTCTCAACAGAACGGTGTGGTTGAACGTAAACATCGTCACCTTCTTGATGTTACAAGGACATTATTGATTTAGAGTCGTACCTCTCATTCTTTCTGAGGGGACGTTGTTCTCACGGCTTGCTACTTGCTAAACCGCATGGCGTCAACTATTCTTGGGGAGAAGGTTTCCTTCTTGATTATGTTTTCCGAGAAGGAACTTTTTTTCACTCACTCCCAGAGTTTTTGGATATGTGGCTTTTGTCCATAATTTCACTCATGGTCATGACAAGCTCTCGTCTAGAGCTATCAAATGTGTCTTTGTTGGTTATTCTCGTACCCAAAAAGGGTATAGACGTTTTGATCCTGTTGGGAGGAGATATTATGTGAGCGCGGATGTTACTTTCTTTGAGTCAGTCAAATATTTCTCCCCTACAGGTGACAGGTTGTCAAATGCTACTACTGGAGAGGGTGTTGTTGTTCCTCCACCTTCGTCTACTCCACCATATGAACCCCATGCTACTGCTACTCCTCCACCACCTCTACCTCCTCGACCGCCTCTACCACCCCCACCACCTGCATTTCCATCTACCATGTCTTCGATATTACCCTTGTATACACTCGCAGGTCTTCTACTCGCCCCTCTGCTCATGAGTCGTCCACATCATCCACCACGCCTCAGGTATGTCATGAGAACACCGTTACTACCGATGGCACTAGAGTTTTTCTGGATACACAGGATGAGTTGATTCCGGATAATAGAGAGGTTGATGATTTGTAGATACCTATTGCCCTTAGGAAGTCTCGTCGCCAATGCGCCACGTATCTCTTGTTGCACGTGTTTCTTTGAATCATCTCTCAGAAGAGTACATGAAGTTTGTAGTGGGACTCTCTGTTGTTACTATCCCACGTACATATCAGGAGGTACTACAGGACAGTAGGTGGCACCTTGCAATGGAAGAGGAAATGACAGCCTTGAAGTCGCGTGGTACATGGAGCATTGTATCTGCTCCAAAAGGTACCTCTGTTGTAAGCTGCAAATGGATCTTTACAGTTAAGCAAAGGGTAGATGGCAGTGTGGACCGCTACAAGGCAAGACTTATGGCACGTGGGTTCACTCAAACCTACGGGGTGGATTACCAGGATACTTTTTCTCCTGTGACTAGACATTCGACACTACGCATTCTTCTTTCTGTTGTTGTTTCACGAGACCAGTCATTGTACTAACTTGATGTGAAGAATGCTTTTTTATACGGGGACCTTCAGGAGGAAGTTTACATGCAGCAGCCACCAGGGTTTGCTACTGAGGGGGAGTCCTAGAAGGTGTGTATGCTCCACAAGGCAATTTATGGTCTGAAGCAGAGTTCCAGAGCTTGGTACCAGAAGTTATCAGAATAGATAGAGCAACATGGGTTTGTGCGGTCTACTGCGGACCACTCGCTTTTTGTTCAGAAGACACACAGAGGTATTGTTGCTATTCTTGTTTATGTGGACGATATTGTTGTCACAGGGGATGATGATCAAGGCATTCATACTGCCAAGAAGTTCCTAGGTTAACAGTTTGTGACTAAGGACTTTGGCACTCTTCGATACTTCCTTAGGTTGGAGTTCGCTAGGAACCAGCATGGTCCGGTAATGACGCAGAGGAAGTTTGTGATGGATCTCCTTTTTGAGACAGGTATGACAGGATGTAAGCCTGCTACTACTCCTATGGATCCAAGCATGCGGTTATATGATGATGACACTGAGGACGTAGAGAGCAAGAGATATAGAGAGCTGGTTGGGAAGCTTTTATATGCCACTATCACCAGGTCGGATATAATGTTTGCAGTAAGCAAAATTTGCCAGTTCATGGAGCAGCCCAGAAAGGTGCATGTGGATGTTGTATATATGATATTGAGATATTTGAAGAACTCGCCTGGCTCAGGTCTTTAATTCAACAGGGATACATCTCTTGAGGTGACAGCTTGTGCAGATGCTAATTATGCATGTTGTCCCAGAGATAGAAAGTCTACTTCAGGCTTTGCTGTGTTTGTCGGGAGCTCTCTTGTTTCATGGAAAAGCAAGAAGCAGACAGTGGTGTCCAGGTCAAGTGCAGAATCTGAATACAGAGCCACGGCACAAGGGGTGCAGAGATGATGTGGGTTAGATCGGCATTGACTAACCTTACTATTGAGGTTCCTCTTCCTATGCAACTCTTGTGTAATAATAAAGCTGCACTATTTATTGCCAATAATCCTACTTTTCATGAAAGGATGAAGCATATAGAGGTGGATTGCCATTACACCATAGATCTGATCCAGAAAGGTCGCATATCTACGGCCCATGTTTCCACAGGAGATCAGACTGCTGACATCTTCACCAAGGCCTTACCTAGAGGTCCATTTCAGATGTGTTGCTCCAAGCTGAGCATGATGGATATATATGCTCCAGCTTGAGGTGGAGTGTTGAGATAATTCTATCTCTTGGTCTATTTTATGTTTTACATTTCTTTATGTACTTATCATGTAATTAACCCAAGGGCTTTTCTCCTATATAAGAGAGCCCTCTGTCTATTGTAAATGCAAGTTCTTATTTTTCTCCCAACACACATAATTGGTTGTCTCTTAGTATATCTCTTATTTAATAGAAATTTAACACATTTATTACCAAAATTAAATGTACTAACTAGATATTGACCAAAGTTGGATAAACTAACAAGGTCTATGACCAAAATTAGAGACCCATAAGTGATTTTTATTTATTTCACAAAATGAAATTGTTGGGCTCTAAATTAAAACCCTGCTATATGATCAATCTCTAACTTGGATAAATTCCTAGTTTCTGAGTGCATGAGAACAGAAGCAAACAGATTGTTCAATCCCTGATAAATGCCCAATTTTGGAGTGCGTAAGAAAACAGTCAAAATACACACATTGTCCAACTCCTAATTTGGATAAAAATGCAAGAAAAAACAAAGACAAGCTAATTGCCAATGGTATCTCAAAATCCTAAGTAGGTAGTAGATTTGATATGATAATAAATTGGTGATTTCCTCAGGCAACCAACAAATTGAAGGTGTGCTCAAAGATATCGGGACAAATAAGTTGAAAATAGAGTAAAAAAAGGCGCTCACCAAAGAGAATCCTGTCTAGGCTCTCATGCGGTATGTACTCATACACAAGGAGCTTCTCCGGTTGTGCACCATTGCCCTCTCCTGTAGCACAATACCCAAAGAGGTTGACGATGTTCTTGTGCTGCACCCTCGACAGCAGCAGTGCCTCGTTCTTGAACTCCTTCTCCCCCTGCCTTGACCTTGCCGACAACCTCTTTACCGCCACCACCCTCTCGCCCTTCAATGTCCCCTGCATTCGCAAATACAACTGTCAAGCAATTGGTCGAACAGCTTGATTGCAGTTTAAACAATTCCGTAGCGTTTCTTTGGGTACTTTTCCACCACACGGCTTGTAAATCGTATCCATTTTTTTATGCAGTTCTAACTGGTCAGGCCACGGACAAAGCGTTGGGTTCCAGAAGTGATTACAAATCGAACGCGACCAAATCGTCTGACCAACTAAAATTGCACTCTGTTTTAGTCACATGAGCTTTCCGCCAACGATTAGAGCGGTCGACCGTTACAATTGACGCAAATTGCGCCCAATTACAAGTGTCAAGTACGGTGGATAAAGCCACCATGCTGACCTTGTAAACGGCGCCGAATCCACCCTCGCCGAGCTTGTTCTTCTCAGAGAAGTTGTCCGTGGCGGCGAGCAGCGCGGAGTAACGGAACACCTTATGCTCCTTGGCGGCGATGGACTCCAGGTCGTCCCCATGAGCCCCTTCTTGAAGAAAAACGAACGGAAGCTGATATGAGAAAACGAGGCGCGGGAGGGGACTCCGACGAAGAAGGAGAGGCGTACCTCGAGTTTGGTGGTTGCGGGAGAGAAATGGCTTGAGGAGCTTGTCTAGGAAGTCCTGTTGCTTCAACATGACAGGAGAGACCTATATGCGGGCGGAATAGAAGGTCTCTGGGTGGCAATTGCAAGCGGGGAGGGACGGACGTGTGCTCTGAAGCTACGAGAGGGAGACGGAAGACTTGACGGGCAAGGAAATCATGGAGAACGCGTCTCGTTTCTAAGCAAGTCAACGTATTTGACGCGGGAGGTATACTTTTTGTGTATGAGAGAGAGAGAGAGTAGCAGTTTACCGCGTAACGGAGTTAGCAGCGCTGCCTTTGAAGGTAAGCGGGTGGGTAGAGGGTTGGGCATTAGGTTGGACGGGTGAGATCTAATTTAAAATTCTGACTCGCATAACTCGACTTAAATTCGAATTTGAAATTTAATGATCAGGTTGTGGGCTTTAAAATAAGCCTGTATTGATTATCGGATCGAGTTTAGGCTTAAGAAGGTTCAAATCCGCAAGTCTGATAGCTTTTTTTTTAGAAAGTCATACCCTAACCTGCCCTTCTTTTAGTACCATTTTTTTCTGGTAGAAAGTGAGGGCAGTGGGACTCGAACCTTGGTCTTTCCGCAAGTCTGATAGCTTGACTTATACAATATGATTATATCTAGTATATTCATGTTTGCTCTAAATACCATGTTATAACTTTCATATCCTTATTTCGAGTTTAAAATAAATACTTAGACCCGTTAATAATCATTTCTATTAGCACGGATTGAGGACATTATTACATTAATGCAAGTTTATTACATTAATATGCAAGAATGGAATCTGTGTCCTCAAGTGTTAGCATGTACAACTGTAAGTTACCAATCTGTATTAGGTCATAGTATCGGCATCTATAATAGAATAAGTAATAGTGAATTAAATGGTAGTTTAAGTCATTATATTTTTTTATACAACTACCATCAGAATTACGAATTAGTTAGCATACTTAAAGTATTAAATATGCACACATACATAAGAAATAACCAGATAAATGCAAGAAGAACGGAACACATGTTATCGGTGTACATAGGTGTTAAATTGGGTCATCCCGACCCGAACCTGATCCATTTTGTTTGTGTCGGGTTTGAACTTTGGACCTGAATTTTGAAATAAAATGGACCTAGGCCCGACCCATTAGCCCATATACTTAAATGAGCTTGGGTCAGACCAACTCAAAACCGACCCGATCTGATGCCCAACCCAAGGTGGGTATCAATCTAGATGCGAGGAGCAGTCCTCTTGCAACACCCTTTGTCTGCAGAGATGTCATTAATACACTTCATTGGCTTATGGTTCCATAATAAATAGAAATAATTATGGAAAATAAGCATAAACAAGGCCTATTCGTGTTCGGAGGGAAAGATAAGAATATGGAGAATAAGATAAAATAAGGGTATATAAGTGTTATTCTACATTTCGTTGGCAAATAAGATGATAAGAAATAAGGTTTGTAAGTTAGTTAAAATGTTACTTTGAAATAATATAGGTATGTAGGATATATTATTAATCGTTTAGCAAATTAGTTTCAAATACACGCAGAAAAGTTGGATTCATTATATTATAAATTCAAATTCTAGAAATTCATATACATTACAAAGGTGAATATACAAGACATACTATATCACCACATGCTTATCACATACAGGGTCGTCGACAACGTCGTATCCTAAAGTTGATCAATTTGTAAGGTGCACAACCAGTCTCTCCTCATGGAGATGTTACTCGATTTCATCCAGCTTCTCAACATGAATTTTCTTCAAAAATTCCATCACATTTATTGTGTCCGTCAAGAACACCTTCTCTATAGCTATTGACTCGAGTGTCGATCGCAACGATGACACCTTGACTTTATATCCACACGATCTCTATAAATAAAAATATAGTGATGCCACATAATATATGAAATTTAAATTTATGTTAAATGTGCAAACTTACGTCTCTGGGGCACATATACTAGAAATGATCCTCTGTAACTTCGTGTCTACGTGAGTCTCAAAGATAAAGAGTGCATCCTCTGAGCAGTAGCATCTACGTTAGTGGATCCTTATCTGATTGTACCGTAATATTGCCATCACTAGCTTGTTACCCCCAAAAAATCAGATAACTTTATCATTTATTAGCAATTAAAACGCACTCGTTGTTGTTAATATGTACTTATTCTATTTCAAAATTAAGGAAAATCAATCATGGTGGCAAAAATCGGCTTGGGTAGCAACTCCCTCATACTTCAATTGTTGTCGCATCCGTCGGTTAAGCCATGCCACTATATAGCTGCTCATCCATGTCTGGTGTAGCATTGTCAGTTGCTCTGCAGGAATGTGGGTTATCATCAATGTAGTGGGTGTGTTGACAAGTTCGAGTATAAAATCCACGGAGAACGAAAACATACGGTATGCAAATAATAAATCAAAATCACGAGTTAAAAAAAGGTCGCTGAGACCACCCATGTTTGAAGTTATAAAGCGATAGATCTCCTCCGTTGTTCCCTCTGACTGATCTTCTCAAACTGTGAATGCTGCATTGCAGTCGCATATGTTGATCCACGCCAAACACGACTTCTCATAGAACAAGCAATAACAACAAAAATGGAGGGAGGCATTCATCATTGTGGAAAAACAAAAAGAGCATTTGATATGAAAAAAGATAAAAATAATTGCACGTAATTATTGTTCATCGGTACCATTAAGGGATTTCAAAAGTAAAGAGCCACTAACAGTAGTGAAATATAGAAATACATATGCGGCCACACTACCAATGCACCAAGCCAAGAAGGAACGACTACATAAAATATTTTCGATTGATGACAACCCTACAAACCAGCTAAGTGTTTTTCCACATTGTGGTTGGTAACGCATGACGCGGTAATTCCCCAGCTCGTATGACTTCCATGGAAACCCAAATGTCATTGTCGGCATTATCAAACACCTCCTCATCGCCATTGTCGGATGCCACCAAAGCTCTACCTTCTGTTGCTGACTCTCTGGTAAATGCACTTGAGATCTTATCCTCGTCATGCACCTGATGGATAAAATTATTGATTCAACATGCCATGATGACCATGACCTGCTTCGGAAGTTGTAAACCAATCGTTCACTAACCGCCTTGAAGTGCACCTTTATTATCCTGGATGTCTGTTCAACATAGGAGCAGAGCTACGAGTGTTGGCGGTTGAACATCTTCTCAGGTTTGACATACGCTCGACCCCTCCTTGCCCAGAACTACGATAGGTGAGTCATGACACCTCGGTAGGACACTATGAAGGTGTTCGTATTTGCGTACCCATAATCCACAAGGAACTTGCGGCCCTCCAGTACATGGAAACCACCCTCATCTAGACTCCACAACAGCACCTTCATGTCAACAGCTGAGCCCTCCCACCCTACCCCCATGTAGAGGAATCTATATCCGAAGCCGATGCAAGCAATCACGTTCTGCAAGAGGGTTCGATGCCTGCTTTTGAATTTTGAAGTGATATTCGCAGGCACGTTTGCAAGGATCAATGTCCCGTTAATAGCCTCGATGACATCCTGAAATGACGTTCAGTAATGTTAGGGTGCAATCACAAAAGAGGTTGGTGTCTCATGCGAGGATGTGAGAAGGGTGAACCTTTAAGTACAGATAGAAGTTATATTCCATAGTATAACATCCGGGATGGGGCAATCTTCTAATGACATGTCGATGAAATCATCTCTGAGGGATACAATGCGCGTCAAGATATCATTGAGATGCTTTGAAATTGTGCCCCTATAATGCTGGAAATACTTGCACAGGACATGATTCTTAGCATTGTGACCTAGGAAATCCAAAAGTATACATAGAGATTCTTTGGCCTTAAGATGTAGTTAGGGATGAGCATAGGCCGGGCCTGCCTGGGCCGGGTCGGCCCATAATGTCGCAAAAATCAATTGGGCTTGGACCGCCCCAAAACTTATGAGTCTAGACTTTGTGGGCCCATAAACTTGGCACACCCTCATTTAGGTCTTTATTATTTAGTTATCCTACTGTTTTGCACGGATTTGGTCATATCTATGATTCTACAGTATCTAATGGAAAGAGTTTCATAGAGATATTATAGAAAGATGTGCAAAAAATAGTAAACAAATATATTGAAAATGTACCTCGAGTGGATTAATCTGTCGACATTGTCAACTCCCTCATTAAATCCATATGAATATATCAAAGTGAGAGATCAAAGTCTAGACAAATATGGGCTCTATGCGAGCCAGGCTATCGGGCCTAATTTTGGGCTTCTATGTGGGCTGGGCTATCGGGCCTAATGGGCTGGGTCGGGCTAAGCCCGAGCCCAGCCCAATTATTAAATGGGCCTACATCTTTGGCCCAAGCCCGACCCATAAATAATTCGGGTTCGGGCTGGGCTGGGCTATGTGGGCCGGGCTAGGCCGGCCCAACCCAATGTTCATCCCTAGGTATCGTAAATCTTTAAGACTCGCTCATTCCTTTAGGCATGAGCACAGGCATGTGATTGTGGCAGGGTACATGTGAAACGCCTCATAAGATCTCCCGACGTGGTCGTTTAACATCTACCGGATCCATATGTGCCCTGTACGGGCCGACGTGTGATTAGGCACACGAAGGATGTACCCGCCCCTTTTGTTTTCATAGTCCTCTTCATCTTTGAGCAGTGCCCTTATATAGAGCATGTTGGGCATGACCATATGGTATCTCATCGTGACTATGGTAGAAGTGTCGTCCATTTTCCTACGATAAAACTATTTGATTATCGAAAAACACAAACACAACATGTACATCTACTAAAACCTAAGGTAACATGTCCAAGATAGTTTTCAAGGAATTGAAGAAAATCAAATAAAGATAAGTACGTAGATGTGTAAACAATAAATTATAACTAGTACATAACATGGAGATTTATCTACGTAGTGTTCAGAGTTAAGGAATAGTTCACAATATAAAACTTGACAAAATAATATTGAAAATGAATAGGATGGCAAGAGGACACTAGGGCTTCTTCGGTTGGACACCCATCCAAGAGGCCAACTTAGCTAGGATAGACTTGACATGGTTGAAGATGATATGCTTGTACGGGTCATGTAGGATGTGACATAGCTTGATTATTGCCTTGGATGAGATGCCTAGAAGAAATACGTCCAACTCGTTCAGGATCTCCTCCACATCATTGTGTGGGTTCTTAGAGGTGCATGCTTGAATCTGTTCTCGTTGCAGCTCAGCATCTGCTCGTTAAGGCACACCACATCCCCTCCAACAGCTTGGGAAGCCAAGGGGAGGTGGGCATCACCGCTTCTGGATCATTTTCCGACTGACGATTGCCCTCCCGATTCTCTTCATCTCCTCCTCCGAGTCGACTGGGTCCTCAAGTGTCTCATGTCCGTCCTAGAGCTTGTCTTCAAATGCATGTTGCATAGATGTGTCTCCCTCAAAGAAGGCGGTGTATGATCTCGACGACACTATTTGCAAAGAGAAGGTGTAGGTCTCGTAGTGTACTCTCCGACCATGACATTTACCATGTTGTAATGGGGGGATGTCTTCCTTTGATAGGGCTTGTAATCCTTGTCTATCTGAAACAAATTTCATGTGATGGAGATGATAAACCGAACATGGAACTTATAGTTTCGACTTAATTATGACATCCATCAACCAAGCTGACTCATCGGGAACGACAAGTGTGAAGGAGACCGGATCCCAACTGTACCCACTCTTAGACATTAGGTGAACGAAGGAGACACAATTCTTCTTTATTGTCTTCCATTGGTTGGAGAGTTTTGGCTTGTCCCAATTCTTCCGAGTTTGCATGTTTATGTGGGAGATAATACTCTACCAAGCAGGGGTTGTGAAGGACCTTCCGACCCAACCTTTTATGTCAAGCATAAAATTTAGTAAAAGCTTTGAAATTTTTTACAATAGTCCATTTATATTAACAAATTAGAGATGAATCAAATTAGACATGCAAATAAACAAGTAGCTAGGAACACGAGATGAGACCATGTAGTAGCTCACTATCAGGACTAAGAACCAAGAAATGTAAGAGCACAACAAGGGCCAAGGCTCATCGAAAACACATAACCATCCTCCAAATCCAAGGGCATCATCTCCAGAAAAGAAAATGCGTAATTTTGGAGAGAACTAACAATCATAACATCTCAAAAGCTTGATCATATAATTAAAATCTCATGGCATTGCAGGTTAAAACTTGAGAAGTGCAAGCCCCCACAAAATAAAATGCATCAAAGTGATATGAGTAGTCGAAATACATCTTATAACACCAAGCTTATACCAACATGTAGCAGTAGCCCATACAATTAGAAAAAAAGAGTCAAAGAAAGAGGAACAAAGTACATCCAGCTCAGGTGTGATGAATATCCGTTCATTCACCTTTATCCATTCATTTATGCGTTAAATCTCTAGTTAAATGCATGTAAATATCACTAACCTGCATAAATTAATAACTAACATTACTATAAAAATAATGTATAAGTATCTGTATTTAAACCATAAATAAAAGAATAAAGAAAAGAAAAGAAAGATAAATTGAGTATCTATGATATTTACTGACTCTGAACCCTAAGACCAAGTCAAATATTGATTAGGTCAACTAGGAATAAATCAGGGGGGAGATAAGGTGAAATAATGTAAAAATACATAGAAAACCCTAATTAATTCTGAGTATAATATACTATGTAAACAACTCAAACGGTTTGTATTTTATTATCATCATACACACTTCAAATAATAAAATGGTCAACACAAAACTTGGACATAATAATGTGTAAAAAATAAGAAAAATATTGGCCAAAATAAATCATGCACAAATCACTTGGTACATTGAGTTGAAAAGACCACAAATAAAACTTTATTAATCAATATCTTCTCCATACGAACTCATAATGAACAAAACTAACCTCCATTGTATTTTAAATTAAATATCTTTCAATTAAATGTTTCATTTGATTTGGAGCTTAGATACAAAAATCGGCTAATTGGGGTATTGTGGTACTTGTACACATGTATATATAAACCAATTATTTATTCTTTATATTTTTAGTCTCTTTATATTTTTAAATCATTGTACATATTATATAACATCCATTAATAATATAAATATAAATTAAGGTGTTTAAAATATCACAAATAATTAATAAAGCTTAATAAATAGGTATAATGTACCTATGTTATAAATAAACCTAATTATTCATACATATCATCGAAACCATAAAAATACCACTAAATATGTAAATATGTGTTAAATAATGTTTTGAATAAATAAATTATGTAAATATAGTAATATGTATATAAATAACAAAATAAAATATAAATACATAATATACATGTATATATACATATAAATAATAGTATAATATGTTAAATAAGGTGGTAAGATTAAATAAAAACCATGAAAAAAAGTTTTTTAAAATAAGAAACACTTTTGTGTTTTATGTTTTTTAAAATAAAATTATTTATTATTTTATTTTGAACTTGATTGTATTTTTATATTTCATTTGTTCTATAGTGGTTCACATGGACCAATCATTGGCTGAGGAGTATTGAGCTCTCGATCAACACCCCCTTTACGACCCTATACCTATTGTACATGTGAACCACCTCTCTTCCCCAATTTTCTCATGCCTCTAATCACCTCGAATTCTTCACAAAAAGTGTTCGTAAGATCATGGTCTCCCACATCCTAATCCTAGGTCTCACCAACCTCCATCGATCTATACGAGATCCCTATCACAAGGCACCATGCCCTCTCTTCTATAAATATTCTTCTTCTACCTCCAGCTTAATTTGATCCATTTTCTTCCCTCGTAACCCCAACCCTAGTGACAGGAAGCATCCTCCGAGTGTTCCACAACAAGGAGAAGGGAAGAGTTGGTGTGATTCCCGTCAATGAAGGTCTTCTTAGGTGAAGGTCAGCTTCCAGGTCTCTTGCTTGTCGAGGCTTATGTATTTTTAGCTATTTTCGTTCGCATTTCAATTCTTAGTGTATCTTTGCCTTTTATTTCCGATCTTTTCATCTCTTATTTCATAAAAAAATCATCCACAGGAGCACTAGGCTCCATCCTCTGTTCCACCATCGTTAGCCCATGTTCTATCTATCCTATCATCTTCCCCTTCATCTTCTACATTCTTTCAATCCATCAGACCACCTTGATTCTACTAGAATTGAACTTCTTGATCACCTTCTTTTGTCCATCGCTAGAGGTCTTCCGCCACCTTCATCCTCTCTTCTTTTTGCACAATAACCAGGTCGAGGGGCTTCATCCTCGATCCCTGAATGTTTTGATGTAGATTAGAGCCGTAAAGGACCCTCTAAGAGGTTAATCGAACCCAGGACCTCAGTTCCAGGTGGTCGGTATAAGAACGAGCTCTAGGCCTCGGTCATCGATGCCTGAGCACATCAGAGACCTTTAGTAGCCACGGATCCCTCCTAGGAAGATTTTGAGACCATCAACATCTTAGAAGGTGGTCGGACAAGCGATGGAGGTGAGATCGAAGTTCGGGAAGAACTTGTTTCCTTGTTCTTCCAGGAAACTCTAGAGTCGTCCGATCAAGGTGGAGTGCTAGATCTAATCTAAGACGTCCTGTCACAACGGCAAAATCCAGATCATCGGATCCTCCCATATCAGGATCTAGTTACTCAATAATAGTTTATTCATAATTCATAACTAACATTCGGAAACATACTACAATTAAAAATACTAAGTAGAAATCACTTAACACTTTTCCATTCACAAAATATAGTTTACACGGTACATTGTCCCATTATAACCATTTACATGTACACCAGCTGGAGAGGAATACAAAAATATTACCAACTAACTTATGGAGTAATGCTACTATGGATAGCTGGATGACTACTGTCCTTGTGATGACTCTTTAATGCCTATTGGATTTTCAGAAAACTTATGAAAGAAATGAGACATTACTCAATAACAAAGGAAAGAAACATAGACCAAGAATGATATTTAAAAGGTTCAACAAGCTAACTGATATAGTTGTTCCTTTATTCCATTTTTTATTTTAGTTCCTATCCTTTCTAATCTACATCAGGGATTGGTCTTCTCCCCTCCAAGGACCTCGAAGTTGTAGACACTTTAGAATTGGGAATTGCATTGATACTGATGAGCTTAGGCCGTCGTCGGTCACCTTAACCAATCCTACAGTCTACCCTTGACAATATCTCTTTTATTAGTAATCTAGGGTCCTTAGACCCCAACGCCTTTTCAACAAAGATGCATACCATCCTCGAGGACCCAGCTGCTTAAAACCACATGCCATTTTCACCTTAAATTTTTTACCAGTGACTTTTTTCAAGTGTTATCATAACCCGACCGCTAATCATACTACCATGTGCCTCCACATGGTAGGACCACATCTTCCGTTGTTCAACCCGGAGACATTAGCAACCAGTACCACACGTTGCAAATCGTTGATTCATTTTGTGCACATTTATCATAATAGGGCAACCATGTACCATCTAGGTAGGGCCACGTCAATACGGATTTTTTCCGACAAACCTACAGGTTGCATGCCTGACCTATAGTTCTTCTCTCAGTCATCCTTAAAGTAATATACGATCCTTTTCAAGATCCATTTCAATGCACATCAATTCCCATGATGTAGTTCCTCCATTAAGCCTTCAATTTGCTTATTCATCAACATTGATTATAAACTTACATATATATTAATTCCTATGTATATATACTCATATTTATATTTATTTTAACTCCTAAACCCTAAATTTTAAAGCCACTGCATCAATTCAATGCTTAGCCATTATTTAATTAGAATCACAAAGCAATTTTTCACATTTTCTCTAAATTAGCCAAAATTAGGATTCTTTGTAGCGAAGAACATAAAATCATGAATTTTAATGATCTCATATGAAAATCCAATAAACAAAGGTAGGATTTCATTACCTAATTGATCTCTCTCTCTCGCATATGCATTGCTTTATCGTGGTTCATTTTCAGAAAGGGTGATCTATGGCTCCAGAAACGATCAAATTTCATTTTCTTATCAAGAACACAAAGAAAATGCCAAGAACGTGAAGAACAAATGAAGAAAATGAAGAACATATTTTCACTTGTAATTTCAGTAGAGCTTCCCCTTATATGGGGTGATATTTCTAGAAAAATATCGATAGAGTTTCCCCTTATATTGGGACATTTTTCTAAAGAAAAATGGAAACAGTTTCCTCTGTAAAATCATCGAGAGGAAAAATGAAAATGAAATAGAAAGAATATGTCATAACTGCAAGCGATAGGGAACTGGTAGACACTATGCATCTTAGGTGAGTGAAGTATGTGATGAATTACAGGGTTTACTAACGGCCTAGTCGTCCGCACCTAAGTAGGGCATTACACAGATTCATCCATTAAAACAACTATAAAAGCGATAAAAACTGCATAATCAGCAAGTCTCTTATCAAGGGTGAGTAAGTCATACAAAGAACTCGTATAATCACTAACGATCGAGTTGCCCGCACCCGAGCAAGGCTATGCTCAGATTTCTCCTCGAAAGATAACACACAATGAATCAGAAAGGAAGATGAATTGAAAACCTAGCTCAAGTTAGAGATACTTACCTCCTACACGAATCCAAGTAGGAGAGGGTCACACTATCTTCCTCCTCCTCGTCCTCCCGATAGCGCTTCGCTAGTGCTCATTCCCTGCCTCCCTCTCCTCCTCCTCCTAACCTTTCAACCCTAGCCCTCAGATTAGTGGTGGCAATGGAAATTTTAGAGAATGAATGGGTATGGAGATATTTATAGGCTTCATAAAAACCACTAACTATGGTTAGTAAATCATGGTTCATCCCTTAACCGCGGTTAGCAGTCCATCGTTTTAGCCCATGTTTTTAGCTAAGACTTGTCTTGAAACTTAGCGCTTAAGTTAGAACCTTCCAGAAGCTTCTAGATTCACTAATGACATTTTTAGCATTAATTGTGATTAACTTTCACCGATTATGATTGACTTTTGCTAATCATGATTATCTTTCAGTAATCACTGATTAGTGTTCACTAATGGTGATTAGTGGTTCCTTAATCCACCATGAGTCCTTAATCGTGAATAACTAGTCCTAATGATGGCCATTAGGGTTAATCATGGCTTATCTTATGCAGATAACTTAAGTCTCCTTCTATTTCTTCGAAAAATTATAAAAATTCAAAACAGATTCAGACTCACACGAAACGAATTCTGTTGGTTTCCTCTTGGCGAGCCAGGTCTTATGACAAGGATCCGAGAAATGGCCAAGTTCAAGGCTTTACAATTATAACAACCTTAAAGGAAGTCTCATCCTCAAGACTTGAAGTGCAGGTATAACAACCTTTAAGATGATTGAAACCATAACAACCTTAAAGAGAATGAACACCATTTCAATTATGATGAAGATATACATAATACATAGCATTATCATTCAAATAAATAGGGGAATTTCTTTCTCATATCTGTCTTGGGTTCCCATGTGGTTTCTCCAAACCCTTGGTTCTGCCACAATACTTTAACCAGAGGCACCTCTTTATTTCTCAACTTCTTGATATCCATGTCTAGTATTTGCACATGTATTTCTAGGTATGTCAAGTCTGGCTCAATATGAATATCATCATAGCTTATATTATGCTCATGATACCTAATATACTTTCTCAGATTTGATACATGAAAAACATCATGTATTGCTGAAAGATGTGGAGGAAGTACAAGTCTATACACAAACTTCCCAACTCTCTAAATAATTTTAAAGGGACTCATAAACATGGGTGCCAACTTCCCACGTAAGTCGAACCTCTGAACTCCCTTCATAGATGATACTTTGAGGAATACAAAGTCACTTACCTCAAAATCAAGGTCTTTTCGTCTGGTATCACGATAGATTTCTTAGTGACTTTGAGCAGTTATTAGTCTTTTCCGAGCAAGCTTTACAACTTCTCGTGTCTCCTTGAGTATATCTGAATCATAAGGATTTTTTTTCAGACCTCTTGCTAACATAGAGGAATATTACACCCATGTCCATATAGTGCTTCAAATGGTGCCATGCTAATACTTACATGGTAACTATTTGATGGACAATGATTTCTATTATGCGGGTCTAAAAATGTATCCTCACAGAGTGCGAAGATAGAGTATCGCTGAGGCGACCCACAAAGGGAACCTATGTTCAATCAACAAGTACTCACAATGTAAAAATAATCAATGAATAACAAAAAAATGCGAGGCACAATTTATTATACTCTATAAATAGAAATATGTAACATGTAAGCATGTAGAGGTCGAACCAAAGAGAGCAAGTGGCCTATGATTATTGCTAATCAATGTGTACTATGTACATAATTATCTTTAAGTCTTTTTATGTGGGTTTTTTATTTTTGATTTTTTTAATTAAGTTAAAAGTAAATATATGTATATAGGTAATTTAATAATAATAATAATAGATATATATTCATATATATGCACATAGGCAGGGATATAAAAGAGAAAGAGCCAATCATATACAAAAAGGTATATACATCATTTTCTTTATTTGTTTTTAATTTTATAATTGTTAGTTTTGTTTTATATTTTCTGATTTTTAATTTCTTTTTTTAATAATATAATATAAGTAAACATATAACTATATGGGATTTTTACCTAACAGACTCTAGAAAATTTTTAAATTACCTCTACGACCTTCTGCACAACGTAATTACCCCCATCGACCCTGTAAATTACCCCAAGAATCTCCACGGGCTTCAAACAGATTATTCAGAAGGTTCATGGGGTAAGAGTTGGCCAATTTATGGGGTCGAGGGGGGAATTAGGTTGTTTCAAAGGTCGTGGAGGCAATTGGCATAGTTTCTAGGGTCTGTCGGGTAAAAATCCCTAACTATAGTTACAATATAGGATTATACAACTATAAATACCATTACAAATACCAAAATATATGAAATAAAATGTTTTTATGTTTATATATTTCTTAATATTTTTGTGATTGGAGTTTTTGCATATTTTTGGGTATTTTTAAAATAAAAAATATCCTAAAATAGGGAATAAATAAATAGGTTGAATTGATTTGAAGATAAAAATAGTAAATAAAGTCCTAAATTCTCCAAATATTTTTTAATATGTAGATAATAACAAAAAGAAATTTTAAAAACAAAAATAAATATTTTTTTGGATTTTTGGTGATTTTTCATGTTTTTATTAGATTTGGAGATTTTAATTTTTATTCTTTTTCTTTTTTCTATTTTTAGGGATTTTTGATCTGGAGTTAATACAAGTAATAATAAATAAATATGTTTTTTTGTAAATTTTTAAAGGCATTTTAATATTTTTTGGCATTTTTATAACTAAACAGGGATAAAATGCTCAGTATTTAAATTTTATTAAATACATAAAGGATAAGAAATGCAAAATAAAAAATCGGAGCATGAAAATATGTCATTCATGTCATTTATGTGTAATTTTGCAAAATAAAATACAAACATGGGCTATTTTTAACAAAAATAAACAAGAAAATAAAATTCAAGATACTAGTAGGGACATATATGTAATTAAAACAAAGTATACATGTAATTCAGAACCATTTTACAAAACCCAGGGGCTACATGCAATATTTCCATAAAAATACTTAAATTAGAAATGCCCTGGAAGTGTCTTTTTGCAAATATACAAGAGTTCTGGTTCTCTATGTATTTTTTCCACAAAAATATACACTTAGTATACAATTTTGTATATTAAAAATAAATATACAAAAATGGAAGGGTATGCCGACAAAATGCCCAACTCACGTGGCAAGGCACGTGAGCTGAGCAAGCGTGGACATGAATGCAATAATATGAAACTTTAGGGACACAATGTAAATTTTACAATTTTATTTACTCCATATTATATTTTACATACTAAAAAGAACTAATGAAAGACGGTGGGGGTTTAGTGTAAATTACCCCTCTTCGTGCGGGACGACGGCTGAGATCTCATCACTTTCACACGTAGCGGCTCCACACAGTGCATGATACCCCTTCGGCGATCAACATGGGAGATCTGATCGTGAAGCTTCATCAACGACCGAGGGTTGCGGAGATTGGACGACTAAGATTAGAACTGGAGCTCCTCCTCCATCCGACGGCTACTGCTTCGCTCGAAGAGCATGGAAGAAGGTCCCTATCTCCAAGCTTTGTTCGTAAAATCCTCTCCTCCCCAAGCTCCTTCTTTAATGCTGAGATGCTCCACAAGCTTGGGGAGGTCTTCCATAGTGAACCACGACTTCAAAAACGCCCGGGCCCTATCGGGGGGGGGGGGGGGGGCGCTGGAGCCTTGGTCTTCTCGGAGGAGCTCTCGAACCTCAACACCTCTCAAACGGGGTCCTCCATACCTGCATATGGGCTAGAAAGCATGGCGAGATGAGGGTGACTGTATCTGGTCTTTTATTTGATGGATCTATGCGAGATGGAGTGGGTGATGATGCTCAGGAGAAAGGCAGTGGAGGAGCATCAGAATCTTCGATCCAGAAGGAGTCAAAGTTGATTGTATGGTCCGGTACACGAAGAAATGATGGGGCTAGGTGATGGCATGATCGCGGACTTTGGAGAAAGGGTAGAACGATGAATCACAGCGGTCGGAGCTCCAGATCTCCAGCGAGGTCTAATCCCTAATCTAAGATAATTCATTAATTAAAACATGAAATAAAATGCATGAAATGAAAACTAAAACTTAAATTTACCTAGAGAGAGATAAATTGCATAGCTCTTTCCTGACCGGGAAGCTAAGGAGCAGGACGCTTCCAGAGCACTGCTTGGACCTCCTCTCCTCCTCTTGTGATGCTCCAAGCCGCGGGGAAGATACCTCTATCGCCGACGAAGTCTCTTGCACACGGTTGGAGACACTACAAAGCTCAGAGAGGGATCAAGGAATGAAAGAACAAATGAGTCCTTTATTTATAGACAGAGATTCGATTGATTTTGATCGAGATTTATTCATGGCTCAATGCAGATCAGACGAATCTAACAAGTAGGTGAGGATGGTGATCGTGATGTGAACTAGATCTATGAAGGACTCGAGGTGAATGGAGTCACATTGCAGCCTGGAAAATTCGAGTAAGTGGGGGTCTTGAGGCTCGAATAGGAGTTAAGGCGGGGAAGGACAATTGACTTGGGTCAACAGTCCTCGCCTCCTGATTGGTCCACAAAGGGCGCTATAGGACAAAATAGGAACCTTATTCAAAAATAAATGAATTAAAAATAATATATGATTTTATTAAATTTTGGTTATAAAATAAAAAATATTTATTATTTATGTAGTATTTTTATATGATTTTCATTTATTTTTATGAGTTAATTTATTACAAGTTACTTTTTCCAATTATATTTATAGGTATATTGACCTATGTTTTGTACATTCTATTTTTATTTTTGTATTTTTGTTTTTATTATGTTATTTCCATATTTATAAATTTATAACTTATTTTTATGTACATAAGTATATTTTTGTTGTATTTTTCCGATGTTATTTTGTATACTTAAATAAATAGAGGTATTTTTTATATAGGTATAAGTATAGGTGTTTCATCTATGTATTTATATAGGTTATTTTTTTATGTAGTTTTTCATGATTGTATTCTATTCTAAATATGTACATATATTATAAATAATATTTACAAAATTATAAAAAATACATTATTAAAAATGATAAAGAATAAATAAAATAGATATTTTATTCAGGTAAACTATACAATGGGGTCCAAAACCTAACTTTCATACATTAACTCCGAATTAAGTGAAACCACCTTCATTAAATACTAATTAAAAGTTATATACAATTACTGTGATTTTGATGCATTTTGAGTTTTTATTGATAATATATGGGTCTTTGAATTTTGGGTTTTGGTTTTTTATTCTGAGTGTAAAATGTACAGTGTGTATTATTTTTGTGTAAACTCAATTTCGTATTTTCTATACATTTTTATCTACAACTTTCCTGCACAAAATTTCTTTATTTGAGGTATACATAATAAAGAATACAATAGCTCCAAAAAAATGAATTATTGATGAATAAAAGACGGGATTTTTATTGTCTTTTTGACCCTTATCTCCCCTACTTTATTCCTTGTTGACCACATCAATTCTTGACTTGGTCTCGGGGATTAGGGTCATAAAATACCTTTGGCATTTTATTTATTTTTCTTTTATTTTCTTTATTATTTTATTTTAGCTTAAAATAATGTAATTTATACAATAATTATACAATTAATAATGACTGTTAATTTCTACAAACTAATGATATTTACACGCATTTAGCTAGGTTTTAAAGGCCAAAATGAAAGAATATAGATGATGAAATGGAGATTCATCGCCCCCATACTTGCCTTTGGTAGTCCCTACCAAACACTTATGCAACGAGTACATAAATAAAAATAAAGAGAAGAAAAAGAAATAACTTGGAATAATTGTCGACTTTTAAACTTATCTTAATAAAATCAAAGTTTGGAGCTCAGAGAAGGCCTTTGGATTAATAGTGTGTTCGAAACCACATGGAAGTCAAGAAGTGTGACATAACAACACTTAGGTACCATACTCCTATCATCCGGTCCAATTCACAGCCAGGTCAGAACCATCCTCTTAGTCGCATACTCTTGCTACCTTGAAGTAATAGAACCACGCATGTGAATTTGTTTAGCTCTCCCCAGACAAAACCATTGAACCATCAAGGCATCTACTCTTCTGGTAACTCGTCCTCATGGAGATAGGTATTCCCTTCTAAGGTTAGGTGCTCCCGATCTTTACAACAGAATGGGGGACAAGTAAGAAGAATGGGAAAAGAAGTGGGAATGGACCCGTGTAGTCTTCATTCCCTTGTGAAGCCGGTCAATGTAATCGATTCTTCTCCAAGAAGCAGGCTTTTTTTGAAGCTCAAATTTTTGTGAAAATTTTTGCATAGACTTCATTGGATATTTTCTTTGACTTTATACTTCTTATACATTCGTGCTTGTGCCCCGATGGATATAGCATCTTTTTGTTCCATCCATTTTTTGAGGTCTTGAAAAAAGTTGTATTGGTAGACCATTCCTCATCCGAAGCATTGTTTCAATCCATCTACAGTCTTTAAGTATCACTGTTTCCAAAAGAAGTGGGTTAGAGTACCGCTGTCGGCAATCCCCAAGAATGGTTCTTGAGCTACCCTTGACAAAGCAGCCTTGCATCGTCCTGAGTTAGACTCCAAGATTTTTTAACGGTGCATCTGAGTTGAGATAAGTGCTAGGTGCGAGATTTCCAGTCAAGTTACTGTCTCAAGAGTCTTACGGATGGTATGAAGGGTTATATTTAAGCACATTGAATTGGCTCATGAACATAGTCTTATGGAACCTAAAGAATTAAGTCAAGGTGACCTGGGATATCTCCACTTCAAGTCCTCAATGGGTTCCTCTGAAATTAAGTGTATTAAGGTCCGTTCCATGCTCCAATCTTTAGACTTTATTTGGACTTGTTCAATTGTCTAAGTTATTTCCAAAAATGCAAATGCTATGTACAAAGCAAGAAAAATATTTTTGTGATGCAATTTTCTAATTTTGAACTTTTTATGGATTTTTTTAAAAAAAGGTTTTGTATTTTTTTATGAAATTTTTGAAAAGTTTTTGCAAATATTTTTGGGATTTTAAATTTTACAAAATTTTAGGGATTTTTCAAAAATAAAAGTTTTTTGGAACAAAGAGGTAGTATGTGCAGCTATTTACACGAGTGTACATCCTTTTATTTACAAGGGTTGGGTTATAGGAATTTACAAGATTGTACATACAAGGTTTGTAAACAATCTTTAATTGTTCAGATTATGTACATAGTTCTCGAAATAATTTGAAAAGATTTTTGCAAACATTTCAAAAACTTTATTCTGCAAACTACTTTGGCAAATAATTTGTATTACAAAATTGAAAATCATTTTGCAAAGATTTTTCAAATAGTATGTATAGAATTTTCAAACTATTTTTGCAACCATTTTCCAAATCATTTGCAAATATATTTTCAAAACATTTTACTTCACACAAAGGAAAGAAATTCTTATAAATAAAACAGTGTTACAAAGGTTGAAAAGATTTTACAAAATATTTTTCAAACAATTTTCAAAAGATTTTACAAAGAATTTTTCAATCAATTTTTCAAATATTTTGCAAAAATATTTTACCCAATTTATTAATTGATATCTACAAGAAATTTTAATGTGTATTTTATACAAGTATGTTCTTTACTTGATATATTTTATCCACATTTATTGAAAATATGAAAGTACGAGTTATTACTAAAGTATATACACAGTATAGATGACCTCCTATACTTACCTTGAGTTATGTCCTCATAGATCGAAGAGAAAAGAAGAGACATAACTCGTGTTGAGTATAGAAAATCCTATACTACAATGACTAAAGAATAATGATCGAAAGAACGATAAGTCGACCGCCCCCAATACTTAGGATCAAATATTCCTATGTATAGCAGACTGTACAGAAGGCATGGAGGGTCGATGGTGGGAATGAACAACTCAACAATTCATCCTACCTCCCCCTATACTTAGGGTAAGATATCCTTAAGTATAGACAGAAAGTATCAACACGAGAGACGACATGTCAGGGAATCAAAGAATGAAAATAGAAGATCACTCATCCCCCCCATACTTGGGATGAAGCATGTCCTAAGTATATAAGCGGTGCGTGAGGAAAACAAAGCAAAAAATAGAAAATACAGCTGAAAAGAAGAAAATAAGAAAGCTAGAGGAAAAGTTTTTAAGGAACATTATCTGAATCTTTCGATGATACTGAGGTTGTGGAGGCTTCTTCGCATATCACTTGGACTGAATCGACAACGGTCAAGAAAGTGTCATGCTCAAGGTACGGCTTCAGTAACTGGCCGTTGATGATAAATAGTTGTGCGTCAGCTGACAAGTCTGATATCACGATGCTTCCCTTGTCACACACTTCTTTCACTCTGAATAACCCTGTACATTTGCTCTTTAACTTTCTCGGGAATATCTTCAACTTTGTGTATCTAGTGTCGAAGGTCTTTCTTCTGATGTGCTGGTCATGCCAATGGATAACCTTCTCCTTGTACATCAATGTGTTATCATAAGCATAGTCTTGGAATTTCAGACGCTTATTCAGATCCTCTTTTCTTTTCTAACCACCTTTTCATGAGTTCAAGTTGCAGATATTGATTGCCCATAATGATTTATGGATCAGTTCCACAGTCAGATGGCACAACTTTTCATACACAAGACGATAGGGTAGCATGCCCAAGGGAGACTTGTAAGCGGTTCTGTATGCCCACAGGATGGAATCCGAGAGTTGGGACCAATTCTTTCTGTCCAGCTTCTACAGGATTGTCTTGATTTCTCTGTTTGATAATTCTGCCATGCCATTGGTCTGGGGATGATAAGGAAATGTGACTCGGTGTTCGATGATGTAATTCTTTGTTAACTTTCTGACCTCTCTATTAATGAAGTGACTACCCCATTCTGATATCAGCATCTTTGAAATTCCGAACCGTGAGATAGTGTTCTCTCTTAGAAACGGATAAACTGTACGGTTGTCTGCGTCTCGAGTGGGGATAGCTTCAACCCAATGACTAACGTACTCAACGACAAGTAGGATATGCTCAAATATCTGACTATTGGGAAAAGGTCCCATGAAATGATGCCCCAAGCATCGAATACATCGGAAATCTGAATGAACTTCAGGGGTATGGAATCATTAGTTGTAAGGGTTCCTCCCAATCTTTGACAGTTAGTGTAGCACTTGACGTATGTTGCAGCTTCCTTAAATAGTGTAAGCCACTAGAGGCTACACTGCAATACTTTTGTTGTCATTCTGTCTCTAGAGTGGTGCCCACCAGATTTGAGTGAGTTGCAATGCTCGAGGACATGATGATGCTCCTCTTGAGGGATACACCGTCGCCAAATGCAATATACTCCTTCTCTGAATAGAAGCGGGTCTTTCGATTGGTACAAATGGATTTGGGACAAGAATTTGTCCTTATTGATCTTCATCTACTCATTTGGGACTACACCGAAAATGAGGTAGTTCACAATATCACATACTGTGGGAGTGAATCCACGGTTAGAATCGACTTATCAGGAAAGGTGTCTGTGATGGGTGCACTGCTCAGCTGAGGCTATTGCTGTTCAATTCTTGAGAGGTGATCTGCTACCACAATATGAACTCCAGGCTTGTACTTGATCTCTGAATTAAACTCCTAGAGGATAAGGATCCACCTTATCAGTCTAGACTTGGCATCCTTCTTATGTTGTAAGTACCGTATAACATAGTGGTCAATATAGATGGTGACTTTAGATCCAAGTAGATAGGATCTGAATTTCTCAAGGGTGAGTACCACAACCAGCAATTCTTTCTCTGTAATAATATAATTATGTTGAGCTTCATCTAACATTTTGCTAGCATAGTGAATGACTTATGTCACCTTGTCTTTCCTTTGTCCTAGAACAACTCCAAACATAAAATATGATGCATCCATCATGATCTCAAAGGGTAGGGACCAATCAGGCGACTGTAGTACTGGATCTTGGGTGACTATCTCTTTCAATTGATTGAATGCAAGGAGAACATGCTGATCAACATGAAACTCAGTCTCCTTGCATAACAATTCAGCGAGAGGTCGGGTGATGCAACTAAAATCTTTAATGAATATCCTGTAGAAACCCACATGCCCCAGGAAAGACCTGACATTTTTGACAGTCCGAGGTGGCTCTAGATTGGAAATCACATACACCTTTGCCGGGTCGACTTCCATGCCACGTTTGGAGGGGCGTGACCCGACACAATCCTTTTTGTGACCATGAAGTGGTTCATTTCCCAAGATAGCACATGATTGACTTCATGACATTTCTGAAGTACTATGTCCACGTGCTCAAGATTGGCATTGAAATTTTCACCATAGACAAAGAAGTCATCCATGAACACCTCAAGAAAACTGCCAACCATCTCGGCAAAAAATGCAAGCTTGCATCTCTGGAATGTAGTAGGTGCATTGCACAGACCAAAGGGCATTCTTATGAAGGCATAAGTGACGAACGAGCAAGTGAAGGTAGTCTTCTCTGGGTCTTCTAGGGCAATTGCTACTTGGTTGTACCCGAAGTGCCCATCCAAAAAGCAGAAGAACTCCTTGCTGGCTAATCTCTCCAGAACTTGATCGATGAATGACAAGGGGAAGTGGTCCTTCTTTATTGTTGCATTGAGGCCGTAGTAGTCAACACATACGCACCAGGATGTCAGTACCCGGGTAGAAATCTCCTCTCCTCTACCATTTGTAACCACGGTGAGCCTAGATTTCTTTGGGACTACATGTAGAGGGCTCACCCATTTTGAATCGGAGATGGGATAAATGAAGCTTACGTCACACCATTTTGTGATTTCTTACATGATTACATCCCAGAAATTTGGGTTCAGTCTTCTTTGAAACTCTCAGAATGACTTGGCATCTTCTACCAAATAGATATGATGTGAACACAGGGTAGGATTTATCCTGCGGAGGTCTGAAAAATGCCAACCAAGTGCCTTGCGATTTTTTCTCTAGAACTCGAGAAGTCAAGATTCTTGATCTGAGGTCAGCCTATTGATGAAGTCTGGATACATATTCTCTACATCGGTAAGGAAGGCATACTTGAGGCATGTTGAAAGTAGCATTAATTCCAGTTCTGATCTAGCCTGCTTCTTGATCACTTTAGAAACCGTGCTAGTAGGTTGATGATCTATTATGACTTTGGAGGTGCTACTCAACTCAGTGGCTTGTTGTTCAACTGATAATGTTCTGAACAAATCTACAATGAATTCATCATGTTCGGATTGGTATGAATTTTCTAGATAAAATAGGTGCATCAACCAATTGGATTCTATCTCCCAAGTTATATCGGAGCTTGTGTCGACTATGCTTTCCTGGTCCTCTCAGGAGAGAGGATTTCTAGGGTCCATGTGTCATTCAAAGAGAGTTATGTATCTCTTATTTCTGCAATAATCACAGTCTGCTTCAAGCGACGCTTCATGACTTTCATCAGATATGACTATTGGTTCACCGACCATGTTTATGGTAACTCTGTTGCTGCTCGAGCTGAACATGATCTTTCCAGACCATAGTCAACTGCAGCCTCTACGGTGCGCAAGAATGGCCGTCCAAGGATAATTGGGATCGGAAGTAATGGTGCATGGGAGTTCATAAACCACAAAATCAACAGGAAACTGTATGTCCTGCATCTTTACAACAACATCTTCCAACATACCTTGGGGTCGCTTGATGGATCGATTAGCGAATTGAAGGATCAGACGTGTCTGCTTCAATGGATCTAGCTTGAATTCTTGCAGTAATGATGAGGGCAAGAGGTTGATGGAAGAGCCACTGTCAAGCAAGGTTTGCTCGAAGACTTGATCAAAAATCTTACATCTGATCAAAGGTGCTCCTTTTCCTTGCTTCTTCCGAGGGAGATTGCTGATGGCAGCAACTGTAGCCATGGTAAGGATGTGCTTCACAACTTGGTTGCGTATGTTGTTGCTGTTCGACCGTTGTTGTTTGTACACACTTCCTTCAAACCATTCTTCACAACAGGCATGTATTCCATGGCTTGCATCAATCGTAACTCAACAGTTACATTTTTAAGAATATCCACAACTCATAGATCAGATAACACACTTTTTCTTTTTTCCATATTTTTGGATTTTTGTATTGCATAAAGAAAAGGAATATTTACATAACTGAAGTCAAAATCATTGTTCTTATTTACAATAGAATTCTTGTCCACAATATTGCACATCCGGACTGCAAAAAGGTGTACATTCTGGAAATAATGGTGTTGCTGCTAGTGGACATGCAAAAAGTGCGGTCTCTGCTCCATCAGCTGGCTTCAAGTCGGTTGTTATAGCTTGCTTCTCCATTGCTGGCGTGGCTTTACTTTGACTGCGATCATTTTTAGTCTTTTTTATTTTTCTGATTTTTTTCTTTTTGCAGATGGAGACGGTGGTGGCTGACAGCTGGTATGACTCCTCCTCCTTCTTCTTCCTCACTTAAACCTGAAGCTGGCACGACTGATGTAGAAGCCGACGATTCACCTGACGAAGCTTTATTCCTCCCTTTGATGGCAACAAACAGAGGCAAGGTCCTACCACTCCTAAGAGTAATAGAATTAGACAAAGCAAAATTACAATCATATGATTCTACATGCACAGATGGGACATCACATTCTACCTGCTCTTTTCTCTTAAAATTATTAGCTTCGACCTGGGTTGAGATAGAAGTTTTGGGGGTCGTTAGATCATCTAGCTTCCTTGTCATTTTTGCTAGGCCTTCTACTAATTGGGCCAAGGAATTAAGGCTCGAGTTCACAGGAACTACCTCGGAAGGTTAGCATGCTGACCATGCTGCGGCTGTTGGTTGGGAGGCTGAGGCTAGGACTGATGATGTTGATGATGAGGTGGAAGAAACTGATACTTTTGGTATGGAGGAGAAGGGTACTACTACTGAGGTCCAACCGCAAACTGATGGTACGACTATTGCTAACAATATGGTGGATGCAGGTTCTATTGCATCTGTCTCCAATTATTATGGTATTGTGGAGACTGGTGATGTTGATAATGAGGTTGAGGCTGAAAGGACTGTGCAAAGCAACCACCCTGAGGTTGGTGGTACGATCGGTTGGCTGGTGGATGACCCTGCGGTTGTCGAGCAGGACGGGCCAGCTGCGCATCGTTGCTCCATACACCATTGACTTGCTGTGTTAGGGGTGGTGGTGGGAATGCTAGATCAGAAGATGGTAGGTAGTCTGGCTGGTAGACCACCATATGTTGCTGAGACTGGGCATGCTCGGGTGCCTGCACATAGTACACGTGCTGGATCACCGGTTGTTGTGGACTGGAATGAGGTTGTTGTGGAGGTGATGGTTCATCTTTGTTCTCAGCAGAAGTCTTTGACGACGGTGTCGCTGACTAACATGAACTGATGGTGCTCACTAGAAACTCAACTGCTTGGTGATTTGGTCCAACTTGTCCAAGTGTTGCATCTTCTATTCGATCACAACCAGCTTCTCAAGATCCGTTGACCGCTTCTCGATAATGTCAACCTTAGAGAGATGGCCCCCAATGATGCTGAGGTTGGAGCTCTCATCTTTCTCTACCTCGTGGGATGCTGCCATGTGGACTAGCTTGTGGAGGACCTGGGGCTGTCTTTGATATGCACGGGATGAAGAGAGGGTGGCCTCTCCCTCGACCATTTCTTCAAAGATTTGCCAGACTACATCTTCATCCTTGTTAAAGAGGGATCCCCTACATGCAACGTCAACTAATCTTTGGCTCTCCACATTCAGGCCTCCGAAGAAGTGTTGGACCAAGTTGGTTCTCGGTATGTCATGGTGCGGGAACTTTTTCTGCAGATCTATAAACCGCTCCCAGGCTTCATGGATGGATTCATTGGTAGCCTGAGAAAAGTTGCTGATCCAGGCTTGCATCTAGTTGAGCTGATCGAGAGGGTGGAACTTGTGAAGGAATGATGATTTATGTTCTTCCCAGGTCATCACGGCCTTTCCGAAATGATTTACCCAATATGAGACCTTGTCCTATAGGCTGAAGGGAAACACAATCATCCTCACTACACCTAACGGAATGTTAGGGTAGTGGGTAGTACTGTATATGCGAGAAAACTAGTGCATGTGAATGTATGGTTCCTTGTTTGTATTCCCGTGAAAAGTGGATAGAAGAGCAAGGAACTGAGGCTTCAGCTCGAAGTGAGCGCGCACCGGTGGGATGTGAATCCACTCGATCATCTGACTATCCCCAGGATTATATGTTTCTTTTAGCGTTGGTTTGGGGTTCTCTTTGTTTTCCCCCTCTTCTTCCTGATCTGGATCATCACGGGTCTTTTGCCATCTCCTCCTCCTCTTGCTGGTTGTTTCCTCATGTCGTTCAGTATATCATGAAATGCAGTCTGCACGAGTGCATGCTCAGTCAATTGCTAGTGGATGGCTTGGATGGAAGCCAACAACTAAGTATTCACCTGATTCTGATCTGATATGGAACCTTGCTCTGGTTGGGGCGGCTGTCGTCCCTTGCTCTTTCTCTGAGGAGCCATTTCTGAGTCTGAGTCTGAAGACATGAATTTTGGATTGGGATATAGGATCGGGATTGGCTTCTATCCGCTATGTAAGAGAATCTCAATCAGACCACTTGAAATTGAATGCCAGTTGTCGTGATGAATATGATATTAGGGTCCAAGGTTCAGAAATGCGGTATGCTGTATTCGTTCGTTCATGCTGTCTAAAGCGAGTAAGCGGATATGCGGAGGAGTATACGGAAGTATATGCGGTTCATGCGGTTTATAATACTTTAATTTAAAATATTATAAAATAAACAATAAAATGTGTTTGTATATAAAAGTTGATGATCTAACAAATTTCAAAATCAAAAATTTCAAATAAGATAATATAGTTAATAAGATATATGATTATTTTTTAGTGTGTATTTTGAATTTAATGCAAATATATACATATACAAATTTGGATACAATAGGGAATACGTGATTCTATAAGAAAAACTTTAATGTATATAGAGATCCTATAGATAACAAAAGCTAAATAATAATCATAGGTACATACACCCAAAATTATACACATATATGTATCTCTAAGGGATAAAATATGTTGACACAAAATATAGGGGAAGACTGTCTGCATATAAAATTTATTAGAAACACAAAAATGTAAAGTGTCAGAATGTTAGTCAATTATTTCATGTTTTATTTGATGAATTAGAATGAATTTCATTATATAGAAAATTCAAAAAGTAGTAAACAATTCATTAATAATTGTTGAGAACAATGGAAAAAAATGGATAAGAGAAAAAATATCCTAGATTATATTCCCAAATGCAACACATACAAGAACAATGAAAAAATGCATCGATGCAAATGATGATGTAAGAGTTGCTCGGAAAAAAATCGAGTTAATGTGTCATCAACATGCCATGGATTAACATGAATCCTATTAGATATGCGGTCTCATATACCGCATATGCGGATCGCATATGCGTTTTGACCGCATATTGCCGCATATGGCATATGCGCTTCGATCATGTGATCGAATACGCATATGCGGCCGCATATGCGGTCGCATGGACTGCATTTCCGAACACTGTTAGGGTCAATCTAGAGGGTTGTAAATGGAGTAAAAGATGCAGACTGAAATCAACCTCCATTCGCAACGGGCATAAGTGGGACCAGAGTGGTCCCAATTTATTATGAGATAAGGTAATGTGGGAAGGAGATGAGGAGTCTGGAGATCGTTTTGCAAGGTCTGTACCAGATTCTTGGGAATCACCTCGAATTATTGACGATGCCAAGTCCATGAAATTTATGTAGGCGTCGGCGGAGTCCCGACTAAACCATCCATGGATCAACATCATGAAGCAAAAGATGATTGATGCAAGAAGGACACGATGGTCAACAGGGAATAAAAAGGAGTATAAAATAGTAGAAAGGCTCTAAATGAGCAGGGGGTCAAAGAGGAGACACATATAACAAAATTTGCGCAAGTACACGAGACTTGATCTTTGAACCTTAATCTAGATCCATACAAAAACAATACAAAATTGGGTTCACCAACTCAACCCAATGTGAAGCTGTAAAGGACCAGCTATTTTTATCTTTTCATTTTTGGAGTTGTTATTTCATGAATATCTTCTAATAAGTCCTTAGTACGCTAACCCTGTAGGAGCGAGAGCACTGCTAGAAAAGTATCGCGTAGTTGTCCTCCTCCTTTATAACCCGTAGTCTGCACTTTTTGAGGTCCTTTAACCCTTCCTGGATCCCTACTCAGCCAAAGAATAAGAGGGAGGAAGCCTATAGGTGAAACTACTATTTCAAACCTCGCTCGCAATGAAATCACCCGTGAGCATGCAAGGACCTACTCGAACACAAACCGATGAGACAAACACACCCGTCAGAGCATGGGCTAAACTTAGTACTTCGGACCAAGTCGATGTTCCACACAAGGCAGGAACACCATCGATGATAGGGCGCTACTCGGTCACGTATGATAGAAGCGCCAATGCTTTAGAAAACCAAGCGATACACAATGTAGTTACAGACATGGTTTTGGGCTTTAATCCTTAGCGGATCACTCCTCGCTCATGGGAGGGGTTTTGGTCCCCTCCTAAGGTATCCGAAGTCAATGAGGGATTTATGAACCCAAAGCAATGAAGTCCATTATATATTTTAAGTAAGGTCAAAGTTTATTTAGCAGTCACCTTGTTTTAGAATTTTGGGTTTTCATTTTTTGGATATTTCGCATACAAGTACCTAACGATTTTGTAGATTTTCATTTAAGTCCTAGGTGCTCAAAATCAGAGGGAAATAGTGAAAAAGTCGTGCAAGTTGATTCGATGATGGAAATCTCATCATTGATTCTAATGATTCATGTTGAGTTAGATGACTTATAGTTCTTCCCATCTCTTTCCGTGTGGTACGCAAAACAAAATTTTTAAACCTATCTACATGGCGGTGTGCAATCTATAAAATTGTACTAAATAATAATTGTTATTAATCATGAAGAACTATATGTTAATTATTCAAAAATAAACCCTAGGAACCGGTCTTGGAGACATCTCGGTGCCTGCCACAACGGGTCCTGCCAGGCTATATGATGCCTCTCTCGGTGCGTGGGTTTAAGTCCAAATAACTGACATTTATTAATTTGACTAGATCCTAACGTGAGAGACTATAGGCACATAATTATTATTAGGGTTTGGACTTAATTACCGATGCAAGAAAACCTAAAGTCTAAGGGCTCCAAGCACACAAAACAAAATAAAAGAAAGGCAAAACATTAAAAACATCAAGAAACAAAGAAAATAAAGCTATAAAAACATGAGAAAACCACGACGAGCCCCCCAGGTGAACAATTACCCGGGAAATGGACCTCGTAGAGTAGAGTAGTGTCCAAGTCCAAAAATTATTACACTTAATAACGAATAAATGAATCACTCTCTCACCAAAAATAAAAGAACATTCTAAGCTAAAAATCTAGGCTAATTTGTCTCCTTGCTATTCCTGTTGCCTCTCTAACTGGTCATGATAGGAAGACCAATCTCCACCTTGCTCAGTTGCATCGTCCTCCTAAGAGGTCGTCCTCATGTAGTGGGCCCTCGCAATAAACACAACAAAAGAGTTGTATTAGCACAATTAATCAAATAATGTATTTAAACATGATAAGAAATGAAGTATATACAAGTAAGAAAGTGATAGAAGAACTTTGTACAAGGCAATGAATGAATAAATTAATAAAACAAATTTATACAAGGAAATAGATGCATACATGAATCAATAAATAAAAAACCAACATTTACAAATTAGGTTACACGCATTGCTCCCTGACAACAATGCCATTTGATGGACACGATTTTCTATTATGCCAGTCTAAAAATGTATCCTTACGAAGTGCGAAGATAGAGTGTCACTGAGGCAACCTACATAGAGAACCCATGCTCAATCAACAAGTACCAACAATGTAAAAATAAACAATGAATAGTAAAAATGCGAGGCATATTTATTATACTCTACAAACATAAATGTATCACATGTATGCATGTAGAGGCCGAATCACAGAGAGCAAGCTAGGTAGCCTATGATTATTGCTAATCACTATATACACTGTACATAATTATCTTTAAGTCTTTTATGTGGGTTTTTTATTTTTGTTTTTAATTAAGTTAAAAGTAAATATATATATATATAGGTAATTTAATTATAATATTAATAATAGATATATACTATCATATATATGCATATAGGTAGGGACATAAAAAAGAAAGAATTAATCAGATACAAAAAGGTATATATATATTGTTTTGTTTTTTATTTTTAATTTTATAATTTTTAGTTCCTTTTTAAATTTTTTTGATTTTTAATTTCTTTTCTTTTTAATAATATAATATAAGAATACATATAACTATATTTACAATATAGGATTATAAAACTATAAATACCATTACAAATAATCAAAATACATGAAATAAAATATTTTTTGTTTTAATTTTCTAATGTTTTTATGATTTTTTGGAATTTTTGCATATTTTTAGGTATTTTAAAATAAAAATACCCCAAAATAGGGAATGAATAAATAAATAGGTTGAATTGATTTGAAGATAAAAAATAGCAAATAAAGTCCAAAATTCTTCAAATCAATATTTATATATAGATAATAATATAAAGAAAATTCAGAAATAAAAATAAATACCTTTGGGATTTTGGGTGATTTTTCCTATTTTTTACTAGATTTTGGAGCCTTTTATTTTTAGTATTTTTTTTATTTTAGGGATTTTTGGTCTGGAGTTAATATAGATCATAATAAATAATATATGATTTTTTGTAATTTTTAAAGGCATTTTACTTTTTTCTGGCATTTTTATAACTAGACCTGGATAAAATGTTCACTATTTGATTTTTAATAAATACATAAAGGCCAAGAAATGCAAATTAAAAAATGAGAGCAGGGAAATATGTCATTCATGGCATTTGCGTGCAATTTTGCAAAATAAAATACAAACATGGGTATTTTTAACAAAAATAAACAAGAAAATAAAATTCAAGGTACTGGCAAGGACCTATCTGCAACTAAAACAAAGTATACATGCATTTCAGAACCATTTCACAAAATCGAGGGTGTACATGCAATTTCTTCGCAAAATACCTAGAAGTGCCTTTTTGCAAATATGCAAGAGTTCTGGTTCTCTATGCATTTTTTCCACAAAAAAACACACTGAATATAAAATTTTGTGTATGAAAAATAAATATACAAAATAGAGGGGTAAGCCCGTAAAATGTACAACTCATATGGCAAGCCACGTGAGCTGAGCTGGTGTGGACATGAATGCAATATCAGGGAACTATAGGGGCTCAATGTAAAATTTACAATTTTATTTACACTCTAGATTATATTTTGAATACTAAAAAGAAATAATGAAAGACAACAGTTTAGTGCAAATTACCCCTCTTTGCACGCGGTCGCCGGCTGGAATCTCTTCACTTGCACACGTGGCAGCTCCACAACGCACGATACTCCTTTGGCGATCAACACACGAGATCTGATCGTGAAGCTTCATCAACGACCGAGGGTTACGGAGATTGGACGACTAAGATTAGATCTGGAGCTCCTCCTCCATCCGACGGCTACTGCTTTGCTCGAAGAATAGGGAAGAAGGTCCTCGTCTCCGAGCTTCGTTCGTTAAATCCTCTCATCCCCAAGCTCTTTCTTCGATGCTGAGATTCTCCACAGGCTCGGTGAGGTCTTCCACAGTGAATCGAGGCTTCAAAAATGTTTGGGCCCAATCGGGGGGGGGGGGATGAGCCTTGGTCTTCTTGGAGGAGCTCTTGAACCTAACCACCCCTCAGATGGGGTCCTCCAGACTTGCACTTGGGCTAGAAAGCGTGGAGACATGAGGGCGACAATATCTAGACTTTTATTTGATGGAATTGATGCGAGATGGAGCAGGGTGATGATGCCCAGGCGAAGGGCAGTGGAGGAGCACTAGAAACTTCGATCCAGAAGGAGTCGAAGTTGATTGGATGGTCGGGATGTGGAGAAATGATTGGGTTAGATGATGGAATGATCATGGATGTCAGAGGCAGGGTGAAACGATGAATCACAGTGGTTGGAGCTCTAGACCTCAAGTGAGGTCTAATCCCTAATCTAAGCTAATTCATTACATAAAACATGAAATAAAATGCATGAAACAAAATCTAACACCTAAATATACCTAGAAAAAGATAAATTGCGTAGCTCTTACCTGGCCGAGAAGAAAAGGAGCAGTACACCACCAGTGCACCGCCTGGACCTCCTTTCCTCCTCCTACGATGCTCCAAGCCTCGAGGAAGGTACCTCTATCACCGGTAAACTCTCACACACATGACTAGAGACACTACATAGCTCGGAGAGAGATCAAAGAATGGAAGAAAGAATGGGTCCTTATTTATAGACAGAGGTTCGGTCGATCTTTGATCGAGATTTATTAGTGGCTCAATGCAGATCAGATGAATCTAACGAGTAGGCGAGGATGGAGATTGTGATGCGAACAAGATCTATGAAGGACTCGAGGTGAATGATGGAACATGGCGGCCTTGAAAATTCGACCAAGTGGGGGTCCCGAGGCTCTAATAGGGTCAGAGGCAGGGAAGGACAATTGACTTGGGTCAACAGTCATCCCCTCCTCATTGATCCACATATGATGCTATAGGACAAAATAAGAACCTTATTCAAAAATAAATGAATTAAAATAGTAGATTATTTTATTACCTTTTGGTTATAAAATGAAAATGTTTATTATTTTATATAGTAATATAATATGATATTTATTTATTTTATAGGTATATTGACCTATGTTTTGTACATTTTATTTTTATTTTTTTATTTTATATTATTTTATTATCATATTTTATATATTTATAACTTATTTTTATACATAAATATGTTTTTAGATTTTAATTATGTAATTTGTATACTTAAATAAATAAAGGTATATTTTATATAGGTATAAGTATAAGTGTTTCATCTATGCGTTTATATAGGCTATTTTATTTTTATGTTTTCTTCATGATTTTATTCTATTCTAAATATGTACATATATTGTAAATAATATTTACAAAATTATAAAATATAAATTATAAAAATGATAAGAATAAATAAAATGAATATTTTATTCAGGTAGACTACACAATATGGGCCCAAAACCTACCTTTCATACCTTAACTCCAAATTAAGTGAAAGCACTTCATTAAATAGCTAATTAAAAGTTATATACAATTAAAGTAATTGTGAGTTTTTGTTGAGATGATATGAGTCTGGGAAGTTTGGGTTTTAACTTTTTATTCTGAATGTAAAATGTATACTGTGTATTACTTTTGTGTAAATCAATTTTGTATTTTTCTATACATTTTTATCTACTACTTTAATGTACAAAGTTTCTTGATTTGATGTATAAATAATAAAGAATAAAATGTGTCCCAAAAAATGAATTAATGGTGAATAAAAGAATGGGATTTTTATTGTCTTTTTGGCCCTTATCTCCCCATACTTTATTCCTTGTCGACCACATCAATTCCTTAATTGGTCTTGGGGTTTTAGAGTCAAAAAATACTTCTAGCATTTTATTTCCTATCTTTTTCTTTTTCTTTATTAGTTTATTTTGGCTTTAACTAATTTATACATTTATTATAAAATAAATAATGAATGCTAATTTGTAGAAAATAATGATATTTGCATGCATTTAGCTAG
This sequence comes from Ottelia alismoides, assembly GCA_037367405.1. NCBI lineage: Eukaryota > Viridiplantae > Streptophyta > Magnoliopsida > Alismatales > Hydrocharitaceae > Ottelia > Ottelia alismoides. The sequence continues at coordinate 166,604 of JAZKJV010009393.1, read as the reverse complement.
GGTTTAAAGGCCAAAATGAAAGACTAAATGTGATCAATGGAGATTCATTACTATTATTATTGGTGAAGAGGTAAATTTTAACACATGATCCCTTCCATTCTAAGGCAAATGCTCGTAGCATATTCTCTAGGGTCTGAATAGTAAGCTCTGATTGACCATATGCCTGCGAATGATATGCTATGCTTAAGTAGAGTTGTGTTCCTAAGGCTTTCATGAAGTTCTCCCAGTAGTGTGAGGTGAATTGTGAATCTCGATCGGACATGAAGACGAATCACATGTGTAATATATAACTATGCAAGCTAGTCTGGAGTGGAAGATTAGCTTATTGGAATAAATTGTGCTACCTTGTTCAGACAATTTAGTATAATCCATATACTATCTTTACCACCGTTTATCCAAGATAAGCCAATAACGAAGTTCGTGGAAATACTTTCCCATTTCCATTCAGGGATTGGGAGAGGTTGCAACAATGTTGATTGCTTTTGGTGTGAAGCCTTTACCTGTTGGCAGATGAAACATGAGTTCACAAACTCATCAACATTCTTCTTTATTCTTGGCCACCAAAAGTGTGAACAAAGATCCTTATACATCTTCGTAATTCCGTGATGAATGGATAATCTGATGCAATGCCCTTCATGTAAGATGTCTTTCCTCAATTCAGGTGTGTTTGGTACACAAACTCTGTGATGGTTATGTAGTAACCCATCTTGTATCCTGTATCTCATTCTTCTCAAGTTGTTGTCTCAAGTCTTTAAGGATTGGGTCATCCTCCTCTCCTTTCATTATTCTATCCCAGATCTATGGTCTATATTGGCGAGGAATAGTTATAGTATCATCACTACTATTAAATGGTTTCCATTCACTCAACGTTGATAGTAAACCCTAGAAGTGGATAGCACTCACCAACTAGGGTGAATAAGTTATTCTACTAAGGGAAACAACTATGACATTCCCCTTACTGCGGTGGTAAGAGAAGGTGCAATCGTAGTACGTCAATAGTTCTAACCACCATCTCTATCTCATATTGAGATCCTTCTATCCAAATAGATATTTCAAGATTTTATGATCGGTGAAGATCTCAAAAGTAGTACCATAGAGTGTGCTACCTTGGTCAGGCAATCTATTATAATCCATATACTATCTTTACCACCGGTCATCTAAGGTAAGCCAATAACGAAGTGCGTGGAAAGGCTTTCCCATTTCCATTCGGGGATTGGGAGAGTTCGCAACAATCTTGGTGGCTTTTGGTGTGAAGCCTTTAACTACTGACATGTGAAATATGAGTTCACAAACTCATCAACATCCTTCTTCATTCCTGGACACCGAAAGTGTGAATGAAGATCCTTATACATCTTTATAATTCCAGGATGAATAGATAATATGGAGCAATGTGCTTCACGTAAGATGTCTTTCCTCAGTTCAAGTGTGTTTTGTATATAAAATTTGTGATGGTTATGCAGTAGCCCATTTTGTATATGGAATCCCTCTATCTCATTTTTCTCAAGTTGTTGTCTCATGTCTTTAAGGACTAGGTCATCCTCCTATCCTTTCTTTATTCTATCCCAGATATCTGGTTTGTATCGACGAGTAATAATTATAGAATCAACACTACTATCAAATGGTTTCCATTCACTCAACGTTTATAGTAAACCCTAGAAGTGCATAGCACTCACCATCCCAGGTGAATAAGTTCTTCTACTAAGGGAATCTGCTACGACATTCCCCTTATCAGGGTGGTAAGAGATGGCGCGATCACAATCCTTCAACAACTCTAACCACCTTCTCTATCTCATATTAAGCTCCTTCTGTCCAAACATATATTTCAAGATTTTATGATCGGTGAAGCTCTCAAATTAATACCATAAAGGTAATGTATCCATATCTTCAAAGCAAAGACTAAGACAACTAGTTTAAGGTCAGGTATCGAGTAGTTCCTCTTATGTGTATTGAGTTGTCATGATGCATAATCAACTACCTTACTATGTTGCATAAGAATTACCCCAAGTCCTTCTTTAGATGCATCGGTGTACACTGTAAACCCTTTAGTCCCAGAGGGTAGAGTAAGGATAGGTGCAGATGTTTGGTGTTCCTTTAGTGTTTGAAAACTAGTTTTGCATGCATCAAACCATATGATTGGGACTTCCTTCTGAGTCAGTCTAGTCATTGGCAATGCTATTAGTGAAAAGTCCTTAACAAATCTTCTATAATACCAAGCTAGACCTAGAAAAGATCGTATATCTATGATAGTCTTTGGGCGTTCCCAACTTATCATAGCACTAACCTTTGTAGGATCAACTGATATACATACCTCAGAAATAACATGGCATAAGTGGGACACTTTAGATATCCAGAAGTCACATTTGCTATAATTAGCATACAATATGTTCTTCCTTAGTGTTTCGAGTACCTACCTTAGATGGTGTTCATGTTGGTACATATACTTGGAGTAAATAAGCACATCGTCAATGAAGACTAACAAAAAGTGATCTAAGAACTTCCTGAATACTCTATTCATGAAATTTATGAAGGTTGCTGGGGCATTTTCCAGTCCAAAAGGCATAACTAAAAATTCATAATGTCCATATCTAGTTCGAAAGGTTGTCTTGGAATATCCGTATATTCAGTTTTCAACTAATGGTATCCAAATATTAAATCAATCTTGGAATACACAGTTTAACACTGCAACTGGTCCCCTGCAACTAATCAAAGAGATCATCTATTCTTGGCAGAGAATACTTGTTCTTTACTGTCCTCTTATTTGGATGTCTATAATAAAGTACAACTGATGAATAGCCATTCATTTACCTTTATTATTCCATTTTGCATTTAAATACATATCAAAACAAATGTAAATACAGATAACTTGTACAAATTAGCATTCATTATTCATCTATAATTCACCCATAAAAACTATATATACTTGTATTTAAGTCCAAAATAAAAGAATAAAGAAAAGGAAAGGAAAATAAAGGAAGTATAAAAGATATTGAATGACATAAACCCCAAGAATAAGTTCATATTGACTTGGTCGATAAGGAATAAAATAAGGAGAGATAACGGTCAACACACTAAACATAAAATCCTAATTTTCATTGTATAAAATAGTAATTTTTGTTTGATTTTATTCTTCATTTTATTCACCTTAAATAAAAAATATTGGGATTTTTACCTGGTAGACCCTATAATCTTTGCCAGTTGCCTCCACGACCTTTGAAACAACATAATTCTCCCCTCGACCCCGTAAACTTGCCAACTCTTACCCTATGAACCTTGTGGTTACTCTGTTTGAAGCTCACGAGGGTTCTTGAGGTAATTTATAAGGTCGATAGGGCAATTACGTTATGCACAAGGTCGTGGAGGTGATTGGCAAAGTTTATAGGGTATGTTGGGAAAAAATCCCTAAAATATTCTACATGAATCTTGTGCATAAAAATTTATAGAAAATTTTAAAATTATATGCACATGAAAATAATGCATTGTGCAACTGAGACACACAGACGAAAAAGCCGTAAATTGAACTTCACATATCCATATCTTCTCCATATGAACCTAAAATTGACCAAACTCACCTCCATTTTATTTAAAATTAAATTATCTATCTAATGAAGGTGTTTATTTAAAATAGAGTTAAGATGTAAAAGCTGGTTTTAGGGTCCCATTGTACTATATACATGTGTATTTAATTCATATATTTAATTATTTATATTTTTACTCTTCTTATACTTTAAATAATTTTATATATTATTTTAAATATATTAAAAATCTAAACATAAAATAAAACCGTTAAAATATACTTAAATAAATAATACATATAGGTATACTACACCTATAATGTACATATATATATATATTTATTTACATATGTAAAAAATTCATAAAAAAAATTACGTAAATATGTATTTAAATATATTATAAATATTTCAAATATATAATTATAATGATACCTAATAAAAATACAAAACAAAAATAAAATAGGCAAAACATTGGTAAATATACATATGTATACACTTGTAAAAATTAACACATAATAAATAAGATTGTAAAAATATATAAAAATCACCATAAAATAGTTGAAAATTAGAAATAATTTTTCTTTTGAGTTTTATTCAAAAAAATTTCCTATTTTATTTTGTATTCCTTCTATTTTCTCGTTTGTTTTAACGTTTTGTGATCCCAGGTGGACCGATGGGAGAGCATGGACAGTTGACTCCAAGTCAACTGCCTGATCTTCAGCCGCCAATCTATCAAACCCGTGTCCTTGCCTACCATCTAACTTTTCCCAAATTATTATGTTTGATCCATTGCTCGATGAGTCTTGGATCCTTCACAAAAACTCTTCAGGGCATGTCGATCCATCACACCCTACCTTTTGATGATCCAAATATTTAGCGAATCGACAAAAATCTCATGATCTCTCGATCCTCTTCTCATGTCCATAAATAAAACTAGAATCACCCATTTTGCTTTTTGATCACTCTACCTCTACTGTAACCTTAAAGGGAGCCTCCTAGAGTTCGATCCTTGGTGACATCAAGGATCACTAGCCCTGTCGACGAGGATAAAGTGGAGTGGAGCTCGATCCAAGCCTTGTCGAAGCATCTCAGGCAAAGATTCCCATCTGCTCTAGGTAACCATGTTGATATGTTTTTATATTTCATTTTTAGTTCTTAGCATAGTTTAACCCTTAGTTTGTCTTATTTCCCTTTCGATTTTACTTAAATCATTGATTCGTAAGTCGCCAGAGCTTATAACTCCTACCACCATTCACTGCGATTCCGATCGTATTTGACTCACGTGAACACCTCCACACCTTCCCCTTTCACTTCTTCATCTCCTCGACTGCCTAAATCAACCTAATCTACCTAGATCAGTGAATCATATCTTAGCTCCACCGCCTGCCAGAGATCTGCCATCCACCCTCCATTTTTTGCGCACCTAACTTCACTCTCTGGATGAGGAGATAGCCCTCGAGCCCCTAACCATTTTGTGTAGGTTAGAGGCTCCGTACGAGCACTGAGATCTAGGAATCAATGAGGAACATGGCCTCCTGGTCCTTAAGAGGAGAAAGACTTCCAGGTCTCCTCCATCAAGGCCCGGACCTTGTGGAGCACACCTGTAGGCATGAGACAATGTCTGGAAGGTGATGAACCCATCAACTGCAAAGAAGACAGTTGGAGTAAGAAGGAATAAATAGATCGAAGATCAAGGGAGAACTTGTTCTTTACTATTCTTCATGATAGTGCCAGAGTTGTTGGATCGAAGGTGCGACCCAGATCTAATTTATGCCATTAATTTCAATTGAAGCGACACACAACCTCATCGTTGGATGATAGGTAAAGGATACATGGGCGCACATCAATCGCCCAATTAGAATGCACGCCCCCTCACATGCCCCCATTGGGTATATTGCATTTCCATTTCGCGTGCTTTTGTATTTAATATTTAGTCATGTAAATAAAGTATTACAGGTGAAATACATAAGATATTTTGCAACTAGGCCCCAAAGCTTTAGTGTATTTACAATTAGTTCCAGTCCACATCGCCTCATGTGGTCCCCTACGTAAGGAGATTTTTTGTAAAAATTATATATTGTACCCTATAGTTTCTGAACTTGTTATGAAATGCATTGAAACTTTATTTTAATTGCAAATAGGTCCCTACCAATTCAACATTTTATTTTTATTTATCTTTATAAATATTTTTACTACTCTAAAAATTGTAGGAAAATTTAATTAAGTGCATGTAATATTATTTAATGACACATATTTTTTGTATGGCATTTTAGATAATTTTCCTATTTATTAAAAATGCAAAAACATACACTTTTGTTTAGTCTAATTATTAAAACCCCTAAAAATTAGAAAGCACATCCAAAAATTACTGAAAAATATATTAGCTATATTATTATAATGTTTTCCACATATCCAAAAATCCATAAAAATTACAAAATATAAGACCTAAAAAATGCAAAACCCTAAAAGTCTTATAAAAATTAGCAAAAATTAAATAAAAATTTAAAAATACATACTTCTATCTCTAAATTTTCTATATATTATATACTTTATAGTAAAAATAGTTCTAGATTAATTGTGGACTTATTTATACTTATGAAACCAAAAACAAGTTTAGGTAATTAATCTGTACACTGTTTTGCTATATTTAATACTTTAAAAATGCATAAAAATTAGAAAACATCTACAAAAATTACCAAAAATAGAGAAAAATATAAAAACACAAAAAGCATTTTATTTCTAGTATCTTGAGTATATTTAGCAATATATAAAAATATAAAACACTATATATATACACTATATCCATTATATAACTTATGTAATACATAATATCATTATTGTTAGATAAAATTATATATTTTATTTAGAAATAAAAAGAAATTAAAATTTTAACAAATTAAAAAGGAAATAAAATTTAAAAATTTCAAAATATAAAACAATTAAAAATGCATAAAAAATAAACATAATTTAAAATCCACATAAAAAAGAAAAAGGCTAAAAATAAAAAATAATTATTAGTAATTAGCAATAACTACTAATAATTAATTTGTATATTATTTGCTCTATATGGTTTGACACTTTACTACTTGCCATTATACACATATTTTGTAGAGTTAAATAAATAAATTTTGACTCACATTTTACATTTATGACATATATGTTATATATGGATTAATTGTTGATTGATCGACTGGATTAGGTGACGTGTGCCGTGAGAACGATCGATACAACGATTGCTGGATCCGACTAGTTGGACACCACATACCCTCTAAGACTAGACCTTGGTACCTCGTTCTGATCGTCCACATCAACAACCGCTTGGATCCATCCTTCTTCCTCACAAACAAGACAGGTGCACCCCATGGTGAAGTACTATGACAAATGACTCCTTTTTCTATCCGTTCTTGTAATTGTGTTTAACTTTCGTAACTCAACCGGTGCCATCCTATATGGAGGGATAGAGATAGGATGAGTATCAGGTGTGGGAGAGATTTCAAATGCAATCTCTCGCTCAGGTGGTAATTAGGGCTGCTAATTGAACTGAATCATTCAAATTCGATTAGGATTCGTTCGATAATAATTCGAAAAAAGTTCGATTCGAAACCAAATGAACTGAATTCGAATTTCACTTGTAGATTCGATTCCCAAATGAATCGAATTTGAATTAACCTGAATTCGTTCGATAATAATTCGATTCGATTCGGTATTTTTGTGATACATACATGTATGTATATAAGTGTTCATGTATATATACATAGTACATACATATACAATCATATAATACATACTTATTTGCATACCCACATGTAACAACTACTCTTGGTTGATTATGATATTTTCTAAATATTCTTGTACAAGGTATTATAGCATCATTACATCAAAAGGTTGACATGTGCAAGTAAATATATGCAAATTAAAAAAGAGTATATGAATATGTATTAAAAAAGTTACTACATTTGGTTTACATTGAAAGATTTAGCATTTGCATTATATCACTAGGCATAACATGTGCAAGCAACTAAAGATACTGTCAAACCAACTCACTACAATGATTAAGTGGTTAATTTTAAACTTCTAATCATATGTATGATCCATTGAAATGATTTATCATGTGAATCATTCACCTCTATGATTTCCATAATCCCATGCTACACTGATATGACTTGTGAATGCATGATGTGTATATGCAACATTATCCCCCTCCTAATGAGATTCAATCTCTTTACTTTCCTCTTATAGCTAAGTTCAAGTGGTTTAACTGCAAAGTATGTTATGAAATAGAGAGGTGTGTCCTTCATGTATCGGCTATAAAAAATATTTAAGTTTATGCCTTTACTTCTTATTACTTCGTATAAGTACAATAATCACTCTTAGCATGCCACTCAAAAACTTTGAGGTATTAAGCGGATACAAAGCACTCTAAGCCATATCCAAATTAATATGCATATATGTATGTATAATCATATTATTTAAAGACTAATTACTGAATATAAAAAGAGTGAAAAATATTTGTTATAAAATCTAATAAGAAAAGTCAAATGTCTAATATTGTTATTCCAAATCCCCATCCACACATTTATTTTAATGTTCCCACATTCCTTACACTGTCTTTTCCATTCCCCCTTTCATTATCTACCAAAGTTCCTAAAAACCCATGGCATATTATGGTGACTTTTCTCCTAGCACGTGAAAATAATGGTTTTGCTACTTTGAATTCCTTCTTAACATTTATCGTGATTCAAAATTTATCTAGATATATCTCCTTTACCTTTTTGTTACTTTGATTTTCCTTGCATGGCAATTAGGGATGAAAACGGATGTGAATATATTCGCATCCGTTCGTATTCGCATTCGTTAAATGAAGGATATGGATGCTATTTTTTATATCTGACGAATACGAATACGAATGCGAATATTGAAATCTAACATCCGACGAATACGAATACGAATTCTACAACCTTAATTTTAACGAATACGAATATTTTAATTTTGAAGGATACGAATACAAATGTTCATTTTTTAAAATTTTGCTTAGCTTAAATGAAATTTATATGACATGACCCTTCATTATTCCTCCCCCCTACACCAGTGTACAACCATTCAAATACCTAAAAATTATAGGGAGTAAATCAAAGTTTCACCACAAATACCAATTCTCAACCCCTTATCCAGTACGTAACCTATTCCACTTTTTCTGTTTGGAGTCTTTCGATTCGACCCTTCCTTCCCCATTTCAAAACCCTAACTTCTACCACGCCGCAGTGCCACACACCACCAATCCATTGCTCTCCTCCGATCGGCGATCACTCCTTGCCGCCGACGTGCTCACTCTTGATCACGCATCAGTTTCTCCCTCTCGTCGACGTTCGGTTGCTCCCTTCTTGTCGTTGATCAGTAATCGATTGCTTTGCATAAACTCGCCCCTCTCCGTCGGCACGCCCACACTCAATCTCGCATTTGTTGCTCCCTCCCGCCATCGTTCAGGTACTCCCCTCCCGTCATCGATTAGTTGCTCCCTTGTTGTCCCACAGTTGTTGTCATGCTGAGTTTTTATTGCTGGTCATCACGGATTCACAGTGCCGAGTTTAAGAGGTTAGGAAGCACCAAATTGTTGCATTGATTCTGTATATAGTAAGCATGGAATTCGTCATTCATTCCATAGAATCTACTTTCATTTATATATTACATTTTATAGCAACCTTATATTTTAAGTTCCATCTGAAATTAAACTATACTTTTTTATTAATTAAATTATCATACCAGTTTTGTCATTTAATATATTCCAAACACAAGAGTGAAGTTTGGTCTTTATTTTACACGTCTCTTAATGCAGATATTAACCAACAAAAAAAAACTACATGCAATGTTCTGTTCACTATTGTAGCACTGCCGGTTCTGATCTTTCTGTTATGCACTTAAGATCATACATCACACTTAACTTGTTTCTTATTTATAGATTGTTTAAATTATAGCAGCCCCCTTTTTCAAAGAGTAGCCGTGATATTATAATTCTAATATCATCATCAATAATCTAAAGATCACTATCTGAATTATTGAATTCTATTCATTATTTTTTGTAGATATTAAATCATTTTTTGATACAATGAGTACCGAACCATCTATTGGGATTTCGAGTAATGAGGCTGCAGAGAAAGTTACCAATCCTAAACCCAATAAACAAAAAAAAACTCACGTCTGATGTTTGGATGGATTTGGAAGAATTCATAAGAGGGAAGAAGTGACAATCGATGGAAAGACGTATGAGCGTGACATAGTATATGCTAAGTGCAAGAGATGTATAAAGAGTTGCGTCATGGTTCTGGAATGGGAAGGACTCATCTGAGTAATCACTCAAAATGCTGTCCTAATCGAATTAAAAAAGAGATTGATCAACAACAAATTCAGGCCATGTTAAAATCTGATGGAAGTAGTATAATTTCAAATTATACTTTTGATGATGAGAAAAGTCAGATGCTCCTTGCCAAAGCAATCATTGTTCATGAATATCCTTTTAACATGGTTTCTCGTTCTGCTTTTCGAGCATACGCTTTGTCACTCCGTCCCCAACATAAGATTCCTTCTCGCATAACAATGGCAAAGATGTGCAGGATAGTATTTGACGATGAGAAGAAAAAATTGTATCAAGTTTTCAAGAACTTGTCCTCGCGGATTTCACTTACAATGGACAAGTGGACTGCTTCTACACAAAACAAGTCCTATCTGTGTATTACTGCTAACTTTATTGATGATTCATGGAAGTTGCAGAAAAGAATCATTAATTTTTTTAATGTGAATGGCTCCACAGGTTCAGATATTAGCAATTATTTCTTATCTCAAATGTTTGAGTGGAACATAGATAAAAAATTGTTTACGGTCACAGTTGATAATGACAAGTCTAATGATGTTGCATTAAGGCTTGTTAAAAGTCATTTAAGAGATTCATTGATTTTGAACAGACTTTTTTTTCATGTTCGATGTGCAGCACATATCATTAATTTTGTGGTTCAAGATGGGTTGAAGATGATTTCGAAGTCCATAGAGAAAGTGAGAATGAGCATCAAATATGTAACATGTTCTCCTCAAATGGAGGCAAATTTTCTTGAGACCACGAATCAAGTTAATTTAAATCTCAAAAAAAAGCTTGTCGCTGGATTGTTGCACAAGATGGAATTCTACTTATCTTATGCTCTCAACTGCTTTGGAGTATAAGGATGTTTTTTAGAAGATTTGGATTTCGAGATGTTAATTATATTCACATACTAAGTGAGGACGAATGGGGCTACATCAAAATTCTTGAAGAATGTTTAAAACATTTCTTTGATGCTAAAGAATTGCTGTCTGGTTCAAATTATGTCACGACAAATCTTTTTTCATCGAATTTTGCGAGATTCAATTGCTTTTTGTTGAATGGTTGTAAAGCAGTTATAGCATTATTGTTTCCATGGCAACTGTAATGAAAAGAAATTCGACAAATATTGGGACATGTGCAACCAGCTTTTAGCAATTGCTTCCGTTTTGGATCCTCGCTACAAGATGAAGGCAGTCACCCTTTATTATAAGTATATATATCAGTCTGATGGGATGAGAAAAGTAGATGAACTCCATGACATCATCAATAACCTCTTTTCTTCATATTCGTCTGTCGAAACTTCAAAGCCTACATCAATTCCTGTACCAATTTCTACTCATCCACTAGAGAAGAAAAGGAGTAGATTTGCTCAGCTAATGGATGATGAAGATGCTCAACCATTGAAATCAGAGTTAGACGAGTATCTGGAAAAGAAATGCGTGAGATGGAAGGAAACTTGTGAAAGTAAATTTGATATTTTAGGATGGTGGCAACAAAATATCGGAAGATTTCCCGTTCTTGGGAAAATGGCCAAGGATATCTTAGGAGTTCCAGTGTCCACGGTTGCATCTGATTATGCTTTCAGTACTGGTGGTCGCGTAGTTGATGCATACCGTAGTCGATTGCATCCAGCTATGGTGGAGGCACTAATATGTAGTCAAGATTGGTTGAAAGATGAATTCAAGGGTAAGAAGTAGTTTATTATATTCTCAATTGAATATATTTACATATCAACGTATAACTCACATGATGTTATGAAAAATAGATTTAGGTGACACTTCAGATGATCTAACTGCTATAAATGAAGTACTTGAAACTCCATCTCAACTGGATGCATCTTCTTCAGGTAAGATTTTCTTACATGTAGTAATCAGTATACATCATCGATTAAAGTAATCTAACAAATATTTTTTGATACATTAGTACCAGTCAATGACTACGATATAGTGGATGGATATGATGCAGAATTCATTGAAGATGACTTGTGATCTGGTAGACATATTTTAGATATTGGTAGATATTTTTTAGATATATCATTTTTCTAACATGATGTCATCTACTTATTTTTCCACCGATCATGATATGCAGACTACTCTTGGGAAATCGTAGAGGGCTCCTTTTTGTTGTAGTTGATGGCAATCAAGTTTCACGGAGAATATGTTTTGATAATTCGAACAATTGCTCTTTGAATTTGAAATCTAGTGGACATTTATATCTTGAATCAAATTTCATTAGTTTTATAGTATACTAAATATTTAATCATATTATTAACAACTTATTAAATAAAATATAACCATGTATTGGATGGATTTGTTATTTGTAGGTTACATGATGTACGCAAGCTGATGCAGCTTTTTCTGCAAATAAATACATGAGGTATGTTCTTTTAATGGCCATGTCGAGCCAAATCTTAATTAGAACATGGAAGGCCATGTCAAGCCAAATTAGATTTTATTGGCCATGTCGAGCCAGATTATTCTTTAAGTGGCCATGTCGAGTCAAGTTTGATATATATATATATATATGTGTGTGTGTGTGTGTGCGTGTGTGTGTGTTAAATTGGCCATGTCGTGCCATAATAGAATATTATGCAATATTGTTATCTTTAGGTATTTCAGGTTCTCAAGCTGCAAGGCGACACAAAAATTGGCTGAAGCATACTCTTACAACAATATCAAATAAGTTTGGTAAGCTTTCTTTTATTATCATTTTTTTTCAATTTTCTTTATTACAAAAATCTTGCTTGTTATTGTAGTTCGTAATGAATCTAAAATCTTATAGTGTTTCAGTAAATTAGAAGAGGTGCGACATTAGTGGATAAATTCGTATCCGTTAGAAAAATATTCGTATCCGAATTGTCAATATATGTTTTGCATTCGTATTCGTATTTTGAGGATATGGTTTTCCACTTTACATATTCGTGTGATATTCGTATTCGCATTCGTATCCGAATTTCTAAAAGGATAAGGATATGATAACACATATATTCGTATCCGTATCCGACCGTTTTCATCCCTAATGGCAATCCATGATGAATATCATTGTCAAGGCGAAATTTAAAACCACATGAGTAATATACAAGTTCTTCTCGCCATAATGTAAGATGTCCCTTTGTACATCAAAAATTCATATATTTCATTTTCATGGCTTAATTTTTTGATATTGAAGATACCCACGTTTAATGAAAAGGTTTTATCTTTTTATGTTATTTTTTGCAATTTTACACTATTTCAAATAATAATATTAATTTGTATCAACCTTTTATGTAAAGTTTGATCTTATCTTTCTTTAACATGCAGTGGTAATTATATTGTTCAGCTTTTTCGTCAATGATATTCTATCTCTTTGATAGGCTCATATTATTATATTGTATGCATACATTTCTTTATCAAAAAAAGTATATTTGATTGTAAAAAATATTTAATAATTGTAAACATTAGATACTTTTATACAATTTATTGTATTGGTTTGATATTTTCCTTGATTTTATAGTTTTCAACTTATCTTAGTAATAGACTTTAAAAATTAGAATTTTACAATAAAACATTGATATTATATTATTATTCATATAATATTATTTATATAAGCTCTAAAACATGAATTAACATTTCAAATTCGAAATAAAATGAATCGAATTTGAATATTTGAAACTCAAAATGAATTGAATCTGAATTTAAGTTAGTAAATTCGTTTGAAATTCGATTCGAGTTCGAATTCGAAATTTTTATAATGAATTGAATCAGAATTCTGGTCGATTCGAATGTATTCGATTCGATTGGCACCCCTAATGGTAATCATGGCAGTTCTTTTGTAAACACATCAGGAAACTCGCACACTATAGTTACATCTTTTATCATTTTGTCTGACCCTGATGTAGTAGATACATAATCCAAATAACCTTGGCACCCTTGCTCTAACAACTGTTGTGCCTTCAGAGTAGAGATGTACTAGACATAATCATTGGATGTCTTTCTAATGAGCTGGAACTCTATCGAGTTAGGAAGGTGAAAAATTACTATCTTCTGGAAACAGTCAAGGCATGCATGATGCCTTTCTATCTAGTCCATCCCCAGAATGAGATCAAAGTCATCCATTTCAGTAAATAATGGGGAGACAAGTAGTTGTGTCCTACTATATGTACTATACAATTATCTAGGATTTTATGGATCATGAATACTTGTGCTCATGGTTCCTTGATCATATATGATTGATGTACTTCTACTGGTATCTTAATCGAAGTGGGTACTAACCATTGAGCAACGAATGAATGCGAAGCACTAGAACCGAACAATGCAAGTACTGAAAGGCCATGCATCGTAACGGTACTTCGTATGACCGTGACTGAATTGTAAATTTATTCTTTAGTTATTACATTAAGCTGACCATTAGGAATAAGCAAGATAGAGCCTGCAATGCTTTGTGGCGGTTGCTGCATAGGAGACGTTCCTTGTGAGCCGTGACTGCTACCCTTTCTTCCTCCACATGTTTCTTCATTACTTAGGGCGAATGATACATTGTTAGTTGGGGTTGAATTCAACCCTAATCCTCTCAATTGTGAATAGTCTTTCTTAAAGCTTCCTTCTTGATGACAGTAATAACATGTACTTATTCTTGTCTGAGCTGAAGACCCAACCACATAGGTACTAGCTCCTGCTGTTGAGTCACGAGGGTATAGTGAAGGTCTAGAGAAACCCCTCTTCCTGATAATTCCTAACCCATGGTCTTTGGCAAGATTATACTAGAACCAACTGGAAGATAACAACGGCCTATGTGGTTATAATTTGCCTTGCGTTTGGATGACCCACCAATAAAGTGGAAGCTTCTTCTTTGATGATTTTCATCCCTTTACATCTCAATACAAGAGGCGATGTCCATTGCTTCATCTATAGTAGTGGCTCTAAAACCTGCAAGCTTTCCTCTAAGATCTCCATGAAGCCCGCTAACATATTTAGTAAGCCAATCATATGGTGAAGCTTCTAAATCTGGGGAGTAACGTAGTAGCTCGATAAATTGAATTTGATAATCTCACACAATCTTGGAGCCTTGGGTCAGAGAAGCCAACTCCCTCTTATTCAATTCTTCCCAATGGGAGGAACAGAAAGTGAGCTCGAAACCTTTCTTTAAAGGTTCCCATGGAACATGATATACTAATTTCTTGAAAATAACTCTCTACTATCGTCTTGCATAGTCTGCTAGAGAGTAGTCAGCAAAGTGCATCAAAGTGTCTGCTAGTGTATGTATTATCCTTAACATCCTACTAACATCATCAAGCCATAATTCCATCTCAACTGGTGTCTCTATACCTTTAAATCGAGGAATCTTTCCCTTTCGATAATTATCAAATAATTTTTGATGTCTAAGAAGGGTCTTCTCCATCACTCCTTTCGTTGGAGTAGGAGCAGACTTAGTGATGGTAACTAAATTATTCCTTAGAAAGGTGAACGGAACCTTCAACCCTAACATCCACAGGTCTGGATGCCTCTGGTCTCTCAACTTGTGCATTGAGCCTCTCCTCTATTGCATATTGCCTTTACCCCATCTCTATAAGAATTTCCATCATAACGGCTAATTGTATAGACACTTCTTGGTCTACCATAATTTTGGGATGAATCAAGGCCAACGGTTAGGTCTTATACATCTTAGTATGACATAAATAAGGGACAACGACTTGTGAATAGTATTGTAATCAATTATAAAGATTAAAGGATCTTAATACAACCTTAGTTTCTGAATTCCACTCATAATTGTTAATTATTAAATAAATTACTGGAGTAGCTGGGCTTTGATATCAAACTGTCACGACCTCAAATTCCAGATCGTCGGATTCTCCCATATTTGGATCTAGTTACTAAAAAACAATCACAACTAACATTAAGAAACAAGCTACAATTAAAAATACTAAGAAGAGATTATTCAACATCTTTCCATTCACAAAATAAAGTTTACATAGTACATTATCCCACTATAACCATTTACATGTACATCAACCAGAAAGGAAATGCATAAAAAATTACCAACTACCGTATGGAGTAATACTACTGCGGTTGGGTAGATGGCTATTGTCCCTGTAATAACTCTCCGATGCTTGTTGGATTTTCAGAAAATATAGGAAAGAAATGATCTAGTACCCAATAACGAAGGAAAGAAACATAAACTAAGCGTGATATTTGACAGGTTTGACAAGATAAATTATACAGTTGCTCCTTTATTCCATTTTTATTTTATTTTTTATCCAATCTAATCCACGTCAGAGATTGGTCCTCTCCCCTAAAAGGACCCCGAACATGTGGCCACTTTGGATTGGGGATTACATTGATACTGATGAGCTTAGGCCATCGCCCGTCGCCTCAACCAACCCTCCAATCTACCTGTGACGACGTCTCTTTTATTAGTAATCCAGGATCCTTAGACCCTACAGTTTGTCCGGCACAGATGCTTACCGTACTCAAGGACTCAACTACTTAAAACTACATGCTATTTTCACGTTAATCTTTTTATCAGTGACTTACTTCAAGTGTTATTGTAACCCAGCTACTAATCATACCACCACGTGCCACCACATGGCACGACCACATCTTCCATCATTCAACCCAAAGATATTGGCACCCGGTACCACACGCTGTAAATCATTCATTAATTTCATGCTCACTTATCATAATAGACAACATTATACCACTTAGGTAGGACCATGCTAGTACAGGTTCTTTCTGACAAACCTATAGGTTGCATGCCCAACCTGTAGTTCTACTCCCAGTCATCCTTATCGTAACACATGATCCTTTTCAGGATCCATTCGATATACATCAATTCCCATGATGTAATTCCTCCAATAAGCATTTGATTTGTTTATTCATCAACAATGGTTATATACTTACATGTATATTAATTTTTGTATATATACACTCTTATTTATACTTATTTTAACTCCCAAACCCTAACTTTCCAAGCCACTGCATCAATCTAGTGCTTCGCCGTTATTTTAGTAGGAATCAAAAAGTAATTTTTCATATTTTTTCAAAAATATTCAACTTAAGGTTCTTCATAGTGAAGAACATAAAATCAGAAATTCCAATGATCTCATATGAAAAACCCAACATCAAAATGTAGGATTTTGTTACCTAATTGAGCCCGCTCTTGCATTTGCATTGCTTTATCATGATTCGTTTTTAGAAAGGGTGATCTACAGCTCCTGAAATGATCAAATTTCACTTTTTGTATCAATAAAACATAGAACATGCCAAGAACATGAAGAACAAATGAAAAACGCGAAGAATTCAAAGAACATATTTTCGTCCGTAATTTCAGTAGAGCTTCTCCTTATACATGGTGATATTTCTAGAAAAAATTTGGAAGATTTTCCCCTTATATTGGGACATATTTCTAAAGAAAAACGGAAAGAGTTTCCTTTATAAAATTATCGAGAGGAAAAACAACAATGAAGCAGAAAGAATATAACAGAACTGTAAGAGATGGAGAAATGATAGACACCACGCGTCTTAGGTGACTGAAGCCTGTGATGAATCACAAGGTTCACTAACGGCCTAGCCTCCTGTACTTAAGTAGGACATTACACATATTCCACCATCAAAACAACTGTAAAATCGGTAAAAACTACATAATCGGCAAGTCTCTTGTCAATGGTGAGTGAGTAATATGAAGAACTCGTATGCTCACTGACAACTGAGCTTCCCGCACCTGAGTAGGGCTATGCTCAGATTTCTCCTCGAAGTACAATACAAAACGAATCGAAAAGGAAGATGAATCGAAAACCTATCTCAAGTTATAGCTACTTACCTCCTACACGACATCAACTAAGAGATGATCACACCGTCCTCCTCCTCCTTGTCCTCTCGACAACGCTTAGCTAGCGCTCCTTCCCTGCCTCCCTCTCCTCGTCCTGACCTCTCGACTCAAGCTCTCAGGGTAGTGGTGGTAGTGGAAATCGTAGAGAATGAATGGGTTGTGGGGCTATTTATAGGCTTTAAAAACCACTAACCATGGTTAGTAATTCATGATTTAACCCTTAAACGTGGTTAGTGACCCATGATTTTGCCCATGGTTTTGACCAAGCCTTATACCGAAACTTAAGGCTCAAGTTAGAACCTTCCAAAAGCTTCTAGATTCGCTAATGATGCTTAATTAGTGCTAATTGCGATTGACTTTCATTGATCATGATTAACTTTCACTAATCACGATTATCTTTTAGTAATTTCTGATAAATATTCACTAAAGGTGATTAGTGGTCCTTAATCCATCATTTGTCTCCTTAATCACGATTAACTAGTCTTAATGACGGTCATCCTTACTTCTCTTTCTTCAGAAAGTCTTAACAATAAATGAAGTCTGATTCACACGAACAAATACCATTGGTTTTCTCTTGACGAGCCAAGTCTTTTGACAGATGATCCAAGAGAGGCCAATTTCAAGGTTTTACATGTCCAAATCAGATAAAGTGTTATGCAAGGGGAGCCGTCCACGTAGATAAAAGGGTGTACATCGGTCGTTTAATCGTGAGTGTGTGGAGTGTAAATAGCCTCCAAGCCCCTCCGCCTTTGTATTTTAAATATAACACTGTAAATATTAAATCACATGTAATATATTTAGGTTATTTTACACTTGGACCCTGAACTTACTAATATTTTCATTTAAGTCCTTCGTTAGGTCACCTCACGTTCCATCCCACGTGACACGACTTCAAATATTTTGCAGGTATACCCCTATAGTTCTAGGACCTGTTATTAAATGCATGATTAGTTTTTAATAATTGCATATAAGTCCTTGTTCTATTGTATTTTTTATTTTGTGTATTTTATTTTTATTAAATGTTTCCATTATGCCAAAAATTATAGGAAAATTATAGATGCTTGGAACTTTGATCTATCCTGCATGATTTTTGTTTGGCATTTAACTCAAGTTTCCTATTTTAAAAAAATAAAAAACATATTTTTACCAATTTAGCAATTAAAAATCCATAAAAAATCAAATATGTTTTCAAAAATTCCAAAAAATATATTAGTTAGATTTTACTACATTTTACCGCATATCCAAAAATCATAAAAAAACACAAAATATAAAACCTAATAATCGCATAACCCTAATTTTTTTAAAATTAGCAAAAAATGCTATAAAAAATTCAAAAATATTGTTTTCTATTTTTGAATTTTCTATATTATATAGTATATATTAAAAATAATCAGGTTTATTTTGGACTGATACATATTTTTAAAACCTTAAACGATTAGAAATATTTAATATATTCAATGTTTTTGTATATGTAACTTTAAAATTTATAAAATTATAAGCATACCCTGAAAATTATCAAAAATAGAGAAAAATATTAAAAACATAAATTTTTTATTTTGTTTATTTTGAATTTATTTATTTTAATAAAAATCCAAAAAGACATTATCTATATATTATCTATATTTTATATATTGTATATATTTTTAATTACCTTATTTTAAAAACCAAAAAGAAATTAAAAATTCATGAAATTAAAAACATAGGAAAATATAAAACATTTAAAAAATTTAAAAATGATTAGAACTTAAAAAAACAAAACAATTAATCACAAAAACATAAAAACAAGAAAACATAAAATATAAAAATATTATTAATTAGCAATAATTAATAATAATTTTGTCTCTACCCTTGTTTACTTCCTTATGTTTGACATTGTTCTTTGCTTTCGCTTATACACATTTTAGACGAGTAATAATAATTTTGGAATCACATTCACACATAGATTTACACTTATTGTGGGTTGATTGTTGATCTATTGTGGATTGGTCGCCATATCGATTGCTGCTCCATCCTTGTTAGGAGAAGTAGAACAGTTTCCACAGTAATCAATTGGCAGCTTTGCCAGAGAAGAAATGGTTAGGGTAGATTTGTACTTAGAATTTATCTGTTTTCTTTATTTCATTTCTCCTTGATATAATTTTGCATTATTTTTCTAATCACTTCTTGTGTTTCAGTTTGCTATGAGGGCCCACAAAATGAAGGACAATCTCTTAGGAGATCCAATGCATAAGAGCAAGGCAGAGGCCTACTTTCATATTGAGCCGATAAGAGAGGGCGATGAAGAGAACCAAGAACTGAGAAGAGCAACATCTTTTATTTTCTTAGATTAGATTAGCTTAGGTTGCAATTTTAATTTCAAGAGAGAGTGATTAAATAACTTGTAATAATTAAGACAATCTCAGGACACTTAGACACTTCATAGGTCTATTTCACCAAGTGTCTGTTCACATGAGGGTCCCGATTGGATTTTTCATGATTTCATCACTTCCATCTTTATTACTCCCTATTTTCCCCTTTATTTTATTTTGTTTCCTGTGTTTTGTATTTTTCAGCTTATTTTCCATTTTACGTCTTGTGTGCTTGGGCCCTTAGATTTAGGATTCTATTATGTTGGGATCGGTAATTAATAGGTCCAAACCTTAAACAAGAATTTTCGTACCTATAGTCATGCACGTTTGTCATTAGTCAAATAAAATCGACGCTTCCCCTTAATAGGAGTTCCTGCTTAGGGTGATTCACGCTTGCATTTGCATGTACATTAGTTTAAATTTATGTGCGGATCACTTGCATGTAGAGTGCTGGTGTAATATATGCATTCCTATCTCTAGCATTTGCATTCATCGTTTCTCGCACATTGACTTTTCCATTTTCCTTTCCTTATTTTCTTGGAACTAGAAATAAAAGGAAATAAAAAATTTGCCAGACGATTACATGAAAAATACCCAAAAAATAACAACCTAAATAAATCGAGACTGTTAATTCCACTTGATTCTAGAATAAATGTAACAGATTCATTGATTTGGGAAGAGCAACTCCCTCATTGGACGCAGGTACTCTCTCGACCGAGTGAGGCATGTACACTTAAGGAGTAGAGCCGAAAGCCTTGGACTTATGCCCTAAGCACTTAGACTTACTCCCGGGTTCTGTTATTGCTGCAAACACTTGCCTCAAACCTTGATTAAGTAGTCTTGTGTTAAAGTAGGTGTGCTTCACCCACTTGGACATGAACTACTCTAAACTACACCTATGAGATTGATTTAAATAACTACTTGAAAAACCTAACTTTAAAATTGAAAAGATAACAACAGAACTCGTATGAGCATCACCGAGTTGAGTAGGTGAATTGATAGTTTGCTTGGTGTTTGATTGTGATTTGGATCTGTTATGTTTCTTTATCTTTGAGTTTCTAGCAGTTTTTAGTTTCGTCTCATTTTCTTTTTCATTCCTATATGTATCATGAGGTTGGGCCGTTGTTCTTGTTAGCCGGATCTTGTGACTTCTTTTCACACACATCATCCTTGTTCCTCTGGTCTGGTTTAAGATAACTCTCTTATTGAACCACAATTGTGTCTTTTCTGGTATGGGCTCGATTCCCATCAGGTCATTGTCTTATCTAGTATTTTGTTATATACTTTTTCTTCCTTGTCCTCCTTGTCCCCACCCGTATCCCATTCTATTTCTTCTGGGCAATATGCGCAATGAGTTGAGGTTTGTATAGAGGATACTGAGAAGATGTTTGAACTAGGAAGATATCATGTTGGAATGAAGATGCATTCCTTAGGGGATATAAAACCAGATAGGAGTGATGAGCTTCTCGAGGATTCATATATTACACTCCAAACTAAGGATGTGATTAATGAGGCAATACATATTATAGACGATGAGATTGAGTTTGTGAGTTTCTATTTTCAGACATATTTAATAGGTAAGGATTCTCGGATATCATCTCTTCCGATATTCTGGTAGACAGAGCAGGATCCCACATTGTCTCAACCATTCTATTAGTCGATCCACTTTCCATATCATGACCTACTGGATTCCATTCCTCCGAATTACTTCTTGATCTCTTATGGATATTTTGGATTCCAGCATCATGGGCTATGTGAGTATCACCATTTTTATATGTCAGATATTTATAGTCTCACATATGAGTCATTTGTCCTCCATATCAACAAGAGGGATAGATTTTATGATGACCAGATGATTGCCAGCATTGCCCCATTCTTCACCGATGAGTTTACTTCCATCTCTGAGGGTTATCTACAAGAGGATGCAACATCTTCTTTTTACTCATTTTCAGTTCTTGATTGTGCATCTGATCTGTTAGATCACGAGATCAAGTCTTTTGAGTCTTCTCTCCTTGACGATCCCTGTAAGGATGGGCCATGCCTTGAGATATTCGATGATTTTTCTGATTTATCTCCATTAAGTACTTTTGATATCCAGTTTCATAGTGAGTCTCTTGATCTTAACCTTTCATATCTTGTTTAAACTATAATTAACTTGGAGGATTCCATAACTAATCCTTTTTTCTCCATGTTCGATTTTATCGGCTCTACTCATTCACTCTATCATGTTCTTAAGCCCGTGATTCCTTTGACTGTACCAATTTTCGACTTAGTCTTCTATTCTATTCTCCTAGTTGTAGACACCTACTTGATTGTTTACTCGAGTGTTTTGGTTTTTACAATTGACTTCGGTGTTATTTTCACACCGAGACAACGACGAGAGTACAACGTTCACTTTACTGATGCCATCTAGAACCTCGATACAACGTTGTCCTAGACATAGTGCCCAGCTAGGGGCGTAAACTCTAGCACTTGTTGAGAGGCACCTAAACATTGTCCTAGCCTTTGTGCCCAACTAGGGACGTGAACTCTAGCGCTTATTGAGAGGCGCCTCAACATTGTCTACTTGTATATACATGTTTCTCCTTCTTACTCTTTCATTCTTTTATTTTCTATTTTACACCCAAAGTATCACTCCAGATTTTTATGTCTATACTTAAGATGTACTTTATCCTAAGTATGGTGGTGGGGTGGGGTGGGGTGGGGGGGGGGTACACGCTGTGTTGTTCATTTTCATTATGTTTCATTATCCTGCCGTTGCTTTTATTTAGGGATCTTTTACCCTAACTACATGGGGTGTAATGTTGTTCGTTCTTTCTCATTTTGATTTCATTTTTAGTTTCACATGTTCTCTCTTTTATCTCTCAACTTGTTGATATTCTATGCTAAACTTAGGTACTATTTACCCAAAGTATATGGGGAGACAAGTCGAATAGTTGATTTTATATATTCTAATCCTTGATCTTCCTTGATTAATATATAATATTCTATAATTTATTGATCCAAAGTATAGGGGGATGATCGGCTTCTTATCCTTTCATTGAGTTGTTGTAGTATAGTATTCTTCTATACTGAGCATGTGTTATGTCTTTCTTTATTTCTCCTTGGTCACTATGACTACATAGTTCGAACAAAGTATGTGGGGGGTCGTTTATATGATATATATACTTTAGACATAACTCATACTTTCTCATATTTTCAATAATATGGCTATAATACATGAAAAGTTTTGCAAATGATTTTGAAAATTTGGTTGTGAAATTATTTTTAAAAAATCTTTTAAAGAAACTTTGAAAAATCTTTATAAAATGTCTGCAAACCTTTGTAAAATATTCCTTCGAAAATGTTTGTAAAAATATTGTAAAAACTGTTTAAAATTTCTTGTAAAATTATTTGCAAAAATAAGTTTTAAAAAATGTTTGTCAAATATTTGTGAAAATGTTTTAAATTGGTTTTGAAAACCTTTTTATGATAATGTTGTAAAAATTATCCAAATAAAACCCTTGTAAGTAAAATCATGTACAAAACTTGTATATACTTGTATAAACTCCTTTGTAAATATGTACACAAAACTTGTAAATACATGTACTTCATTAACCCTTTCAAAAAATTCATAAAAACTAGAAATTTTCAAAATTCATAAAATTTACAAAACACTCCAAAAACCACATAAAAAATTTAAAATCAGAAAATCTCACAAAAATATCTTTGCATATGCAATTGCATTTTCAGAATGATTTTGATAGTTGAACTAGTCTGGAATAAAATCTAAAGATTGGAGCTTGGTTTAGGCCTTAATCCACTTAATTTCATAGAAACCTTATATCAACTGGAATTAAGACTTTTCAGGTGAACAAGATGTAATTCTTTGGGTCCACAAGACTATATTCACATGTCATCTTGATTGGCCTAAGTATCGTGACGCTCTCATGACCCTTGTTAACAATGGTCTAACATGGACAAACACTCTACACATTGCTCAACTCAGATGAGATGGAGGGTAGAATTCTTTAGCTTGTGAAGCACACGTATAGAAACATACACCACCCCAATTGGTGGCCAGTGCACCCCAACCTAATTTAGTGGTGCAGAAATCTAAAAATAGGATGCCATGGGTTGCAATAAAGCTTCAAAAGAGTGATAGTATACATGCTCAAGAACAAAACTCCTTGTGTAAATGATATTGTACACACACATATTATGAAATAAAGACTCCAAAAAGTTAGACGGGAAAAAAATTCAATGAAAAATCATTCCCGTCAGAGTTATGTATCAATAAGCAAGGATTATGCTTCAAAGTCAAAGTTATAAGGTTGCTTGCAGCTGGAGACTTGGCTACACTGGCCAAGCTCCAAAGGATATGTGTCTACACTGGTCACAGTCCATTCTCTTCTCTACCCCCTCTTCTCTGAGCCGGTTGCAATTGAACCTTAGAAGGAAATACCTTGCTCCTTGAGGGAAGACGATATATTGGGGAATTAGGATTATCTTGATGAGGAAGATTATTTCTTTACCACTTCAGATGTAGGGATCTACATTTAACATTCATTGTACAAGCGAGTTTCACAGTTATAAGATTTTACGTATGAAAAGATTTGTTATAACATGACTATTGAGGTGAACTGAACATAGGATTGTGGAACTTGAGGACTGTTAACTTTTAAATACTATACCCGATAAGGCTTTGACAAACTAACAATCCAAGGATCTGACTAAGATCCAAACTTTGATTTTATGAAGATAAGTTTATGAAACATATTCATTCTATGTTCTTTATTTTCCTTTTCTTTCTCTCTCTTTTAACACTCATTCTCCTAATAAACTGTTCGCTGGAGACTAGCAAAGCTAAGTATAAGCGGTGATGAATATCCATTCATCTACCTTTATTAATTCATTTAGGTTTTAAATCCATGGCTAAATGAATGTAAATATCACTAACTTGCATAAATTAACAACTAACATTACTATAAAAATACTATATAAATATATGCATTTAAACCCTAAATAAAAGAATAAAGAAAAGAAAAGAAAATAAAAATAAAGGAAGTATCCGTGATACTGACTTACCCTGATCCCTGGGACCAAGTAAAATTTTGACTAGGTCATCCAAGAAAAAAGTAGGGGAGATAGGTTGAAATAATGCAAAGAATACATAGGAAAAATATAATTACTTTTGAGTACAATATAATATGTAAACAACTCAAACTTCTTGTATTTTATTTAGCATCATACATAGTTCAAACAATAAATTGTTCAAAATAGAACTTGTACATATTAATGTATAAAAATTAAGAAAAATATTGGCCAAAATAAATCATGAATAAATCACGTGGAACACTCATTTGAAAAAAGCAGCAAACATAACTTAATTGATTAATATCTTCTCCATATGAATTCAAAATGAACCAAACTCAATTCCATTGTATTTAAAATTAAATTATATTTCAAATGAAGGCATTTTCATTTGATTTGGAGCTAAGATGTAAAAACATGCTCATTGGGGTACTATGGTACTTGTATATCTGTATATACAAAATCAATTTATTTTATTCTTTATATTAGTCTCTTTATATTTTTAAATCATTGTAAATTTTATATAACATCTATTAGTAATACAAATACTAAAAGTATTTAAAAACAACATAAATAGTTAATAAAGCTTAATATATAGGTATAATGTACCTATGTTGTAAATAAACGTAATTATTTATACATATCAATAAAGCCATAAAAATACCAGTAAAATATGTAAATATGTGTTAAATAATGTTGTGAATAAATAATTATGTGAATATAGTAATATGTATATAAATAATAAAATAAAATACAAATACATAATATCTAGGTATATATACCTATAAGTAACAATATATAATAATAGACTATATTAAATAAGGTTGTAAAAATAAATAAAAAAACTACAAAATAGTTTATAAAATAAGCAATCTTATATTTTTAAAATAAAATCATTTATTATTTTATTTTTAATTTTCTTGTATTTTTACTAATATTTTATCATGTAGTGGTCCACATGGAACAATCACAGGCTGAGGATTGTTGACCCCTCGATCAACACCCCCTCTACGACCCTAAACCTGTTGTACATGCGTACCACCTCTCTTCCCTAATTTCTCATGCATCATCCAAACCTTTGATTATCTTGAATCCTTCACAAAAATTGTTTGTCCAAGAATGGTCTCCCCTGCCCTAATCCTAGGTCTCACCAACCTCCATTGATCTGTGTGAAATACCTATCGCAAGGCACCATGTCTCCCTCTTCTATAAATCTTCCTCTTCTACCTCCAACAAATAGTGATCCCTTTTCTCCCCCATAACCCCAAGAATGCATTGCTGGAGTGGACCCTAGTGACAGGAGGCGTCCCCCGAATGTTCCACGACAAGGAGAAGGGAGGTGTTGGTGTGATTCCTATATCCGAAGGTCTTCTCAGGAGAAGGTCAGCTTCCATGTCTTTGACTTGTCGAGGCTTAGGTATTTTTATCTATGTTCATTCTCATTTCAATTTTTAGTATATCTTTGACTTTTATTTATGATATTTTCATCTCTTATTTCGTAAAATAAAAAAATCATTTGTCGGAGCACCAGGCTTCGACTTCTGTTCTACCATCATCAACCCTATTTTGACTATGCATCCATCCCATCATCTTACACTTCATCTTCTACATCCTCTCGATCCATCATGCCACCTCGATTATGCAAGAATCAAGCTCCTTGATCTCCTTCTTCCACCCATCATCAGAGGTCCTCCACCATTTTCATCCCCTTTTTTTGTGTAACAACCATGTCGAGGAGCTTCATCCTCAAGTCTTGAACCTGTTGGTGCAGTCAGAGCTACAAAGGACCCCTCTAGGATGTCAATCGATCCCAGGACCTCTGTTCGAGGTGGTAGGAACAAGAATGAGCTCAAAGCCTCAATCAACGAGGCTCAAACACATATAAGACCTCTAGTAGACACATATCCCTCCCAATAAGATTTTGAAACCATCGGTAGCTCGGGAGGTGGCCGGACCAACAAAAGAGGTGCTATTGAAGTTTGGGAAGAACTTATTCTTTCTTGTTCTTCCAGGAAACTCTGGAGCCGTTCGATCAAGGAGTAGCGCTAGATCTAATCTGTGACGTCCGTATCAGGTGAAGCGTTACATGGGGAGAGCCATCCTTATGGATAAGTGGGTGTGCATCGACCATTTGATCGCATGCATGTGGATGGTACATAGCCTCCAATCTCCTCTGCCTTTTATATTTTAAATATTATCTTGTAAATATTAAATCACGTCTAATATATTTAGGTTATTTTACAATTGGACCCTGAACATCCTAGTATATGCACTTAGGTCCTTCGACAGGTCACCTCACGAACCGTCCCACATGAGGCAGCTTTGGATATTTTACGGATATACCCCTATAGTTTAAGGACATGTTATTAAATGCATGATTAGTTTCTAATAATAGCAAATAGATCCTTACTCTAATGTATTATTTATTTTATGTATTTAATTTGTATTAAATGTTTCTGTTATGCCAAAAAATGTAGGAAAAATACCAAAGATGCCTTGAACCTTCACACATGATTTGTTTGGCATTTAACTCAATTTTTCTATATATAAAAATAAAAAACAAACATATTTTCCCAGTTTAGCAATTAAAATACAAAAGGTTCAAATATGTTTTCAAAAATTCCAAAAACATTGTAATATTAGATTTTACTATATTTTACCACATATCCAAATATCACTAAAAAATACAAAATATAAAACATAAATTTCTCAAAACCCTAAACATTTTGTTAAATTTAACAAAAATTCTATACATATCCAAAAATATTATTTTCTGATTCTAAATTTTCTAAGTTATAAATATTATATTTTAAAAAGAGTTTATGTTAATTTTGAACCTATACTTATTTTTAAAACCCTAAACAAATTTCTATATTAAACATATTCACTGTTTTATGTATTTTAATGTTAAAAATCCAAACGAATTAGAAAAATACTCTCACAATTACTAAAAATAGAGAAAAATATTAAAAATCCAAAAATATTTTCTTTTATTTATTTTATCTTTATTTAATTTATATAAAATTCAAAAATATATTATATATATTATAATCTATATTTAATCTATAGTTTATACGTCATCTCTATTATTATTACTTATTTTTAAAAACCAATAAGAAATTAAAATTTTGTAAAAATAAAAACAAATAAAAATATAAACCATTTAAAAATCGAAAAATTTGAATATAATTTAAAACCCATAAAAATAATAAAAAATAAAAATAAGAAGAGATAGAATCCAAAAAAATCATTATTATCTTGTAATAATTAGTAGTAATGTTGTCTCTACCCATGTTTGTTTCCCTACTTTCGACACTCTTCTTTGCTTATGATTATACATATTTAAAAGAATAATATTCTTGACTCATATTCACATATTTCTTTACACTTATTGTGGACTGATTGCTGATCTATTGTGGATCAGTCACCACAGCAATTGTTGCTCTAACCTTATTAGGAGTAGTACACTAGTTTCCATATCTTTTCCTTCTCTGGTGTTCCTCTATCCACTCTTCCTTCTCTTCCGCTACTCCTTCGAATCCACCATTCATCACCACACTCATTTTACACCTATCCACTTACCTTCCTTCAACTACCATCCTTGCCACAGCCCCAAAGCTTCGACTCCACCTTCATCTCTGCCATCCACCGCTCGCACGGCCCCCGCATGCATGAAGCACCATCGTCAATCTTCCGCTCTAGGTTTCTTCAACACAAAGGCCTTGGAATCCGAAAGAATAAGAGAACAATAGCCTGACAAATATGGATTTTTGGTTCAATCTGATTTCGATGTGAATTATGTTGTCATTGTCAAATAGAACCCATCACTGATTTGAGAATTGAAAAGGTGAATACCCGGTCCATTCAATGATAGGCATAAAGGAGTATAATGACCTCAAAATCACCTCTTTTCATCCTATGAACTTGAATGTGTATGAAACTCCACTGCCCTACATCGCCCCACCGGTTGCACACCTCCTGCTCCAGTGTCGCCTTCAAATCTACTTTGTCCGAGCTCATCCTAACGCTGCCCTCGAGCCCCGCCGCCTCGCAGAATAGAGTAGAGCAGTCACCTCACTGCCTCGCTTACGAAGCCTCGATCGTGTGTCGTTTGACTCCTTGTCCTCGCCAGCAACCATCGAGCCCTTCGACAAGCTGCACCTCCCTAGCCACCTCCGTACCACGACACACCACGAATAATCAACCGCCATGCTCCTCGACTGCCCTACTCCTCCATCCTCTCTTCACCGCCACCAGATCACCTCGTGAGTCGAGTCGCCCCGTCACGTGCCCTCGCACATGAAGGTGGGACTATATTGCAGAACAACCCCGGCTTCAGAGAACCTTGATCCCTCATGCATCGAGCACGTGAGCTGTTCGATATTTACGCTCGCCCCCTGCTGATCCTGATATTTACAAAGATGCCTCGCCATTGACTAGGCACGTGCGCGATAGGTGCCACGTTGAAAATTGCAGGACATACCCCCCGCTGCTCCATAATAGAACCTAGGTCCAGCCTTCCAAGAGACACGTGAGGTGCACACGACCTCTTGAAAAATTTGCATAAATACTCCCACGAGTTTAGGTAATTGCATCTGCTTTGGTTCTTTTTATTTTATTTCTATTCTGTATTGCATCTAGAACCCTACATTTGTCTTGTAATTTGAACATCATTTCCGCATCATATTTCAATTCTAAAAATTGCATCTTATAGAGCACTTTACTCTCTATCATGTGGACGTTTGATTAGATTTTTTTAAGACAGGGTTGATTTAATATAATTATTTTTTGTAGAAAATTGCATAATTTACTCACTGCTTGTTATTAATTCCATATTTAATTAATCATTTCTTCAAAAAATACCAAAAATCCACATTAGCTAGAGTTTAGTATGTTCTACATCATGCTCGAATGTCATGACATTTGCATGCATATTGAGGTCACAATAAATTAAATGGTGATTTTAGTAATTAATTTTTAATAATTGTAACTCAACATTTTTAGGATTTAGAATTTTTCCTGAATAGATCTTCATTAGATATATCTAGGATAATTTTTATTTCTGAAAATAATTTGTTTTTCTATTTATTAAAATTAATCTGCAAAAAATCGCCTTGCATGCATATTTAATTCATCATTAATTCATATTGCATCAGAAAATTGAAAAAAAATACCGAACATTAATTTCATCATTTTTACCATCAAGCCTAATTTGTTGATTTTTGGACATCATTTGATCGAAATTTGCATTTTAGTCCTCAAAATAGCCCGACTTTGCATGACATTTATTCATTACATAAAAAATTCAAATATGCTTCTATGAAAACCTAGGTTAAAAAAATCTCCTATTAACCAAGCTAAGGAGACAGCTGCCTCCCTGAGTTCGTCATTGGGCTTACCCAAGTAAAAAAAATAAATTGACCGCTCACATTGATCGACAAATTAATTAAGTGGTATTTTTTATTGATCCTGATTGCCCAAATATTACAACAATTCGACAAATTAACATAGGGTAATTCCGGCTTCGTCAAGCTACGGTGAGAATATGTTTCACATTTCTTTCACGAGCTTTGTGTGGCTGTCTCTTCGAAGTACATGCTTCTTTTAGATCTTTCTTGATGTTAGGCATGTACTTTATGTCCTAGCACAAGGGCATTTCAAGAATAAGATTTTGGATAATCTCAACAACATAAGGATCAGACAAGGCTGATTTCAATTTTTTTCCTTTTTTTTGGATTTTCTTACTGCGTTCTGAAACAGAATATTTGTAGAATAAAAAACAGCAGTAGAAATTTTATTCTTATTTACATCAAAATATGTGCCCATATCAGGCTATACAATGGATGACTGAAATGAGCAGGGTCATCCAAGAATAACGGACATCCAAAATCTACAGGCAAGGCTCCATCGGTTGGCATCGGGGTGGCTACAGGTGCAGTCTCCTCCAAGGCTGGCTGGCTAGTCCTCCGGCTGCTGCCGCTACTGCCTTATTTTTGTAATGTTTGATTTTGCTGATTTTTTGGTGTTTTCTTTCCAGTGCTTCTCCTTCGTCTTCTTTTTCCTCACCTGTCTTAGATGTTGGATCGATTGACGCAGAAGATGATGATTTGCCCGATGAAGCTTTATTCTTACCCATCATGGTGGCAGTTGGTTGTAGGGTCCTACCACTCTTGAGAGTGACAACATTAGATACAAACAAATCATCCACATCTGACTCTGCTATATCGGATAGAACATCACAGACTACCTTCTCTTTCTTCCTTAAATTATCAGGGTTGGCCTCCACCTGTGTTGGAATAGAGGTGTTCGTGACGGTGAGGTCATCGAGTTTCTAGCTCATCTCTGCTAGGCTTTTCACTAACTGAGCCATGCAATCAAAGGCAGGGTTCACAAGAGCAGCACAGATGGTTCAACGTGCTAACCACACTGATACTGGAAATGTGGAGGTTGCGAGTGGGAATACTGGTTCTGATAGTGAGGAGAAAGATGGTTCTGTTGGTACTCCTAAGGAGGTTGGTTCTGATAAGGAACAACCAAGTATTGTTGATTCTGCTGGTATTGATGGTACGACAGTTGTTGATACTGATTCTGTATCCAAATCCCCTGGTATGGAGGAGACTGTTGGTGGTACGGAGGCTAGTTCTGGATAAATCTCCCTCCTTGTTATTGAGGGAACTGGCGATTGCCTGACTGCTGGTACTGCTGGGGTTTTCCTAGATGGACCGACTGTGCATTATATCCCATACAACATTCACCTCTTGAATGAGAGGTGGTGGAGGAAACATGGATCTTGCATTGGTTGGGGCTCAGGCTGGTAGATTACCAGCTGCTGATGTGGTTGCTATGGAGATGTTGGCTCGGGGGCCTACACGTAACATACGTGCTGGACCGCTGACTATGGCTGAATCAGTTGAGTAGGCTGTGGCAATGCTTATTCCTATGATTCAGCGGTAGCCGATGCAGACACTGAATTGCAGAAGCTAATCGTGCTAACCAACAACTGCAACTGCTTGGTAATCTGGTCCAATTTATCTAGATGGTATGTCCTCTGTTCGATTAGAGATAGCTTCTCAAGGTCCTGTGATCATTTCTCTGTGATATCTATCTTGGACAGGTGGCTCCTTATGATTTTCATGTTGGAGCTCTCACCCCTATCCAGCTCGTGGGAAGATGCCATATGAACCGGCTTCTGGAGGGTGTGGGGTTGGCACTGATATGCATGGGAAGATGACAAGGCGGCCTCTCCTTCGGCCATCTCCTCGAAGATCTGCCATACAATGTCCTCATCTATGTTGAAATGTGAGCCACCACATGCGGCATCCACGAGCTTCTAACTTTCGACTGTTAGTCCCCAAAAGAAATGCTGGTATAGGTTGGTCTTAGGAATGTCATGATGGGGACATTTCTCTTGAAATTCTGTAAACCTCTCCCAAGCCTCATAGATAGATTCGTGAGTGGCTTGGGTGAAGTTTTCTATGCGGGCACACATCTAGTTAAGTCGCCCAAGTGAGTAGGTGATGAATCCATGATTCTCACTCTTTATTCTTTTATTTTAACTCTTCTTCTTGGCAAAACACCCTATAAATACCTGTAAACACAATAATTTAGCTTTCTGCATGGCATTGTTAATAATGCATAATTAACATGTAGTTTGTAAAAATAAAAGAATAAAGAAAAAGAAAAAGAATGATGTATTTAGAATAAATACATAGTGACCCAATCCCCGAGAGAAGGTCAAGACTTGACCTGATCACAAAATAAAATAAGTAGAGAGAGATACGGTCCACCATGTATTGTACATATCATCTATACTTGTACATATTACTTATCTATTTATTTTTTGATTCTTTTACACCCTTGTATATAGTTTTGATAATATTTAAAAATAAATAAAAATAAAATCATCAAAACTTTGTATAAAAGACACATGTACATATCACATCCACTATTTACTTTATATCCGTAAACGATTTATAAAAATAAAACAAAAATTATTTTATACTCTGAAAAATATATTGTAAATAAATATAATATAAATTAAAGATATTTATGTAAAAATAATGAAATAAAAATACTTGTACATAATACCTAGGTATATTACACATGTATATAATACTATATATTGTATATATGATATTTTATCTTTTATAAAAACAATTGAAAATCATAGAAAAATAGTTTGTAAAATAATAAACATTTTTTATTTTATAAAATTTTAAATTTAAATTCATTTAATATTTTTAATCTTATTTCTTTGATTTTTTTAAAATCCTTGATTCTCATTGGGCTACGTCAGATCGTTGACCTCAGTCAACGGTCTCTTCCAACCGGGTTGGGTCGCACCATGTTTCATCGGAGCTTCTTCTCCATTTTCTAGAGCCTAACTCCGACCTTTGTTCCCCTCGATTCTTTGCCCGATTCTTCTCCTAGGATCCGTGACCCTCGTGGAACCCTAGAAGGGTTAGATCTTCTTAGGGTTGCGCGCCTCCTTCCAATCTTTTTGAACCCTCGTGAACCCTATAAAGCATCTCTTCCTCAACTCCAATGCCTTAGCTCATCCCTCACACCCCCATTCTTCCCGAGCCACCTTCCTTAGGGTGACAACTATTGAAGGAGAGGTTTAGGATCGCCCGGAGGTGCTTGGAGACTCGATGCTCCATACGTGGTCGAAGCTCCACCGCGTGCAGCCTCCTAGCCAGCCGCAACTCGGTTGAGGCTAAGACCTCGACATCCACCTTTGCCTGAAGCTCATGAACTCATCCCGATCTTTAGGTATCACCCCTTTCATCTTCATTTCCCGTTTCGATTCGATCCATCATTTTGCTCTGCCGTCGTCACCTTTGTTCCGACCAGTTAGGCAGAACCCCGCTATCCATTCCCATCCGCTCCGATCAGATCGTCGACCCACCACGCACCTTCTCGTGCAACTTGATCCTCCAAACACTCTTCCACGTGGTCGAGATTAGGCTCAGATCTCCTTCCCTCGCATACGCTGGAGATCGAACTAGCATGCCACCCTGCTTCAATTGTTCTTTTGCTTAAATAACCCCTGCCGGAGCTTCATCTTCGAGCATAGGACCCTTTGCAGGTACTTGCGTGCACCTGGAACCATTCTGGACTCCCAGCTGCTCAGGCAAAGCAGCTCAAGGCGAGAAGCCACTACCACGCTCATCCGGCCGTCATCGCCTATATCGGAGCCCCTCATTTGACACGAACCACTTCCACGTTCCTGCCGGAGCCCTCAGATCTTTAATCAGAGCATCGGATCCCCACCGATGCTCGGTTGAAAGTCACCGGAGGTGATTTCTTGCAGACCCTCTCTCGCTCGTCGGTGAGACCCACCTTTGCCAGATAGCATCTCAGTCGCTCGACCGTGCAACCTTTTGGCCGTTGGATCAGAGCATCTGACGCATCTGCCCCGCACGTTCCAGACATTCCCTGCATCCTCAGATCATGCAGCTGTGGTTGATCAAAGCCGTACGCCTTCGTCAGCTCCACGCGTGCCACATGCCCCTACCCTGGGTATATTTCCTTCATGCCCTCGCATGTTTTTGCTTTTATGTTTAGTCCATTAAATAAATATTGTAGTTCAGTACATTTACAATTTGGACCTTATAGTTTTTGATATATACATTTTAGTCCCTCCGAATCTGAAGCACGTGTAGGCTTACGTGAGTTTTGAGTTATTTGAAGTTCGTGTCCTGGACTTATCTGTTGTTATTGAATGATTGATAACTTTTTGGAAATTCCACTTATACCCCTGTGCATGCAGTATTGAGCATGTGCGTGACTTAGGTAGACTTTTTGCATATTGAACCTTGAGCTTTCATATTGTGTTATTATTTTGGTCCATAAACTTAAAATAAATGCGAATAGGTCCCTATGAACTGTGCTTAATTATTTGATTTGTTTTGAACTTAATAAATATTAAATTAATTCAAAAAATTAATAAAAAATACCATTGACACCTGATAGTGTGTAATATTTACTATAATTTTGTTGGGTTAATTTATTTGCATTTTCTATTTTTAAAAATTCAAAAACCCTTAAAAATGCTCATGTTTGCCTTATAAAAATTATAAAAATTCAAAAAATGTATTAAAACTTCTATAAAAAATCCCATGGGTGCCTTTTTGTGTGTTTTACTTCCAGTGTTAATTTTGTTTGAAAATTCATCACAAAAACCCTAAAAATTACAAAACAACTAAAAACTTTAAAAATCATATAAAATCAAAGAAAAAACCAAAATTGTAATTTCAATTTCTGTTTGTAGCTTGTTACTTCTATTTTATTATAAAATTTCTAGTCAGGACTTAGGGCACTGTAGATATTTTTATTTGTAATTTGGTCCTGACTGTGCACTATTTTGTGTTTTGGGCCTTATTTGATTTTTATAAAATTATAAAAACATTTGAAAACTAGAAAAATTATCAAAAACACTTTAAAAATCAGAAAACCCAAAATATTTTTATCTTAATTTTCTGACTATTTTTATTTATTTAGAAAAATCGAAAAAAAATATTGTGTGGCTTTCTTTTATCTTTGTTATTTTGTTTTCTTATTAAAAATCTAAAAATTTAAAAACCACTAAAAAATTATTTTATTTCTTTGAAATTTGACTACTCGTATTTTTTTCGTGCTCCTTGTGTTCGACCCTGGTGACTATACCAGGTAATTAAAAATAGCAAACCGCTTACATTTCTTGAGTGCTTGATTTTTTTGAGTGGTTTTATTTTTTCTCGTTGATTACGCTTGGTGATTCGGGTCACAACGACCCTTGTTTATTTGCATACTTAACCCAAGTGGCTAGGAGTGTCATTAAAATGGCGCCATTGCCAAGGAGCACGGCTTAGTAGTCTTATTTCATTTTGCTTATTTTTCTTATCTATTTGTTATAATTGTTTCTGACATCTTTATTGTTTTGCTTTTTTCTGCGAGGAATTGTCGGAGGGATGCTTCAGCTTTCTGGTAGAGGAACCCGTACCTGAGGAGGAGAAGAAGAACATGAGGATTTAGTTATACTAGATAGATAGTTTATTTTTACAAAACATTTTTGTTGTTGTAATTGTAGGACTTGGACACTTGCTTGGGTACTTAGACTTCAGGATCTGTTTCGACGAATAACAATGTGCTCGGGGGACCTTACCGCGGTTTTTCATGGTTTTGTTTTATCACATTTTATTCCTTTGTGATTCTCGAGGATTTATCCCCTATACTTAGGAATTTTTGTTGATTGTGATGTAATTAACTAAGTCTCTACACCTAATTTCCTATTTGTTCCTATAGATCGTAATTGCATTTAGCTAAAGTAAAATTAAAAAGTTAACTTATTGGGAATAGAGACTATGTGCGAGAGAGGCCATATACAGTGCTGGCAGGATCCATTGTGGTGGGCACTGATTAGCATTGAAGACCGGACTCCGGTCTCTCTTCTCGATAGTTAACTATTTGTGCTTCGCGATTAATAGAAATTACTTATCTAAGGTCGATTTCCGCGTGCATCATATAGGTAGTTTATTTCCTATCTTTACTTTTATGCATGGATCACCCTGCATGTAGAGTACTGAGTCAGGTATGCATTTCTATCTCTGCATGCATCATCGTGTTTGATCGCGCATCGGTTTTTTCAACTTCCTCACCCTATTTTATTGGACTCAAAATAATCAAGGAAATCAGATCGTTAGGCATTTTCTTATTTTAGAAAAATACCTAAAAAGTGAAAACAAAATAAAATTGGAACTGCCAATGCAAACTTGACCCTAAAATACACTTTAGTTAAAAATTCTTATATTGAGGAGATTCATCCCCTCATTGATTAGTTTATCTGCAGCGAGAGAGTGACCTGCACACTAGGTTAGAGACATACCCGGACTCCTTTCATACTACTGGTCGTGTAGCTAGTTGTTCTCCAGTGAGGATTTCACCGGGCAGCCGGTAATCGGTCCGGGACTTCCTTAGCAAATTGGGCAGATCCGGTAGCCAGTAAACGGTCCGCACCCATACTGGTTGGGAAAAGCTAGTTGCGAGATTCGGGCCAATCTTGTGGGAGCATTGGGTTCCCAACAACTTGCTTAACCTCTCTGATAAATTGATTTCTGTCAGCTTAATAAAAATTGACAAGATTAATGAACGATCTTTCACGGTCATCAGCTCGAGTGTTGAGTAGGTGAAAAAGGGGTTTGACTTCACATCTTGTTTGCATTCCATATACAATCTTCATAAATCCCCACATCATGATGATGGGAAGGAGGTCCCTTAGGCTGCCTTTGACAACAACGCTTTCGAGCACTCCTCTCCATTCATCTAGGACAGCTTTAGAGAGCCCGACCTGCTCTCTGAACCCGAGTTCCCTACCACCATATTTCCCCTTGACCACCCTTCTACTAGTCCTGAGGTGCTAGAGCAGAGGCCAACACAGTTATTTGTTCACTTGACGACAATTAAGTTGGGTTCTTTTGCCTTTGTAGAGACCCAAGAGATGGCCAGCAGTGAGGGACGCACCGATGAGTAGTCTCATGGATCAACATATGTACTTGACCAGGCCACCATCAACAACATTATTATCCTCCTTGGAGACCATGCAGCGACAAATCAGATATTAAGGAGCATTTATGGCCGAGGTGTGACAAGAGGTGACGCAAATGCGAGCTGGCAGAGTAGAGCCGTAGAGACTAGTCGGTGGAGAGATACCAATAGTCGGAGGAGGAGACGGACGCCCAGATGACCAGCGGGAGCTAGGAAGACATCCACAGATGATGAGGCAGTTGCACAACCCTGGTGCAACCCTCACTCACCGTTGGATTCAGCTTTCGGAGATCCTGGGTAACTTTGAGATTTGCCCCCATACCATCCATCTATTGCCCAAGTTCCATGGGTTAGCCACTGAGGAGTCATACCTCCATCTGCTGAAGTTTGAGATGATCTGAAGCACGGTCCACGACAGATTCATAGATGAGGACACGATCAAGATGATGGCCTTCCCATTCTCCATAGTTGACAGAGCAGCCTATTGGCTGAAGCATTTGGGGAGGTATGTCACTACTTAGGAGCAGCTCCGGACTGAGTACTTGAACAAGTACTATCCACTCAGCCGGACTAACGCAACACGAGTCCTGATCAACAACTTCACTATGATCCCAAACGAGCAGTTTCATGAGGCTTGGGATCAATTCATAGAGCTCACCGATCGGTGTCCACATCACGAGATATCCAAGCCCAACCTTGTTCAGAGCTTCTTTTGTGGGATGACACCGGGGCTGCTGGGGCTAGTAAATGCCTCATGTGGAGGGTCCTATTTTTCCAAGGATGAGGACCAAGTCTGGGCCATCTACGAGGAGATGACAGAAAACTACATGGTGATGTCCTAGACTAGGGTCTATACTCAGGGGAAGCCCCTCCCATAGGCCGTGTCTTATCAAAGGATTGCACAGGTTGATGTCTGTCCTTCTACTTCGTCAGCAGCAACACATGCCGAGTCCTCAGTCGTTGACATGGGCATCATCAACAAGAAGCTGAACCGCATTGAGATAATTGAGAAGAAGCAGTGCTAGGGCCTCAACCAGATTGATCAGTTGGCACAGACACTTAGTGACCTAAAGACCCAGATCATGTGTCTCCAAGAGGCACAGACGGCTTCTCAGCCTCGTCTCAAGTCATGAGCAGATCCCAGCAGCAGCAGCAACAGCTCCACTCAGCCATCTGTCACGTACCGACAGATCCACCACATTCAGGCAGAGCCAGTCCAGCAGCTGCAGCACTACTCCCAGCCACCATCATCTCAGGACACTCAGATGGTGGTCTACTAGCTGGATTAGCCCCTAGCAATTCTTCCCCCTCCGCCCCTCGAGCATGAGCCATTGATGGAAGTCAAATCGATTTGGTACGATCGATACCAACAACATCCCGGGATCCGTTGTGATCACTTGGGTTTCCGATGGTCTATCGGAGGCACCTCGTCTCAACAGCAACCTCCAGCTTAGGTTGGACAGAGTAGCCAGCACCAGCAGCAACCTCATCACACCCAACAATACTAGCAGCAGTGTCCTCGTCCCTACCATCATGGACAACAGTGGAGGCAGCCACAATAGCCTCAACAGTACTCCCAACCCCCTCCTCACTACCAGCAGCAGTCTCATCCTCATTTCCCGTGAGGTAACCCGTTCGGTTCTCATGGACCTGTCTATGAGAACCCAACCCTTGACGACCTCGCCCACCTACTTTATAACCAGCAAGCATCCTTCCCTAGAGAGATGGATGAGTTTAGGTAGGAGATGAGGGAGATTATCAAGGGTAAGGCTTCCATACCTGCTCAGATTGAACCTAACCCAAAATATCTGAAGAGGAAATCAAAGCAGGTATAATTTACAGGGACTACCACTCCTAGTGATACTTTGGGTAATATTTCTTCCTATGTATTTGATGATGCTAAGTGGAGTGCGTGAGGGAAGGGGATGGCTGGACCCTCATCCTTCTGAGGGTCCAGCCATCCCATTCCCTCAAGCACTCCACTTAGCGAAGGGAATAAACCAGAAAATCCTAAAAAGAAACACTAGCTAGAGTTCAGCCAGCAGATGATTGACCGATTTCTGATACAGGTGACTCTACATGAGGCACTAGAGCACATCTCTCTCTTATAGAAGAATTTGAGAGAGAAGACCACCATCCACAAAAAGAGAAGGAACCACAATGCAGAGATCCATGTGCTTACTCGTGCCACTTGCTTCACCATTCAGAACCAATTTCCAGCCAAGAGACCTGATTCAGGAGCTCCATATGTCAGATGCCATATCCATGAGCATCGGTTCGCTCGTACCCTATTAGATAGTGGCTTTTCTACTAACCTCCTTCCAACAACCATACTTGACTGATTCGAGTTTGGCCATCTTCGACAGAGCATGACAACCCTTAATTTTGCTGATAGATCTGTCAAGAGGCCAGAGGGGTTATTGAAGGACGTAGTCGTCATAATTTAGGACCTGAAATTTCCCATGGACTTTATTGTATTAGACATGGAGATCCCTGAGTCTGTGATAAATACCCCCATCATTCTTGGACACCCATTCTTGTCCACAACCAAGGCTGTATCCGATCATAATAGCAGGAAGGTATACTTTCACGTCGAGGGCAAAAGTATACAAATAGAGAAGATTGAGGAGACTATAGAGAGAGATTCAGCCTGCTCAGAGCAGTCGAGTGATTCAAAGCAGATGACAGATGTAGAGCGAGACGTCCACCAGGAGTATGACTTTGTGATCACAGACGATGAGACAGTTTGGTCAGACCCATATCACAAGCTCTTGTCACACCATCAGACATTGCAGATTTACAGATTTTGGCAGATGAGAGTTCGGAGAGCACACTCTTGGCACCAAACACATTTGAGACTGATGATCATGGTCAGGATAGCGAAGCATAGTATATTTCATGTTCTTCTGATTCAGATCCCTCGGATCAGGCATGGATTGGGATGGCTTTGATGATTATTTACCATGTCTGATTCCCACAAAGCCGATAGCTAGGGCATGGAGCAAAACAGTACAGATGACAGATACGCCAGCTGGGCCTTCTTCGCTATATTTTCACATGCAGTGAGAGTTCTCCCATACAGATTTGGTAGCCTTCACTCAGATATTTCAGAAGCCAGATTTGCCAGGTCCTAGCTATCCAGAACTGACGACCTTGCCGCAGTCGATGAAGTACAGATTCCTTGCGGGTGAGCCAGAGATGTTCCTAGTCATTATCTCAGCGGATTTGACTTGAGATCAATAATCTCGTTTGATGGAGGTTCTTGAAAGAAACTGCAAGGCGATTGTATGGAGCATAGTTGATCTCTTGGGGATAAGTTCGGCCCTGTGGTCCCACCATATCTATCTCAAAGAGGACATCAAGCCATCACGTGAGTTCCAGCGATGGCTGAACGTGAATCTTCGAGATGTGGTCATGAAGGAGATATCAAAATGGTTGAGCGTTGATTTTATCTACCCTATCTTTGACTCTAAGTGGGTTAGTCCATTACACATGGTACCAAGAAGATGGGTATCACTACAATTATGAGCGAGTCTGGAGAGGAGATAGCTACCCGGGTACCCACTTCTTAGAGGGTTTTTGTGGACTACAGATGATTGAATTAGGACATCAAGAAGGATCATTTCATGCTGCCATTTATTGATCAGATTATCGAGAGGCTAGCTGGGAAGATTCACTATCGTTTCCTTGACATGTACTCCGGATATAACTAGGTGGCCATCGCGTCCAAAGACCAAAAGAAAACGACATTCACCTATCCATTTGGGACATATGCTTTTAGACGGATGCCCTTTGGTTTATGTAATGCCCCAGCTACATTCCAAAGATGCATGTTTTCCATCTTTTCAGACATGGTGGGTGACTGTTTGCAGGTCTTCATGGATGACTTTTAGGTCTATGGTGATGGGTTCGATGCTTGTCTTGACTGCCTAGACGGTGTACTTCAAGGCTGTATAGAGGTCCATATACTATTATCTTGGGAGAAGAGTCACTTCATGGTGACTCAGGGGATGGTGCTTGACCATATCATCTCCAACAGGGGCATGGAGGTCGATCCGGCCAAGGTGGATATCATCAAGAAACTTAATCCACCATCCAATTCGTGACAGTTGCGGTCTTTTGTGGGGCATGTCGGTTTCTACCGACGATTCATTCAGGATTTCAGTCGTATTGCCCAACCGCTCATTGATCTGCTGACGAAAGACACCGAGTTCATTGTAGATGATAAGTGTCTAGTATCATTTGAGACTCTCAAGGGATTAGTTGTCGAGGCTCCTATCCTTCATCCACCCGATTGGTCTCTCCCATTTGAGATAATGAGGGATGCTTATGATTTTACTGTAAGGGTAGTTCTAGGATAGAGGAGGGATGGATTGCCGTATGCCATTCACTACGCTATCCGGACTTTGGATGCCTCTCAGCAGAATTATACTGTGACTGAGAAGGAGATGCTAGTTGTAGTCTTTACTTTGGACAAGTTCAGATCTTATATTCTTGGATCCCGAGTGACTATGTTTACAGATCACACCACCATCCGATACCTCATGACAAAGAAGGAAGCCAAAGCCATATTGATTAGATGGATCCTTCTATTCCAAGAGTTTGATATAGAGATTAAGGATAAACCTAGAGTTAAGAATGTGGTGGAGGATCACCTCTCCTGATTGGAGAACCTTGAGGATTCTGATCATATTGCACCTATTACAAAGACCTTTCAGATGAGG
Source organism: Ottelia alismoides (assembly GCA_037367405.1). Lineage (NCBI taxonomy): Eukaryota > Viridiplantae > Streptophyta > Magnoliopsida > Alismatales > Hydrocharitaceae > Ottelia > Ottelia alismoides. The sequence continues at coordinate 124,270 of JAZKJV010009393.1, read as the reverse complement.
CAATCCTTGCTATCGCCTCGCTCCATGGTACACTGACATTGTGAACTATCTTTTAGCCGAGAAAGTTCCACAAGGTTGGCCCAGACAACGACTTGAGACTTTCCTTACGAAAGACAAGTCGTACCATTGGGAGGATCCCATCCTTTATCATGAAGGAGGGGATAGTGTCTGGCGTCGGTGCATTTTTCAAGATTAGCACCACAGCATCCTCACATACTGCCACAAGCTTGAGGCAGGAGGACATCATTCTGGGAGGAGGACAACACAGAAAGTGCTCCAATTCGGCCTATGGTGGCCTACTCTCTTTAAGGATTCTGAGAATTCATGAAGACGTGTACTGACTGTCAGAGGATGGGCACCTGTGGACAGCGTGATATGATGTCGATGCAGCACATTTACTTCTGTGAGGTTTTTGACGCATAGGGCATCGATTTCATGGGTCTATTCCCTAAGAGTTATGGATTCGAGTACATTCTGCTTGTTGTGGATTATGTGAGTCGTTGGCTTGAGGTCATCCCCGCCCGAACTGCAGATGCTAAGACTGTATGCAGATTTTTGAAGAAAATTATCATTTCACGATTTGGGGTTTGATATTTGACGGAAGGACTCACTTTATCAACGACAAGGTAAGGGCCATTGCTAACGAGTTTAGTATCGACCATCGTGTTGCCACTCCATATCACCCTCAAATCAATGGTCTTGCTGAAGTTTCGCACAGGGAGATAAAGACTATATTGTAGAAGGTTGTCCGCCCTAATCGAAAGGATTGGTCATAGCTTTTGGACTCGGTCTTATGGGCCTATAGGACTTCCTTCAAGATACCTTTGAGGACATCTCCCTTTCATCTCGTTTATGGCAAGCCATGCCATTTACTTGTAGAGATTAAGCACAAGTCATTATGGGCAGTCACTAAGTTACAATTGGATCCCAAGAATATAGGAGATCAGCGAAACGCACAGTTGGCAGCCCTAGAGGAGTTGAGAGATACAACCTTTTCGAGTAGCCTACACTATAAGGAGAGAGTAAATATATGGAATGATTCTCATATCATACATAGACAGTTTGAGCTGAACCAAAGAATATGGCTATTTGATGCTAGGTTGATATTATTTCCAAGGAAATTACAAAGAAAATGGAAGGGACCACACTTGGTCCGAAAGGTGCATGAAAATGGAAGCATTGATATATTTGAGTTGTCATCTGATTCCACCTTTCGAGTTAACGGTTAACGCCTGAAGCCATGTCTTGATCATGATCCGTTGATCGTTGACATTTCCCTTATTCATTTTGCATGAGAAGTAGTCTTTGACTCATATCATTTGCATCTCATGCCTGATTATTACTTCTCTTCCACAACTGTATAGATCCAGTTGTCCATATCACACATTCTTTTGTCTAATACCTCATTTTCATCCTATGATTATGATATACTTAGGGTTTGCTTTACCCTAAGTATGGGGGTGTCGGACATGTGATTATTCATTTGATTATTTTCACCTCTGTTTTGCTACCTATACTTAGGGATATTTTACCCTAAGTATAGGGGAGGTAAACCCTGTACATCCTTACCCTTGGTTTTTCCCCTTGCGTACAAACTTCTATACTTAGGATTACTTAAACCTAAGTATAGGAAGATCATCGACCTCTATTCATTACATTCATGAATTCGTCATTGTAGTATAGCCTTCTTTTCACTTCCCAATACTCAGCACGAGTTATGTCTTCCTTTCATCGCTCTTTCACTCTGAGGACATCGTTCGAGTTAAGTATAGGAGGTATTGTATATATCGTATATATACTTTAGCCATAGCTCGTACTTTGTGTGAGTGTGTTAATAAAATAAAATGGCTAAAAATCATAAAACTAAAAATCACAAAAATTTTAAATTTTTTGTACATATCTGTTTATAGCTAGCTTTTGTAAAAAACTATTTTTGTACAAATGTTTGTAATAATGTTTAGATTGTAAAATGCTTGTAAATATTTTGTATCAAAATTATGTATATAGTACAAAATTTTTGAAAAATGTTTGGAAAATAAAAGTTTGCAATTTATAAATGTTTGTAAATATTTTGCAAAACTTTTACTTCTTCCTTGCATTTAAAAATCTTCATAAAAATTTGCATATTTTGAAAAATTGCATAAAAAGAGTTTCTGTACATATTTTCTTGTATATTTTTTTGAATCATAGTTGACATTTAAATTAGTCTAGAATTAAATTGAAAAATGGGGCTTAGTTAAGACCTTAATCCACCTAACTTCAGAGGAACCTTATAGGATTTAGGGTTAATACTTTTTAAGTTCATTAGTGACTTAATTCTTTGAGTCCACTAGGCTATGTTCACATGTCATCTTGACGAGCCCAAGTATAATACTTAACAATGCACACATGACTCCCAGAGACAATGGCTTGACTTGGACACGCACCTTACACGTATCTCAACAAGGACGTGGTGGTGAGGAGGAAGAATTCTTTGGATTGGGGTAGCATACGAGGGTAGTACTTCTAGGAAAAACCTCCTGTCTTCCTCTAGGGAGGGATGTGCATCTCAACCTGGTCTAGTAGCATTGAGGTCTAAAGACAGGAGTCTGTAGGTTGCAATAATGCTTCAAAAGAGGGATAGTCTATGGTCTCAAGAGGAAAAACTCCTTATGTACGTGTCGCACTATGTAAATATGTTGTATATATGCACATCAAAAAAATGTGCAAAAATATGAAAAAACTCCAAAAAAGGGGGACATGCCTGATTGAAAATAAAATGCATGCCAGAGTGTATATGGTGAATAAGCAAAGCTTATGTATTCCACCTTCTCATCTCATGGAAGCTTGAAGCTGGAGCCTTAGATACACTGGCTTCGCTCCAAGGGATACGTGGCTACACTAGTCACTGTCCATTCTTTCCTTTCCCCTCTTCTTGAGCTGGTTGAACTTGAACTTAGAAGGGAATACCCCGCTCCTCGAAGAAAGAGTAGCTAGACTGGGGAATTAGATTTACCTTGTTGAGGGAGGTTGTTTCTTTGTTACATATGAGGTGGGGAGCTACATATCACTTACACCGTACAAGGAAAGATGCATAGTCATTAGAGTTTGCGTATGTAGACTTGTTCTGACCTGGTTTATTAAGGAGTCTTGACCATAGAATTGTGGAACTTAAAGGATGTTGATTCTTACACCTATTTCTAAATTAGGTTCCACCAAACTAATAATCCAAAGGTTTGACAAAGCTCCATGCTCTAATTTAATGAAGACAAGTTTAATAATCAACCTTGATTCTTTTTTCTTTTCTTTTTTTTCACATCTTCTTCAAATAAATATTTGCTAAGGGACTAGCAAAGGTAAAGTATAGGGGGGTGATGAATCCATGATTCTTACTCTTTATTCTTTTATTTTAGCTCTTCTTCTTGGCAAAACACCCTATAAATACATGTAAATACAATAATTTACTTTCTGCATGGCATTGTTCATAATGCATAATTAACATGTATTTTGTAAAAATAAAAGAATAAAGGAAAAAGAAAAAATAATGATGTATTTAGAATAAATACAGTGACCAAAACCCCAAGAGAAGGTCAAGACTTGACCTGATCGCAAAATAAAATAAGTAGAGAGAGATAGGGTTTGCCATGTATTGTACATATCACCTATGATTGTACACATTATATATCCATTTATTTTTTGATTCTTTTAAACCCTTGTATATAGTTTTAATAATATTATAAAAATAAATAAAAATAAAATCATCAAACCTTTGTATAAAAGACACATGTACATATCACATCCACTATTTATTTTATATCCTTAAATGATCTATAAAAATAAAACAAAAATTATTTTATACTCCTAAAATTATGTTGTAAATAAATGAAATATAAAATAAAGATATTTATGTAAAAATAATGAAATAAAAATACTTGTACATAATACCTAGGTATTTAATACATGTATATAATATACTATATATTGTATATATGTTATTTTATTTTTCGTAAAAATAATTAAAAATCATAGAAAAAATAGTTTGTAAAATAATAAACATTTTTTTTATTTTCTTCATTTAAATTCATTTACAATTTTTATTCTTATTTTCTTTGATTTTTTAAATCCTTTATTCTCATTGGGCAACGTCAGAATGTAGACCTCAGTCAACGGTCTCTTCCAGCCGGGTCGGGTCGCACCTTGTTTCGTTGGAGCTTCTTCTCCATTTTCTAGAGCCTAACTCCGACCTCCATTCCCCTCGATTGTTCGCCTAATTCTTCTCCTAGGATCTGTGACCCTCACAGATCCCTAGGAAGGGTCGGATCTTCTTAGGGATACATGCCTCCTTCCGATCTTTCTGGACCCTCGGGAACCCTATAAGGCATCTCTTTCTCAGCTCCAGCGCCTTAGCTTGTCCTTTGCATCCCCATTCTTCCCGAGACAACTTCCTTAGAGTGACAACTATTGAAGGAGAGGTCTAGGATTGCTCGAAGGTGCTTGGAGACTAGATGCTCCATACGTGATCGGAGCTCCTCCGCGTGCAGCCTCCCAGCCAGCTGTAGCTCGGTTGAGGCTAAGACCTCGACGTCCACCTTCTCCTGAAGCTCGGGAACTCATCTTGACCTTAAGATATCGCCCATTTCATCTTCATTTCTCGTTTCTATTCGATCCATCCATTTCTCTCCACCGCCGTCACCTTTGCTCCGACCAGCTGGGCAGAGCCCCGCTATCCACTCCCATCTGCTCCGATTAGATCCTTGACTCACCATGCACCTTCTCACGCAACCTGATCCTCCTAAAAATCTTCCACATGGTCAAGATTAGGCCTAGATCTACTTCCCCCGCCTATGCCGGAGATCGAACTAACATGCCACCCTACTTCCCTTGTTATTTTGCTTAAATAACCCCTCTTGGAGCTCCGTCTCCGATCATAGGACCCTTTGTAGGTACTTGCGCACACTTGAAACCATTCTGGACTCCCAGCTGCTCAGATGGAGCATCTTCAGGCAAGCAGCCACCACCACGCTCATCCGATCATCATCGCCTCAATCGGAGCCCCTCGTTCGACGCGGACCACTTCCACGTTCCTGTCGGAGCCCTCAGATCTTTCATCGGAGTGTCGGATCCCCTCCGATGCTCGGTTGAAAGTTGCCAGAGGCGAGCTCTTGCAGACCCTCTTTAGCCCTTTAGATGAGACCCACCTCTGCCAGATAACATCTCAGTTGCCCGACCGTGCATCCTTTTGGCTGTTGGATCAGAGCATCTGACACATCTGCCTCGTATGTTCCAGACATTCCCTACACACCGTCAGATCCAGCAGTTGCGGTTGATTAGAGTCGTACGCCATCGTCAACTCCACGTACGCCACGTGCCCCTATCTTGGGTGTATTTCCTTTGTGCCCTCGTATGTTTTTGCTTTTATGTTTAGTCCATTAAATAAATATTGTAGTTCAGTACATTTACAGTTTGGACCTTATAGTTTGTGGTATTTGCATTTTAGTCCCTCCGAATCTGAAGCACGTGTAAGCTCATGTGAGTTTTGGGTTATTTGCAGTTTGTGTCCTGGACTTATCTATTGTTATTGAATGAATGGTAAATTTGCAAATTACATTTATACCCCTATGCGTACAATATTTTGAGCATGTGTGTGAATTAAGTGGACTTTTTACATATTGAACCTTGTGTTTTTATATTGTGTTACTGATTTGGTCTAGAAACTTAAAATAATTGCTAATAGGTCCCTGTGAACTGTGCTTAATTATTTGCTTTGTTATGGACTTAATAAATATAAAATTAATTTGAAAAATTACATAAAAATTACCATTGGCTCATGTTAGTTTGTAATATTTATTATATTTTTGTTGGGTTAATTTATTAGCATTCTCTTTTTTTAAAAATTCAAAAACCCTTAAAAATGCTCCTATTTACCTTATAAAAATTATAAAAATTCGAAAAATGTATTAAAAATACTATAAAAATTCCAGTGAGTGCTTTTTTGTGTATTTTACTTCTAATGTTAATTTTGTTTGAGAATTTATCAGAAAAACCCTAAAAATTACAAAACAATAAAAACTAATAAAAATCATATAAAATCAAAGAAAAATCTAAAAATTGCAATTTCAATTTCTGAATGTAGCTTGTTACTTCTATTTTCTCATAAAATTGCTAATGAGGACCTTAGGGTAATTTAGATATTTTCAATTTGCAATTTGGTCCTTTTTGCACTGTTTTGTATTTTGGGCCTTGTTTGATTTTTATAAATTTTAAAAACGTTTGAAAAACCTAGAAAAATTATCAAAAATACTTTAAAAATCGGAAAACCCAAAAATATTTTTACCTTCATTTTCTGACTATTTTTTATTATTTAAAAAAATCCAAGAAGATTATTGTGTGGCTTTCTTTTATTTTTTTTTGTTTTGCTTTCTTATTAAAAATTTAAAATTAAAAAAACACTAAAAAATTATTTTATTTCTTTGAAATTTGACTACTTTGTATTCTTTCGTTCTCCTTGTGTTCGACTCTGGTGGCTATACCAGGTAAATAAAAATAACGATCTGCTTACATTTCTTGAGTGCTTGATTTTTTTGAGTGGTTTTATTTTTTCTCATTGATTATGCTTGGTGATTTGGGTCACAACAACCCTTGTTTATTTGCATTCTTAACCTGAGTTACCAGGCGTGTCATCAGTAGTACTTATGTAAAAAGGTAGACTTAAGCTCTTCCCATGTCATGATGATTCTTCCCCAAGTGGTTGATCTAATGAAGTGCCTTATCTTGAAGGCTGAATGGGAATACTGTCATCTTGATTACTCCTAACGGTACGTTAGGATAGTGAGTTGTACCACAGATGCACCTGAACTGTTGCAGGTGGATATAAGGTTCTTCATTTGCATTGCCGTGGAAACTGGGTAGGAGCACCAAGAGTTGAGGCTTCAACTCGAAATGTGCGTGGATCGCTAGGATTTGGATCCACTCGATGACTTGTATGTCTCTAGGGTTGTATGTCTCCTAGAGAGTCGGCTTGGGCCACTCTCCTCTAGGCTCGCCTACTGGGCCTCCACGACCTCCACGTGCTCTCTCTTCTTCCTCTCCTCCTCCTCTCGGGTTCTCTCTTCCTCTCCTCAGGTTAGTAAGCATGTCCCGGAAAGTGACCTATGCTAAAGCATGCTTAGTGAGCTACTGCAATGCCTGAATGGAGGCAAGAATCTGGGTATTCACGATGTTCTGATCTGGCTGTTGGCTCTGATCTGGCTACGATGGGTGCTGCAGTCCTTTCCCTTTTCCTCCAGGAGCCATTTCTGTCTCTAAGTCTGAGTCTGAGTCCAACACAATCTCTGGCTCCAGATCGGGCTCGTGATCTGCACATGGAACGATGCCCCGATCAGTCTGTATTTAAGCATCAGATGTGATGAATCAGTCTGTGTTAAGGTCAACATAGAACTTCATTAAGGATGGCAAGGTGTAAAGAGTAAAATCAATAGCCATCCAAAATGGGCAGAGTTCGGGACAAGAGTGATCTCGGATTATTGGAGAAGATGGGGAGTTTGGAGATCGGTTCCTTGAGTCCAAATCAGGATATCGGGAATCGCCCCGAATTATTAGAGAAGGAGAGAGCATGGGATCGATGTGAGTATCCACAGAGTCCCAACTAATCATCCATGAGTCTCCATCTTGAAGATGAAAAGGAAGATCGAGAATGGACGAAGGATACGGTGTCAAACAAAGAATAAAGGGAGTGCAAAATAGTAGAAGGCTCAAAGTGAGTAGGGTCAAATGAAGAACAAAACAAATGGAAGTGAAAAAGGCATAAAATATGTGGGACTGATCTTTGATCTAACTATAATCAAACAAACACCAAATAATTGTGGGTTCACCAACTCAACACTGATGAAGCCATAAAAGTTCAGCTATTTTTATCTTTTCAATATTATTTTGTTTTGCAGGCAAGATCAGATAACAGGTCATTATGAACGCTACTACTGCTAGGTAAGCGCATCGTACTTCTTCCACCTCCTTTGTAACCTGAGATCTGTGCACTGAAAGGTCTTTGATCTCGTGCCGGGGGGGGGGGGGTCTACTCAACCAAAGAATAAGAGAGGAAGCTAATAGTCGAAACCAATACTTCGGACCTTGCTCGCAATGGAATCACCTGTAAGCGTGTAAGGACCTACTCAGATGCAAACCGATGAGACAGACACACTTGTGAGGACGTGGTCTATGCTTAGTAATACATACCAAGTCAGATGCTCCACACAAGGTGGGAACACCGTGTTCGACAAGACCCTACTCGGTCACATACGATAGAAGCGCCAATTCTTCATCATCCCGGGTGTAAATCAAAGCGCCACAGATCAGGATTTTGACTCTATCCTTAGGGGTCATGCACCACTAGGTCTGGAATGTACTTGAAAATAATGAAGGCTTTATGAACCCAAAAAATGATGTCTATTACGATTTTTATTAAGGTCAAAGTTTATTTAGCAGTCTCTTTTTTAATTTTTGGGTTTTCAAATTTTTTGAGTATTTTTCATAGCAAGCCACCTAACGATTTTTTTCTTTTTCCTTTATACCCTAAGTGATATAAACACATAGGGAGAATACGGAAAAGCCGTGCAAGTCATCACTAAGATGGAAATCTCACCTTTGTGACCAATGATGCATGCGAAGTTAGAATTACTTACAATGCTTCCCAGCTCTCTCCATGCGGGAAGCAAGGCAGAATATATAAACCTATACTATATGCACAATATGCGAATGGTAGAAACCGCCTTAAACAGTAATTGCTACATGGAGAACCATATGATAATTATTCATAAATGAGATCCAAAAGTCCGGTCTTGGAAGCTCATCGGTGCCTGCCACAGTAGGTCTTGCAAGCACTGTATATAGCTTCTCTCGGTGCTCGATCTCAAATCCAAATAATTAACATTTAAATTTGTCTAAGTCTAAATGTAAAGAACTATAGGAGCATGCTTCTATTAGTTGTTTGAACCTACTTTACCGTGCAAGCAATCCTAATGTCTAAGGGTTCATTCCACAAAATAAATGAAATAAAGGCAGAAAGCTCAAAAAGCATGAAACAAAACAAAATAAAGTCGAAGAAAACACAAACAACCACGACGAGGCCCCAGGTGAACAGACACCCGGGCCATGTACCTCACTAAGTGTAGTAGTATCCAAATTATTACAAATTAATTATGCACAAAATAAAGTCCCACTCTCATAAAAAATAAAAATTCTAAGCTACTGCTCTTGTCCTCTCCTTGCTCCTCTTTCATGCTCTCTCTTGGTCGGCACACAAGTAGAAGGCTGTCCTCCGCTCGTCTCGAGTGCGCCTACCTCCTAAGAGATAGCAATTACCAAGCGGTCCCTCTCAAGAAAGGTCAACAAGAAAACAATGGCTTAGAACAATCAAATAATTATCAAAATAGGGTAAGCAGAAAATAAAGGAAAAAATAATGTGCAACTATGTACAAACTATGCAGTCCATTGCTCCCTGACAATGACAGCATTTGAAATAACAAAAAATAATCCTGAGAGGAGGGTCGTGCATGTCACACAAGACGGATACACGGTCGTCGAAATGACCACTCTCTAAGACCACTTAGCTCAATCAATAATCAAGCCATATACTATAATGAAGCAATAAAAGCAAGGGTTGTGGATCAAAATTTATTATACCCTATGATGAATGTGTATAGTGGATAAGCATGTAGGGGTTGAACTCCGAGAACACACATGTAGCATGGGTATATTATTTGGAAAAAATGGGGCTACCCTCGCCCCATTTTTGCGCTTTTTTTTTTTTGCAAAATATCACCATGTTATTCATATATATATATATATATATCCCTCCTATAAATTATTCGAATTTTGTCAGAAACATAGACTCTCATACCCTCCATCTAGAACATGTAATTTTAACGGTCTAATCATTGTTGTAATCGACCTGTTCTAGATGGAGGGCATATGAGCCTCTGTTTCAGACGAAATTTGGATGACATATAGGAGGGATATATGGATGAATATACATGGTGATATTTTTGAAAAAAAATAAAAAGATACCCAAAAATGGGTCGGGGGCAGCCCCATTGCACCCATATTATATATGAATAAATATAACTAAATAATATCGGTATAGATATATATAGGTACGCACACTATTTACTTAGGCTTTTATGGATTTTTGATTATTTTTTAAATTTATGTATATATATGATTTAAAATAATTATAAAATATTTATAATAATAATGAACATTATAGCATATCTATAACTATATATAGATATATACTACTAATAGGGAAATATAATTATAAATATAAGAAAAACTATTCAGAAATAGTAATATAAAATATTTTTATGTTTTTTATATAATATTCTATTATTTTTATGATTTTTAAGTATTCTTGCTAATTTTTAGGTATTTGTAAAGTTTAAAATATCCCAAAATAGGATTAATAAATAGGCCGAATTGTTTTGGGGTTTAAAAACAAAAAAACCCTCAAATTTTTTGCAAAACAATTTTAATATATACTAATATATAAATAAAAATATAGAATAAAAAGATATATTTTCGGAGTTTTTGGTGATTTTTTATATTTTTTGTAGGATTTTGGAGCTTTTTAAATTTTTTATCATTTGTTTATATTTTTAGGGATCTTTAATCTGGGGGTATTAGATACTATAATAAGCACATACTATTTTTTTGGAATTTTTAAACATGGTTTTATATTTTTTTGGATTTTTTTAAAGCAATCAGGGAATATTCATGCACTATTTGATTTTTAATAAATAGAAAATATGTGTGAAATGCAAAATAAAAGTTATGGAGTGAAATGAAATTGCATTAGGCATATTATCCTATTTTTGCATGATTTTGAGAGCACAGATGATATTTATAAAAAATAGGAAACAAACACAAAAATTACTTGAACTAGTAGGGGTATATTTGCAATTAAAAATAAATATAGGGATCATAGAGAAAAATACCTAAAACTTTTGAAATAATATTAAAACTTTTAATATTAAAGCATAATTACATGAACAATGGGGGTGTAGTGGGTTGCCATGTGAGGTGATGTGGTGGAGGACTAAAATGCAATTCCAGATAGTTCAAGGGCTTACATGTAGATTATCCACAAGTTTTTAAATGGCATAAAATATTTACAAGGACTCTTAGCTATTAGAAAAATATGGATGGGGTCTTTGAAGTTTACCCACTAACACCCGCCGAGTGGACGGTCTTCGTGCTGACATGTGGTGGATCCATCGGTTGTCTTCGCGCACCCCTTCGATGAGATTAAACAATCCATATAAGATCTGGACCATTGTTCTTGATCGAATGACTTGAAGGGGGTAGGAAGAACACCCCAAGAACTCCACCTTGTGCCGCTTTGATCTCTGATTCCTCGCAGGTCAGAGCTCCATTCGCCTCCCCGATGAGCTCTTTAGCTTCTTGGGGATCCTCCGTGCAAGCAGGCGCCTTCAGATGGTTTCCAGGCCTCAAAGACGGTGAACTAGAGAGGTTCTTCTCCTGGAGCTGGAGGATGAACTAGAAGTGGACTTCAGATGCTCCGATAGGCTTTGTTCCTGCAACAGAAGGCTAAGTGGCTCGAGGCGAATGTCTCGACCCAAAAATTACAGTTGGAAGCTATCCAGGTGAACGTGTGGATGCATCTCTGGTGAAGCGACGATGAGGAGATTCGATCGCTCAAATATGTGCAAGATTTGAGGAGAAACGATGGCGAAACACGAAGAACATGAAGGGGTGTGAAATGAAGGTGGAATCAAGGCGTGAAACGGTCGAGGTCACACTGGAATTGACCTGGAGCTCGATCTCCAAGTCCAATGGGGATTTGCTGATTAAACGTACTCATAATGATTAACAGCTGAATTAAATGCAAAAATAAAACCAATGTGGTAAAGATTACTTAAAATGTGAAGAAAATGGGGCCTCGATCAGTAGGGTGGTCGAGAAGAAAAACCTCCAAGCAGAGCTCCGGTGGTGGATGGATCTTCTCCGACAAAGCCTCTCCTAGTTGCAAATCACTACCCTACGACTCCTATCATAAACAACAAGATGAAGACGATGATCTGAGAGGCTAAAAGCATTGGAGGAGGGAATAAACCAGCGAAAGGGGTGAGGGTGCTATATTTATAGGAGAAATTTGTGTCTTTTTCGAGGAGCGGTGGCGTGCAATGGCGAGGGGGTTGGTGGAGATTCTCGGATGGGCAAAGGAGAGGGGTGATGAGGCTACAGTTTAGTGGAAGGCTCAGGGCAAGTGGATGAAGGTGGTGACGTAGAGAAATTAGCGAAGGTGGGGTTTTCAAGAAGCTTCTGATAGAAATCAGAAGGGGGGCCGAGGTGGGGTTGTCGAGAAGCTTCTAACCGAAATCGGAAGGGGGCGGATAGTTGACCCTAGGACAACAAATGGGCGCACCTGCTTAGTCTACGTGGACCAACTAGGAAATTACAAGGTAAAATACCTTGGAAAATGGAAAAGAATTAGTAAATGAATCATTATTGTTTTATTATAAAATAAAAAAGTATTTCTAATTTTATATAAAATTTAATATATTTTTTATTTATTTTTTGGAGGTGTTTTATTGCATGTTACTTTTACAAGTATATTTATAGGTATATTGACCTACGTTTAGTATATTTTATTTTTATTTTTGTATTTTAAATTTTATTATTTTATATACATAATATATATTTATAACTTATTTAAATATACATAAATACATTTTTATTATATTTTTTTGATATAATATGTACACCTAAATAAATAGGGGTACTAATTAAATAGGTATAACTATAGTATATTCATCTACGTATTTTTATATGTTATTTTATTTTAGTATTTTCTTTATGATTTTATTTTATCCTAAATACGTACATATACTATAAAGAATATTTAAAAAATTATAAAAATATGAAATAATGAAAAATATAAAGAATGAATAAAATGAATACTTTATTCATGTATATTGTACAGTAGGGGTCCAAAACCTAACTTTTGCATTTAATTCCAAATTGAATGAAACCATCTTCATTAAATAGCCAATAAAAAATTATATAAAGTGATTTTGATGCTTTTTGAGCTCATATAGAGGAGATATAAGCCTGACAAGTTTGGGTTTTGGATTTTTATTCTGAGTATAGAATGTACATTGTGTATTATTTTGTATCAAATTAATTTTGTATTTCCTTACGTATTTTTATCTACAATGTTTATGTACAAAATTTATTGATTTGATGCATAAATAATAAAGAAGAGAATATGTCTCAAAAATTAATTACTGGTACATATTTTTAGGGTTTTCAGACTGTGTGATCTGTACCATTGGCCGCCCTATCTCCCCCTACGTTATTTCTTGTCGATTAAGTCATCATGATGACCGAGTATCGGGGGTTAGCATCATCAACACCTATGGTGTCTCGTTTCTTTTTTTCTTCCTTTATTCTTTAATTTTGGTATCAAATATAATAAACTTACAGTATTTTGTACAGATTAAAGAATGTTTATTTTGACAAATTAATAATATATAAATGCATTTAGCTAGGGATTTAAGGCCAAAATGTAAGAATAAAGGTGATGAAATGGAGGTTCTTCACTTAGCAACCACACATATCAATAGAAAGACAAGACATCTGGTATGTTACATTTAATTCTCCATATTTTTACCATATTATATTAACTTATTATATCATAAATTAAATAGATAGATACGATTCTACAAGGACGGATGAACTTAGATGAAATTAGACGATCAACAGACTTGTCTTCGAGTATGAAGACAAAAGTTAAAGATACAATTACTTGCTTTGATGACACAATCAACATGTTCTCGTTGATGTATCCATTCCAGCAATACGACCAGCCGTACATGCCATCACAAGAGCGTAATACTTCCGGAGCATCAGGTTTCATTATTTCTTCGTTGTAAATTCAGATTAAGTTAGTTCTCTTTTGGACAACTAATTTTTATAATTATATGATGCAACTCGTATAGGTATGAACTATGCGGAATATAGCGGGGAGGGATCATAATAACAATCACCGATGTTTGAGACTTCAGGTTGCAATTACTTCTTTATCTATAAATAACTCCATTTAGTGTTTACTTTTTTAGGACTACAGCAATAAATCTTTATCCGGAATATAGCATGATACAATGGACACGGGTTGTCATAAGAGCAACCAATTTTTAGAACTTCATGCTGCAATAAATTCATTATATAATTTTCTCAATTTCAATGTCTATATTATTAAATATTGAATATAATGAAACTATATTAGTAATGACTTATGCGGGATATAGCATGCAAGGGTACCCACAAGTTCAACCAGGCTTCAGAGCTTCAAGTTGTAATAACTGATTTATTAAATTATATCATTTTCTTACTAATCGTTTGATTTATGTGACATCTAATATAAGGTAAATCTTTCAGGTATGGGCTACATAGAATATAGCGTAGTAGGGGTCTTAATACGATGAAGCCATATTTGGACCTTCAGGTTTAAATAACTTATTTAATTGAATGGCTATTTCTAAAAATACAACGTGCATACTTCATTCTTACAGGATATGGAGAAGCTTTGAGTCAGTCACAGTTTGCAGGATCATCATTTTTTGGTCCTTCGAGCCAATTTGGCTCTGGACCCTCTCAGCTCACACTATCTACTAATACAATTCGACAGCTCTTCATGACGATTTATTTGCCAGTGTTCGGCAAGTTGAGACAACCGACTTCGAGAGACAGTTCTTTGGTATTCCAATGATAATACCACAACAGACTCCAGACACTACAAAAAAAGGCGGGATTGGCGTGCACATAAGAGCTCGTTATGTGCACGCCTAGTGCACGCCATGTGCACGCCTGACGAGTGGGCGAGCACATGTGCTCGTTACGTTCGTGCTCGCTGATCTGAGAGTCACTACGAGTGGTGGGCGAGCACTATGGGACGCTATGTGCTCGCCCGCCCGTAGGGCGTGCACATATGTGCTCGCCGGTGTGATCGCCTTCTCTATAATCGGCGATTACACACGGAGCACCGGGCGAGCACATGTGCTCGCCCAAAGTGATTTCCAGGAAAAAAATATACAGGTTCGATAGGGTTTTGACGCCCCGTCGAACCTGTATACCCTGCCAATAAACCACTGCAGGTATCTTCCTAAGGATATATGTATTATAGCAGATCGTAGATTAAGATAACTAGCACTAAAAATTTAAAGGAACGCAATATACATGAATTTAGAAATAAACAATATAATATAAGATCTAAATATTACAAACAAGTCAACGCCAGCAAAGTTCATTTAAATTAAAAGATGTTCTAAAAGTTTAAAAGAAAATACAGGTACAAACCACAAAAAATTTACTTCTTCTTTGATCTAAAAAATCTGGAGACTAAACCCTGCTTTGATTTCTTTTTTTCTTTCTCCTTTTCTTTGAACCTCACATACATGCGTGCCTCTTCTTCAGGGTCATTCTCCTCCTCCTCTTCGTGATCAGATTCAATCTCTTCCGGTTGAGATGCACGCCCTTGCGACCTATATTATATATGGAAGATATTTATCTATTAAATGCATTTTGTAGATATAGAAATTTAATTGTATTACTCATTCTATAAGAAGAATACTTACATGTACGCCGTGAACTCCTCTCGGAGCTTCGTCACCTGCTCCACCATCATCGCCATCTGCGACTCCATTGGAACTGAAGATTGGGACGTATGTGGTTGCGTATACGACGGCTGAGAGTATGCAGAATAGGAGTGACGATGTTCCTCCACATAGTATGGAGGAAGACCACCAAGCGTCTGCTTCCTATTCTCCACAACGTCCCTCTCCTCCAACACCTTATAAGTTTTTCAATTTTTAAAATAAAAGTATATATTAGAAATAAATATAGTAAGATAATATTTATCCATATATACCTGCTTCCAGATCGTTTTATCAAATGGTGGTTGCTCTCCGGTTGGATCGACACCCCATTTATCTGCAGATAGTGCCAGATAACGATCCTGAAATACAAAGTTTACCATATATATAAATATGTTATAATATATCAATTAATTTTAAATAAATTGATAGACTTACCAACAATTGTCCGGCTTCAGGAGTGGACCATTGCGACTCTCCTTCTCTCCCACTCATGTGGGACCTCGACCACCACTCCTGAAAAGAGGGTTCCCTTTCCAACCTAGCAGCCTGAAAATTTTTTCAAGATCTATTAAAACATTGCATTATTTTAAAGTAGATCTCCAAAAAATAATTTTAAATCGTAATGCCATCTCCGCTCTAATCTGATTGTGGCTTTTAGAGCCACTGGTAGACTTGATCCTTTGTTTTTGGCGGTTTGTCTTTCCCGCCGAAGATCTTCGTCCAAACTCATCATCCGCAACGAATGCATCACAGAAATCGGCCCATCTGCAAGGATTACGTTATGATAATTGATTATTTTAAAAAGTGTAATAAAAATTATTTGACAAGTATAATACCTATCCTACGTACACCATGACGGCGGGAACCTCTTCATCTCCTCAAAATTCATCTCCTCGCATCCCGTCTTCGCATGCGAGTCTCTCCTTGCCTTGAAAAATGTATCGATCATTCTCTTTTCTGCCAAACGAATGAAGGCTCTACGATAAACCTCCTTCCCCATACCAGTGCCAAGGCGAAACCTACTCTGAAAAAAAATAACAATTTATAAGATACAAAAAACTTGATCAAAAAATTCTGTATCACTTCTAAGAAACATTTCTTACCAGAAACATGTCAAAAAGTCTCTCCTGCTCTGCAGCAGGGATGCGACACCACCTAAATTGCAAGGAAGTCAAGTGTGTCTTTATTATGTTGGTTATCTCCTTTGCCACCCTGTTGTTGTTCAAAAAATCCCTGCATTTACCAAAAAAATTAACTTCCATGCAATTTAAAAAAATTTGGAAAATATTTAAAGATAAAATCTATAAAATTTTTACCTCCCATCAGTCGTAACCTCCAACAAAGGGTGGGACGCCGACGTCTGTCCAACTACAGTGGGTAAAGGCACGGATGTGCTCGGCCGTCCAGAAGAAGGAGAGTCAGAACCCATCGATGTCCGGGCTGGTATGGGGACCTGGACTGGGAATCCTGTAGGGGCTGCTGAGGTAGATGGCTCTCCATAGCCTCCTACGTAAAAGGGTGGCGGAGGACAACCAAGAGACTCGTAGTAAGCTATCACCCGGCGAACCTCGTCGGACTGTGAATCAGGAGCAACATCTGGGGTGGGCTGCCTACTGGAAGAAGGTGTGTCTGAGGAAGAAGGACGATTGGATCTATGTGATCCATGCGACCCACCGCGTCCAAAACCTGCCATGACTATAATAATGATGCATTACATAGTTATTATTTAATATTTTAGTTAATTCAATTATAATTGTATACTAATACTTACAACTAATCTTCATCACTTATTTCGGTGGGATTAAATAATATTTCTTCATTTTCTGAGTTTTCTGAAAAATCATTACTGGAGTCCGTATCATCTTGTAAGTCAACACACAAAACTTCATTATCAGCCAATCGAATCGATTCGATTACTGGGACTTCTTCCGTTAAGTCTATTCTTTCATTTGTCGGTGTAAATGCTTCATCTATATCATCTTCCTGATTACTGGAATCATTGGAGATATAACTTCGAGAATTTATCTTCACAACAGTTACTGTTTCAATGCCCTTTCTCTTCTTTGATATTTGTGCTAGATAACATACTTGATCCGCTTGAGATGCTAAGACGAATGGTTCAAATCTGCGTATAAATTTCCTTTGCACCACGTCGACAATGTTATTTCTTTTATCAAGTACTACACCTCCATTGGGTTCATACCAATCACACAAGAAAAGAACTACTTTATTCAAGCCTGGTATACTATATTCCACTTCTATAATCTCCTTTAAAATTCCGTAATAATTCAGATGATCTTCCTCATAACAAGATCCGCGAACCATCACTCCATGATTTTGAGTTGTCAAATATTTACCGGAATTTAAGGTATGAAAACGATACCCATTACTGTAACATGAGTTGTACGATCGAACCTTATAAACAGGTCCTTCTCCAAAATATTTCATAATATGAGAATAGAAATCGCCACCGTCCAACTGTTTTGATCGGTCTTTAAACCACGCTGGAAATTGATTTCTATAAGTGCTCAAAACTTCTTCATCTGAATACATAGGATTTTCCTCCATAATTTTCTGTCTAAATTCCCTACAATTTATAAGAGAAAAATATTCATTACTTGTAATGAATATATACATAAAGCAATTCAAATACTTACTGAACATATGGTGTTATTTCCTCGCAATTGTCTAATACGTATAACTCTGCAGCATCCTTCTCTTGTTTCGATAAGAAACGTTCAGTTGCTTTCCCTATTAGATGAGTGGATGGCCGAAAGATATTGATACAAGGTTCTTCATCGGAAGAAATTGTCTCATTCCTCCCGCATCTATTATGGATAGTCTCTACATCTTCTGGAAGATATCTTGCGCAGAATGTTGCAACTTCCTCATATATATATTGTGAACTTATAGATCCTTCAACTTTACTTTTGTTTCGGACCTTTCTTTTAAGAAAGAACATAAACCTATAAGAAAATATGTTAAACATTTAGACCAAATAGTAAAGAAAGAATGACTTTCCAATACATTTATTTACCTTTCAAACGGATACATCCAACGATATTTTACCGGTCCACCAACTTTTGCTTCCCATGGAATATGAATCATCAGATGCTCCATCGAATCAAAAAATGACGGAGGAAATATCTTCTACAGGTTACACATAATCACAGGAATATTTTTTTGAAGATATTCCATCTCCATGCGGTGTATGCGTGACGAGCATAACACCTGGAAAAATCTGCTTACATCTGAAAGAGCATCCATAATATTTTTTGGTAATAATCCTCTGAAGACTAACGGTAGTAATCTTTCCATAAAAACATGGCAGTCATGACTCTTCATTCCCTTAAATGTAAACTTCTTCAGATCGACCAAATTGGAAAAATTTGATGCATATCCGTCTGGAAACTTCAATTTACTTGTCCATTCACAAACAAGCTTAACTTGATTTCTATCTAAAGCATACTTTGCTTTTGGAACTTCAACCCTTCCACTATCATGCTCCTTGATATGCAATTCTGGGCGATTACATATGAGTTGTAAATCACGACGAGACTTTACTGTATCTTTTGATCGACCGGTTACATTCATTACAGTGTAGAAGATGTTATCGAACACATTTTTCTCTATATGAATAACATCTAAGTTGTGTCGTATCAGTAACTTACTCCAATATGGTAACTCCCAAAATATACTCTTCTTAATCCAATTATGATTGTCACCGAAAGCAGGAAGGTTTTTTGTTTTATCTCCATTTTCTAAGACTGATTTTTCTAATTGTTCCAAGTACGATAATATCATATCGCCTGTCTTAATTGGTGGAGGATCTGAAAGATCAATTGTATTTCTTTTGAAAGAATGTTTCTGTCTTCGATATGGATGATTACTTGGAAGAAATCGTCTGTGACAATCAAAAAAACATGGTTTCTGACCGTGTTGAAGCTGAAATGATTTATTACTATCCATACAATATGGACAACTTTTACGTCCATGCGTACTCCATCCAGATAACATTCCATATGCTGGGAAATCATTTATCGTCCAAAGTAGAGCTACTTTCATGTTAAATGTTTGACTCTTATTAGCATCATATGTATCAACTCCATCGACCCATAACATTTTCAACTCATCGATAAGAGGACGTAAATAAACATCAATTTACTTTTCCGGATGTGTAGGTCCTGGTACTAACAACGAAAGAAACATAAACTGTCGCTTATTACATAACCATGGAGGTAGATTATATGGTGTTGTCATTACTGGCCAACAAGAGTAATCTTTACTTCTTCCATGAGGATTAAACCCATCTGTACATAAACCTATAACGCAATTCCTCTTTTCATCATTAAATGTAGGAAAAGCTGACATCAATTCTTTCCAACAATCAGATTCAGATGGATGCTCCATATATTCATCGATTTTATGTTCCGCGTGCCATGTCATGTATTTCGCCGTTTCTTTACAGTAATATAGTCGTTTCAATCTCGGAGTCAGCGGGAAATAACGTAGAATCTTTCTCGATATTTTTTTTCCACTCTTACTAGCTGTCTGATATCTTGGCTCATTACATTCAGGACACCGGTCTAAATGTTGATGTTCACTGTAATATAGAATATGGTGATTTATGCATGAGTCTATTTTAATTTCTGCTAAACCCATCTTCCGCATCATCTTTTTGGTTTTGTAATAATTATCAGGTAATTCCGCATCTTCTGGTAACATCTTCTTAATAATCCTCAGCATTGCATCAAAATTACGATCGGTCATATTATATTCCATCTTCATCGATAGAAGATTCGAGACCGCAGAAAGTTTTGAATATGTCTTGCAACCCAACCATAATGGTTCCTCCGCTTTTTTCAACAGCTCGTAAAATTCTGCAGACTCTCCATATGGTTCCTCATCATCTAACAAAGTATCATTGAATTCTGGACCCGCAACATTCATAACCATATCTGCAAAGGGATTAATATTGTCAGCTTCTTCCACATCATTCATTCTGTTCTCGAAATTCTCACCATGCCTCCACCAAATATGATATCCTTCCATGAAACCCATTCTATACAGATGTAACTGAGTTTCATCTTTTGATCTCTTCTTCATTAGACGACATTTCTTACACGGACACAAGATAGTTCCATCTGAATCCACAATACGGGAACCTTGTGCGTAAGCAAATTGTATGAATTCCTGAACACCTCTTTGAAAAGCATCTACTATACGCCCATCTACTACACGGTTGTACATCCATTCTCTATTGGTCATATTTATGAACCTGAATTAAATAACCTAAAATGTCAAATCTAAAATATTGAGGATATCTAAATGTATCACATTTTTGCGATAAAAGATGAGAAGAGAAGTGTATTAATTATGTTATCACTTTAGCCCGTCCATAAGGATTCAAATTTACTAAAAGATGATCGTTGTCACAAGTATCTTTATTTCTAACGAAAATTCGGCAGCATAACCCTGCACCTCTCCCATATACCCCATAAATCATTCATAATTAATTATCAAAATAATCATATTATTGATTATTTCAATAATAAATATGACTGATTTGGTATACAGAAGAGGAAGGGGTTATGAACCGAATTTCCGTAAGAAATAAAGACACTGTGACACGGATCACCTTTTAGTAAATTTGAATCCTTACGGACCCCCTTAGTCCGGGACCTCCGAACTAAGGAAAGCTAATATAAATGTAATACTTTAAGATCATTTTACGTCATACATTTGTAAGTGCTACAAATGAGACTATAAAATAATCTTAAAATATTTATTCATTTATATTAGCCGGGCATTTACGTATATTTGGCTGATTAACGATGGGGATAGGGATAAGTGTGATCCTTATTTAATGCCTAATACAGTGCTTGGGTCACTAAAAGGTAATGGGCACCTGCAAAAAAATTCGAACCTGCATACATCAAAAACCACGACCATTGGTCTGGGATAAACATCCCAAAGTGAGTCCAATAGTGCTGTGAAAAAATAAAAAAATATAACACAGTTAGAGGTGATCAAATCCTCTAACGTGTTGCACACGCCACCCGTTGTGCAGGGCCACACACCACCCGGTGTGGAAGGACGCACTGTGTGTGAAGAATTTTGTGCGATTTTCTAATAATTACTAAATCATATTTTGGACTTATTATAAACCTATGTATAAGTTAATGTGATATAATTGGTCACATTAACTAAAATTTAATGTGATAATAAATTATCACAAAATAAACAATGGTGTATATCATATCTCATATCAAAACGATATAAAATTTTAAAACTGTTATTAATGATATTGATAATATCTAGTATCTACATTATTGAAGTTGAGTAACTAAAGTTATTCACAAATTTCATAACTAATCATTTTCGAACATAATGTTTGTTGAGGCATTTAACTACATTATTTCGAGGCATTATAAAAGTTGAGTAACTAATCTTTTCTAAGCATAACTAATCTAAACTAATCATACAAGCATTTTGTCATTTAAAATTTACAAAATTTAAACATAATTTTCGTTGAGGTATTTTATCGAACACCTACAAGGCATACAATTCTACATATTATTTAGACAACCAAATTCGAAATAACAATACAATAGTTATCTACTATTATCCTTAATGTGTAAAAGACATATAAACTAACAAAATACTACACTACATTTAACAAAAATTTTAAACCCTAAACTATCCAAACAATACAACTACGTAATGAAATCAAATAAAAAAAGAAAGGATTAAAGATTATACTGAGTAGTAGATGTAGATCTACTCAAAACACGAAAACCACAGGCGTCGGGGTCGGGGCGGAGGGCTTGCGGGTCGCCGGAGGGGAGGATTTGGGAGGAGTTTGCGTGAGAAATGAGGAAGAAGGGCGCCGCAGTTTCTGTTATCGGGCTTGGGCGAGCACACTTAAGTGCTCGCCAGGCCGTCGCCCGGTGCTCGCCCATATATTTCCAGCCGCTAAGATTTTCCGCGCAATGAAATTCAAGTGGGCGAGCACATTGGGCGAGCACTTGGGCGAGCACATGTGCTCCTCAATACTGGTAACCGCGCCTCTCCGCAAAATTCAAACCAGCGACCCTCATGGGCGAGCACATGTGCTCTTAGTGTGCTCGCCCATTACGAGGCGAGCACATGTGCACGCCAGGTGCACGCCGAGACGTGCACGCTAATCCCGCCTTTTTTTGTAGTGAGAGCTGCCTCCAAGACGCTCCATGGGAGAAAGGATCAATGAGCCTCTTCCATCAGAGCCACACCCCGACAGTCAACAAGCGTAAGGAGCACGAGAGATCAAGATACTCAACCAGCCGAACCTCCACGATAGTCATCAGCTAAGTCGCATTCTCCTAGGCACATTCCAACACATTCAGAACAGAACATGAAGAGAGTCACAAGAGAACAAGAGATGGTGGTAAAGGAAATGACAAAAGAGGAGGTGAAGGTAGAGGATGTCTGAAAGGATTTTTTGGATATGGAAATCATAAAATGTTGTAACATATTTTTTATTATTTTTGGATAAAGTATTATACTTTTATGATTTTAATACAATAGTTGCATTTTTCCAAAATGATTAATGTTGGAATGTGCAATATTGAGCTTATGTATGTCATTGTCAATGTCTTTATATTCATTTTCTATTTATTATGATCTTTTTCAGATGTCGAATATGAAATATTCTAAACTTAAATCATAAATAAACAATGAAATTTTGTATAGAAAAATACATCATTCTTGCATGATAAGATTGTTAATATAATAAATTTAATTAAGTCTTATAACTTGATATTTAGTTTCAATTGATTATTTACATTGTAAAATACAACAATTACAAATTTGTACACCTATTTTAATAAGATGTCGGGTAAAATATATTCTACACTTGCTTTAAAAATAATAATCAGGTTTTCTATAAAAACAAGTAAATAATAATTATAGAATTTTATTACATAGAAATTATATATTTATTATTTAGATAAGTATTTAGGTGTTATTTATAAAAGTAAGGGGAATGATATGCAAAATGGGAGAGAGGGGAATAATATGCAAAATTATCCTCAGCCCAAATCGGTACATGAGGTGCCGATTGATAGCTATTTTTTAAAATACATTTAGATGATGTCTATTTAATTAATTATGAATTATTTGATAATTATTTAAAAACATTCAAAATTACATGTTCTAGATGGAGGGCATAGGAGTATCTATTTTGATGAAATCCGAATGACAAATTGGAGGGATATATAGATGAATATACAGGTAATATTTTGCATAAAAAATACAAAAATACGGATATATATAGGGATTGATGAGGTTGCCCCACGTCTTCCGCTAATTTTTTTATTTTTTGATAAATATTACAATGTATATTCATCTATATATCCCTATATATAGATGAATATATATGGATATATATATATGATTTCTTTCAAATAGGACGCAGTCCTTCCTAAGTTAAGGAAGGCCAGCTTCTTTTTTGTATAAAACAGTATGACTTCAGTAGAATACATATACAGTTTTGTATAATAATGTGCAGTTTTAATGTTTGTATTATAATGCGCAGTTTTGTATACGACTTTGTATTTATAACGTGCACCTATAATACAAACTATATACGTATTCTACTAAAGTACTCGTGTTTTATACAAAAAAAGGGCCGGCCTTCCTGAACTCAGGAAGGAATGCGTCCTATTTGAAAAGCCCCCTATATATATTCATCTATATATGTAGAATTAATGAGGCTGCCCTCGCGTCATTTACCACAATTTTTTATTTTTTTTTGCAAAACATTGCCGACATATTGGACAGGGCAACCCCATTAATTCCATATATACTATACAACAGGTCAATTTCATGTCCTTAATATGTAGCAAAATATCTGATAAACGTTTGAAAATTATATTTACATATGATATTTCGCATAATAACGTCTTGCAACAAACCAACTAATTCAGACAAGATGTTCTTAAAAGCAAGTCAAGCATGCACTTTAGGAATTGGTTGGCCATTGGTTTTATCTTCAACCCGTATTGCATCAAGATCTGGTGACATATATGGATTTTTTTCTTGATTCTTTAGTTTTAGCTAGTATTTTTCCGACATGTGAGATTACGTGTGATTAACCCAACTTCTTTTGAATTTACTAAGGTATAGCCATCATTGTGGTTATTTTAGTATGGCATCTTATTTGTAGCTTTAGAATTTATATAAGAAATAACAAGTTGATGATACATGGCTCTCTCCCTTGATCGCTTCCGCATACTTTAAAAACACTGTTTTCAAGGATAAATATATACTTATCATAAAACAGCTCCACACTGCATCTCGTATTTTTATATGATTATGACGCTTGATGTTCCCAATTAAAGGCCTCATCTTCGAGATCCCAATCATTCAAAAAGAACGATGTTTACTTCTTTTTCAAATCTTTCTCCACCGGCAAACTATCTACTATGTTTGGCTAGTTCAAGATGGACAATAATGAAATATGCAGATGTCCCGATTCAAGATGTTTCATACCTGTCAAGCTATTATAAAGAAAACTGTTATTGACAACTTGTTGGATCAGGATATATTAGATCCGCTGACACAAAACAATTAAGATTAACATTCTACTTGCACTTTTTGAGTATTGAATGCGAGACTATGTTTACCGTGGTATATATAACACTTACCACAGATAAAACGATATAACCTATTAGATTACGAAAAAAAATATTTATTCTGCATTTTGTACAACTGGTAATATTCTAACTTTTTTCATTTGCTAAATTTGATAGGTGATTCTCAGTTTTTTAGGGTTTCAGTGACTATATTTTAAGGTGAGACGTGCAGTCTCTTGTTTATAACATGGACCCCATGTTTGCATTGAAAAACTATATTCGTATAAGTAGAATATTCTTGCTAATCCATAGTTTACTAAAGTTATTTGCAATCCTCTAAGATCACGGATCAGCTAGCTATTATGTTTATTACAAATGTTTGGCTAATCATCATCATCAACTACAACAACAAAGTCTTTTCCCACAATTAAGTAGGGTCAGCTACATGGATTCTTTGCCTTCATTCAAATCTATCTTGGGTCAATCCCGGGTTTATATCCAAAAAACTAAGATCCCTTCATATAGTCTCCTTCCAACACTTCTTGGACTGTCATCGCCCTCTCTTTGCTGCCTTAACTTCCCAAAACTTGCATCTCCTAACTGATGCATCACCTGACCTTCTTTGCAAATGACCAAACCATCTTGAGCAGTTTTCTCGCATCTTATCCTCAATCGGAGCTACACCAACTTTCTTTCTGATTGCATCATTCCGAATTCGATCTTTACGTGTGTGTGTGTGTGTCCACACATCCACCTTAAATTTTCATTTCTGTTGCAGTCATTCTCTACACATGTCTATGATTCACAGGTCAACATTCAGGTCCATATAGCATAGCAGATCTCACGGCTGCTTTGTCAAACTTTCCTTTGATTTTTAAAGGAATTTTCTTATCACAGAGAACAACAGAGATTCATCTCCACTTAGCCAACATGCACTTATTCCATTAATAACATCTCCATTAACTTCCCCATCATGTTGAAAAATAGATCCCAGGTATCTAAAAGAATATCTCTTCCGAATGTTATCGTCATCAATCTTCACCTAAATTTCTTCACCATTGCTTCCATCAAAGGTGCATTCCATATATTCAGTTGTATCCCTACTTATACGAAATCCTTTAGTCTCCAATGCATGTCTCCAGACCTCAAGCTTCTCATTTGCTACATCTCCAGTCTCATCAATCAACATAATATTATCAGCAAATAACATACACCAACGTATCTCATTCTGAATGTGACTTGTCAACACGTCCATAACAAAGTAAAAAGAAATGGACTCAAAGTTGAATCTTGATGTGAACCAAAGTTGATGTCAAAATAGCTAGTCTTCCTAGACTAGATCCTTACACAAGATAAAACCCTATCATACATATTCTTTATGAGGTTAATGTATACAACATGTACTTTTCTCTTCTCCAAAATTCTCCACAATATCTCTCGTGAGACAGAATCATAAACCTTCTCCAAATCAATAAAAATCATATGGAGATTCTTCCTTTTAGCTCTATAAATCTCCATTGGTTTTCTCAGCAAATGGATGACTTCAATAGTTGAGCGACATGACATGAATCGGAATTGATTTTCTTTTACTTTGGAAACTTTCCTTAACCTTCTTTCGATCACACGTTCCCAAATTTTCATAGTAAGACTCATCAACTTGATACCTCTATAACTTAAACAATTGTGAATGTCTCCATTGTTCTTATAAAGATGCACCATGATACTCCTCCAATCTGTTGGACATGCGAGCCCACGGCGAGCCATTATGTAATAAATGTTATTGCAAATATCAATCCCTGATCTGAAATAAATAATAGATAATTTGCATAATAGGTCCCTTAGTACAATTAGGGTTACGTACCATGGCCATCTTGATGATCATACAGCTGTTGATTAAATTATTGAATCATAGAGGCTGATGCTTGGATGAATATCTAATGAGTTAGATTGAGGACTCATCAAGCATCGTCAAATGATTGTTAAAAGATGATCTCCAGCCTGAGTAGGAGATGGCAATCCTTTTCTCAGTTAGGCTGATATCTGACCGACCTCTTGATGAAGGTCCTCTGCATAGAAATAGAGATTCGGAAGTGTTAGATAAATTAGGTCAAAGAGTTGACTTAACGAGATCGAGATAACCAAAGTCTTATATCGTATGCTGTCATGATATAGGCACACATCCTCTGACCGGAGACAGATGTGTTACTATATGTCTGAGTATGTACATTTGGCAGACCAATAGGTTGACGACCTAATCAAGGTCTATACACCGGCGCGCTGTTGTGCATATAAGGGCATATGAGTAATATGATCTCTCAAATGGATCATACAGGTTCATTACTGAACCGGGAGACATGAGCTCACTCATGAGAGATTGGGAAGATCAAATTCCGTGCACGGTCGTCTCGCTTTGGAAGCTTGACTGAATTCGTAGGTTTGATATATACTTTTGTAAAGTATATGATCAAGACCTAGGTATGATATATGCATTTAGAAAGTATATGATCGATACCAACTCCCAATGATCGAATGAGAAACTTAATGACAAAACTCTGAAGTAGACAGTGCAAAATTGATCTTATACTTCAGGTTTATTCTAAGTCTTCCAGTATGCAGGATGTACAGGTATTGTGAATACCTGTGGGTGATGTGATCATAAATGGTTGTATAACCATGACGCTTCCATTCCTAAGGAGTGATGAAATGGGTCTTGATTTTAGTGACTCATCTTATTAGAGAGGTAATCTAATCTTAGTCCAAATGTTGGACATTGATCTGAATGTGATTCAGATGCAATGAGAAGATTAAATTTGCGGTCTTGATTTAATCAAGCATCTATGGGAGGCCCGAGATCTGCATTTGAGATGTGATCTCAATATAAGTCACTATATGTGGAACAATACAATCGCCCTGTCCTTATCTCCAAGTATTCACGGAGAAAGCGCATTATCCTTGAAAGAGTTAATGGAAAATTCTATCATTGATAAATGTATCCGAGCATTGAGAAAAATGGATAATTAAATGTGATTTAATTATCATGAATAATATGAATTTGATTCATATTATAAGGAGAGTTATCTTAGATATTTAAATGTGATTTAATTAGTAAAGATGTAAATAATGTGGATGTGATTCATATTATTTGAGAACATGAGAATAGAGACCCAAGATGATTAAATGTGATTTAATTATCATGGGTATGAATAATGTGGATAGCACTATCCATATTAATCATATATATTATATATGTGATTTATAATATATAAGAGAGAGCTATTTGTAATTTACGTTAAATGTTGATGTGAATTGGATTCACATTGGACATTAAATTGAAAATGTAATTTACATTTTATTTTGGGTTGTGAATATGATTCACAAATTTCCAATGGCAAGACTGCAATATTCACAAAATGATTATGAATTACTTTGTACAATAATTTACAACAATTGTTGTTGTAAATAATTGGAGACATATGGAATCATACAATCTTGAGTTTGCATTGAGATTCCCCCTTTCCTAATAGGAGAGGGGGGACGGCCACCAATCCCTAAAGGAAAGGATGGTCGTCCACTCTTCCTATATGGAAGGGAGGAGCCTCCTTTCCATTATCTCCAATGTTAGTTGATTTAATTTTGAGATTGATTTATATTGATTTATCAATATATATTTAATCTAAATTAAATTAATTGTTGTTGGTTTTTACCAACACAAATCTTAGCCATTAAAAGAAACACAATAAAGGAGAGCCATTGGATTTGTGTTGTCCATGGATTGAGATCCATGGATCTCAAAATATTATAAAAGGAGAGGCACCCCTTTGCTCTTCTTTACACACAAGAGAACATAAGTCTCTCTCTCTCTCTCTCTCTCCACATCATCCCTCTCTCTTCCCCTCTCATGGCCGTCCACCATGGATGCCCTAGAGGAAGTCTCCATCGCCGCAGCGTCCTCGTTATGCTGCCCGATCGTTTGCTCGTTGATCTGCGTCTCCTTCGGTGCGCCTCACTCATGGAGAAGACGTCGGGTCTCATATGTCGAGATCAGGAGATCCGTCACTTGGATCATCAATGTGGATTGCGAGAAGCATGCGATTCATCTCCGCGCTCGCAAGAGTCTTCTCCGTCAGATCGGACTTAAGACAGGAGGTCTCTTCGTTTAGAGACTCGATCGCAACCACGCTTCAAGAGGTAACCCTAATACTTGTTTGTCGTTTTGATGATATGATCCGAGAAGTGTTCTTGGATCATGTGGTTTCATCACATAAAAAAAATTAATTTCCGCTGCATAGATTAACTAGTACGACTAGTCGTTCTTCGTCGTATTCGATACGACGCTC
Organism: Ottelia alismoides; assembly: GCA_037367405.1. Taxonomy (NCBI): domain Eukaryota; kingdom Viridiplantae; phylum Streptophyta; class Magnoliopsida; order Alismatales; family Hydrocharitaceae; genus Ottelia; species Ottelia alismoides. The sequence continues at coordinate 94,669 of JAZKJV010009393.1, read as the reverse complement.
ACGCTTCCGTGATGCGCTTGAGGATTATCCCATATTTTTCAAGTGATATCAGAACCTTAGGTCGAAAGTTTTGGATACGATACATAAAACCGAAGCGACTTGGGTTCATTAGGGTTGCGAAAGTTTTATCGCATTTCATTTTCGCATCTCTGTTTAGTGATTATTTTCGGCCCTGTTTAAATTATTTAAACACAAAAATAAAACTTGAATTTTGTTCCCCATTAAATAAGGAAACCATAGGATCTGAGTTTACGTAATTTGGATTTCGGTTGCTCGAGATATGGTTATTTTAATGAACATGTATTCACTGTTGTGGGAACTGCGAATCTTAACATGATTAATGAGTTAATTACTATTTTGATCCGCCTCGAAATGCATGAAATATCATTTAGGTTCTTTCCTAAATCAAATTAGCAATCTTTGAAAATTGATTTTGTCTAATTTGGATTTAAATTGATTGAGATATGTTAATTTTAGTAAGTAGGAGTCACTGCTGAAATTACAGTCCTAATCAAGAACCATGTGATTGTCAATTAGTGAAATTAATTATTAATTTCATTAAATAATTATGAAAAATATTTGAGAAATATTGAATAATGATTATTTTCTTAATTGACTTAGCCTCAACCAATAAATTAATTAGATTTGATCTAGATCATAATTGGAAACACAATCATCAAACTCCTTGCTTGAATAGGATTGAGAATTTATCTAGCAAATTTCCTTATAATTAAAAATGTTTTGATTATTACTATATGGTATAATTTCGGTTGAAGAACCGATGATCATCTCAAGTACAGAATGATTGACTCGACATTATTTTTTCATGAGGCGGATATGGTGTCTAGTCGAGGATCGCTGGGGTAGTGGGTCACACCGGTTGCGGTCCATCCCACTCCTGCCGGTATTGACCATGACAACGGGTAGGGAACGAATGATGCCTGAGAAATCATGATGTATTTTTCTAATTAATAAATTCGAATTAATACGTATTTTGAGATAATACCATATATATATTCAAGTAAAAACAATCAAGTTTATTGAGTGAATTGGATTGATAATTAATTTAATATGATTGAATTAATTATGTCCAATTAAAAACACTCTATTATAATAGATGTGTTATTTCCCTTGGAAGAATTAATTATGTGAATATGATTCATGATAATTAATTAGAATTTGAATATGATATGGAGGATCACATAAGTGGGATCCATGGTCTCCCGTCAAGGTGAAGGGTTCCGTCAGCAGGGATTGTATGTAGGAGACGCCTGTCCGAAGTGACATCTCCTATATGCAAGCGCATCTGGATCGGGCTCTTTGCTTCTCGAAAGAGTAAGGCCGTATGCGTAGTGACCCCAATATCGGATCCTCATATTATTGGGGCGATATTGGATTACGCATAGCGAGTACTATTCCTATTGATGGTTGGTTCAATTAATGACGGGTCAACATCACCTTAGGGGTGGTGGGCTCGGGTGTTAAAGACCGAATTGGGAGATGCAAGTTAGACTAGCAAGGCGGAATGTGTTCCCGCTTCTTTTTATCCGAGTTACAGATTCTCATATTATTGGGATGTAACAAAGATAAGGAAGGAGATCCCAGATCTTGCTGAGATATGATGGTAAGTATATCTCTTACATTGAAAGTGATTAAGGGGGTGAACTTTCAATGTTGACAAGGCAAGACAACTTTGATATGAAAAGTCTTAAATCAAAGTAAAATATATATTTATATATTTATGCAAATTTCTTATTTCAGATAATCCTTCATTAAACCCACTCAATGTTATACTCAATAATAACCAGTAAAATATCATGGATTGGATCCATGATATTGTACTTGCAATTGAACATATAATGTATGGTTGCAATGCAAGTTTCCTCATAATAATGAGGAATGACAATTATAATAAACAATAGGACTTCAACCCTAGGGTTTGCATGTCTCTATAGTCCTGATCTCTCATCGAATGTACTTTGAAGGTGACATGTCGATGATGATCGCAATTGTCAATTAATCCTTATAAAATTTAAGAAGATGTTCTGACATACATATGTGCTCTCGATATTTAATCATGAATGACATGGTGGCTCTATAAGAGATGATGTATTCAAAATATTTGAGTACCTACCTGAACTAATGTTTTATGAGTTTAGATGGATGTAGATACGATGAGTGTCATCATTCTATTATCTATACTCTAGTCATTCATGAAGCCTCAGAATATTCATATTGTATGAATTGAATGAAGCATGTATAAATGTCGAAATACTCTTATATTGAAATTTTTGATTTCGACATAACATATCCTTTGTCTTGAGTAATGGTTGTTTATAGATAAAGGGAGTGCAGTGGAAGCATGGGTTGGACCCAAGTAAGAAGGAAAGTCAAAGAGTTGACTGTACTTCTGTGACTCCCATATGACATCCAAAGAATTGGATGAATGCCAATACTGCAATAAGTTGATGTGTTGATAGTATGACTATCAAATCTATCTAGAATCCTTAGAGAAGGAATAAGATAGTACATCAGAATAATCTACATATAATCATTGAAATTGGCTTACTTATTTGATAAGATAAAGTCCAATAATTGTATCTCAATCTTCTAATGACACTTGCTAGTTGCATATGTATTAGAAGATTAGAAACTTGATCTTATAGGTTTAATAGTCATCCACATGGATAATGATGCAATTATTGCAACAATCTCTATTGGATTGATAGACTTCATAATTTCAGTGGGAGAGCCCTTAGTCTTAGAGAATGTCTCTATGACCTAGATATTAGAATACACTCATTGTTTATTTCTAAATGTTGGAAATAAACATGAATTCTGTAATAGATCTATCATAAAGAGTTATGATGGAGATATTTCAGATAGTAATCTAAAATCTTAAGGACTCTACTAAATTAGAAAATTAATAAATGGTTCGTTTAGATTTCTAATACTGAAAATTAAACTATTAAAGTTCAATAGGAGGATGAAGATCATTTGATAATGATCTAGCACCATGTTTTAGACATTTGTCTTTTGATGTGATCAATAGACTCATAAGAGATGAAACTTTAGATTGTCTAAAGGTTCAAATCTTACATACTTGTGAATATTGTATTCAAAAGTATAAATATCTAATACACCCTTCCTTGGGAATGGTGTAAGATGTCAAGGTATTTAAAATCTCATACATATTGATGTATGTGAATCATCTATATGAGAATAAACATTATCTATTGATGATTATTTGAGATATGAGATTTCTTTCCTTCACCTTAGAAAGCTTTGAAATGTTCAAAGATTTCACAATTTTGGTTTTGAACCAAAGTCTGAAGGAAGATGAAATGAATTTGATCTAACCTAAGTAGCTTGTACCTATTAGATGAATTCATGGAATACCTTATAGAGATATGAATATTATTTTTATCTCACTCCTCCTTATAAATCTAAACTCAATAAGAATTGTAGAGAGATACAATTGGATCATGTGTGACATGATATGATCAATGATGAATATTAGCATAATTATCTATTAGTTTCCAAGGTATATATGTAGTAGAGAATACAATATATATCCTTAATAAGATTCCATGTAAGTAATCTGGAATCTGGCACCGGAGAGTGCTACTTCATTAGGAAAATAAAGGATGGTATTGGATACCTACTTTATGACCTTGAGATTCTTAAAAGATCCCATCTTTGAGAATATGATTCTTATAGGATGACTCTCTTGAGAATCAAGATGAAAATGAAGTAAAGGAACTCATTTAATCTTCAGATGATAATGAGGCTCCTGGAGTCGGAAACTAAAAGGATAATTAAAGATGAAACACTAATACCTCTTCATACAAGCTTGAAGATGGGTTTATGTGTCAGTAGAATATGACAATGATCTAACTTCATATGATGAAGCTTCTAAAGATCATGACATGGAAAGATGAACGTTAGCAATAAAATATAAAGTAGACTTCATATACAAGTGTTGTATATAGACCCTCGATGATCCACCTATAAGGGTTAGATTCATTTAGTTGTGAATGGATCTTCAGGAGAAAGAGGGAACCTGATGAGAAGGTAGAGACCTTCAAAGTACGGTTCGTAGCCATGAGCTACACACCGAAGAGAAGACATCGCTTGCGATGAGACTTGCTTTTCAGTGACCATGCTTAAACCCATCAGAATATTGCTAACCCTAGCTACACAATTTGACTATGGCATCTTCAAGATGAGAGTTAAGATTGCATTCCTCTATGAATACCTCTCTGAGGATATTCATATGAAGTAGCCCCAGGGCTTCATGGTTGAGGAAAGCAATGTGTGCAAGCTAAAGAACTCCATCTTTGGACTCAAATAAGCTTCTTGTAGTTGGAACATAAGATTTGATGAAATTATAAATGTTATGATATCAGATAAAATCTTGATGAACCATGTGAAGCTTAGTGGGAGTGCCATTGTGTTCATCATGCTGAATGTAGATAATATTCTAATCATTTAGAATGATATAAGGATGATAATAATAAGTGTTGTATAATCTGGTTGTTCAATACCTTGAGATATGATCTCAAGGATACCTCTTAGATCATAGTTCTCAAGTTGTTCAGAAACAAAGAGAAGAGGGTACTGGGACAGTCACACTAATAGTACACCTTGGACATTTCCATTTTCTGGAAAATTCCAAGAAAGGCTTCTCTTCCTCAAAGATATGGTACTGACCTTTCTGAAGGGATAGCACCTCAAAGAGTTGAGGATGTGAATGCTAAGATTTCTAGCCCTTGGGCATCAATTTCGAGAAGTCGAATGTATGCTAGATATGTACAAAAACCAGATGTCTGCCATGCAGTAGGATTAGTAAACTGTTATTAATCCTACTATGGTGATAAAACACTTGATTGCAGTAATAATAATATCTTCATAGAGGAAAAGACTTTTGATATACTGATCTCAAAGTCTTATATTTAAGAAATTAAGACTTTATAGATAGTGATCTAAAAGGTCTTAACTGTGAATACCTTTTGAGATAGAGATCTCCAAGAATAAGAGTATTCTGATAAGGATAATTGAAATTGCATACTGGTTATAATAATTATTGAGGTGTAGTGTCAAGGACACTATGACTGATATGATTGAGTATTGGTTGCATGAGATGCAACATTCGCATTGGATGCGAACACTGTTACAAGGGGATATGCAAGTGTCATAAAAGGACTTGGTGTAGTCTCTCGGGAACAGAGTGACTGATCAGCTTACCTAGCTATTTTCTAAATAGCCTATGACTGTCACATGAGTGCGGGTTTAAATGGTTAGCTCATTAATGGATCTTTGGGCTAGTGGGAGATTGTAGGACATGCGAGTCCACGGCGAGTCATTATGCAATAAATGTTATTGCAAATATCATTCCCTCTGAAATGAAGAATATATAATTTGCATAGTAGGTCCCTTAGTACAATTAGGGTTATGTACTATGGCCATCTTGATGATCATACAACTATTGATTCAATTATTGAATCATAGAGGCTGGTGCTTGGATTTATATCTAATGAGTTAGATTGAGGACTCATCAAACACCGTCAAATGATTGTTAAGAGATGATCTCCAGCCTGAGTAGGAGATGGCAATCCTTTTCTCAGTTAGGCTGATATCTGTCCGACCTCTTGATGCATGTCCTCTGCATAGAATAGAAATTTAGAGATGTCAGATTAGTTAGGTCAAAGAGTTGACTTAACGAGATCAAGATAACCAAAGTCCTATATCGTATGTTGTCATGATATAGGTACGCATCCTCTGACCGGAGACAGATGTGTTACTATATGTCTGAGTATGTACATTTGGCAGACCAATAGGTTGATGACCGAATCAAGGTCTATACACCAACGCGCTGGTATGCATATAAGGGCATATGAGTAATATGATCTCTCAAAGGTATCATACATGTTCATTACTGAACCGGAAGATATGAGCTCACTCATGAGATAGTGGGAAGATCAAATTCCGTGTATGGTCATCTCGTTTTGGAAGCTTGACTGAATTTGTAGGTTGGATATATACTTTTGTAAAGTATATGATCAAGACCTAGGTATGATATATGCTTTTGGAAAGTATATGATCGATACCAACACCCAATGATCGAATGAGAAACTTAATGATAAAACTCTAAAGTAGACAGTATAAAATTGATCTTATACTTCATGTTTATTCTAAGTCTTCTAGTATGCAGGATGTACAGGTATTGGGAATACCTGAGGGTGATGTGATCATAAATGGTTGTATAACCATGACGCTTCCATTCCTAGGGAGTGATGAAACGGGTCCGGATTTTAGTGACTCCTCTTAGTAGAGAGGTAATCTAATCTTAGTCCAAATGTTGGACATTGATCTGAATGTGATTCAGATGCAATGAGAAGATTAGATTTGCGATCTTGATTTAATCAAGCATCTATGGGAGGCCCGAGAACTGGATTTGAGATGTGATCTCAATATCCAAGTCACTATACGTGGAACAATACAATCGACATGTCCTTATCTCCAAGTATTCGTGGAGAAAGCGCATTATCCTTGAAAGAGTTCATGGATAAATCTATCGTTGATATATGTATCCGAGCATTGAGAAAAATAGATAATTAAATGTGATTTAATTAACATGAATAATATGAATTTGATTCATATTATAAGGAGAGTTATCTTAGATAATTAAATGTGATTTAATTATTAAATATTTAAATAATATGAATGTGATTCATATTATTTGAGAACATGAGAATAGAGATCCAAGGTGATTAAATGTGATTTAATTATCATGGATATGAATAATTTGGATGGCACTATCCATATTAATTATATATATTATAAATGTGATTTATAATATATAAGAGAGAGCTATTTGTAATTTACATTAAATGTTTATGTGAATTGGATTCACATTGGACATTAAATTGAAAATGTAATTTACATTTTATTTTGGGTTGTGAATATGATTCACAAATTTCCAATGGCAAGATTGCAATATTCACAAAATGATTATGAATTATTTTGTATATTAATTTACAACAATTGTTGTTGTAAATAATTGGATACATATGGAATCATGCAATCTTGAGATTGTATTAAGATTCCCCCTTTCCTAATAAGAGAGGGGGGACGACCACCAATCCCTAAAGGAAAGGGTGGCCGTCCACTCTTCCTATATGGAAGGGAGGAGCCTCCTTTCCATATCTCCAATGTTAGTTGATTTAATTTTAGGATTGATTTATAATGATTTATCAATATATATTTAATCTAAATAAAATTAATTGTTGTTGGTTTTTACCAACACAAATCTTAGCCATTAAAAGAAACACAATCAATGAGAGCCATTGGATTTGTGTTGTCCATGGATTGAGATCTATGGATCCCAAAATATTATAAAAGGAGAGGCGCCCCTTTGCTCTTCTTGACATACAAGAGAACATAAGTCTCTCTCTCTCTCTCTACACATCAACCCTCTCTCTTCCTCTCTCATGGCCGTCCACCATGGATGCCCTAGAGGGAGTCTACATCACCGCAGCGTCGTCGTTATGCTGCCCGATCATTTGCTCGTGGATCTCCGTCTCCTTCGGTGCGCCTCGCTCGTGGAGAAGACATCGGATCTAGTATGTCGAGATCAGGAGATCCGTCGCTTGGATCATCAACATGGATTGCGAGAAGCACGCAATTCATCCCCATGCTCGCAAGCGTCTCCTCCGTCGGCTCGGACTTGAGACAGGAGGTCTCTTCGTTTAGAGACTCGATCGCAACCACGCTTCAAGAGGTAACCCTAATACTTGTTTGTGGTTTAGATGAAATGATCCGAGAAGTGTTCTTGGATCATGTGGTTTCACCACATAAAAAAATTTTAATTTCCGCTGCATAGAACAACTAGTACAACTAGTCGTTCTTCGTCGTATTCGACGACTCTCGCGCTTTCGTGATGCACTTGAGAATTATCCCATATCCTTCACAATCTTCATGCATTTTCTTACTTTTCCAAATAACATTGAATAGATTCGTAAGCCAAGTTAAACCACGCTCACCTAAAACTCTCCATACTTCTACAGGGATGTCATCCAGTCCTACATCTTTCCCAAGTCTCATAACATTCAAAACATCCTCTACTTCCTTTCTTTGTATTCGTCTATAGCTTGCACGATTCAAGTAACTTTCATTATTAGCTAAATTATCCAAAGTGGTCTATCTATTTTCTTCCCCATTGAAAAGTTTCTGGAAATATTGTTCCCATCTATTCTATATATCCTTATGAATAAGAAGCACGTGACCTTCCTCGTCCTTAATGCATCTCTCTTGGGAAAGGTCTTTGGTCTTTCTTTCTCTTGCTTTGGCCAACATGAATATATCCTTATGGATCTCCTTCGAGTTGATATTTTATACAAAACTTCATAAACTTTTAACTTAGCTTTGCTTACAACCTTCTTTGCTTCCTTCTTCGTTATTTTGTAGTTTGTGATAGTTTTCCTTTGTTATATCCTTAGACATAACTTTAAAACATGCACTTTTAATTTTTAGCATCTCTTGTACCCCTTCACTCCACCACCAAGCATCCTTTTGTCCTGGAGCTCCTCTCTTTGACTCGTGTAGCATCTCTTTGGCTACCTTTCGGATACAAGATGCTACCGCTTCCCACATCTCGTTTGCACTTCCGCTACAATCCCAAGATAAGTCTTCCCAAACCTTCTCCCTGAAGCTCGATTGCTTCAGTTGAAGATTCCACCATCTAGATCTGGTGATCTTGGGAACACTCCTTATATTTACCAGCCCTTTTATTTGCACATCCATGACTAACAAGCGATGTTCGGTCGTCAAACTCTCTCTTGGGATTACTTTTCAATCTTTACAACATAACCGATCTTTTCTCCTCAATGTAAAGTAATCTATCTATGTTCTAGTTGGGCCACTCCTATAAGTAATTAAATGCTCCTCCATCTTCTTGAGGAGAGTGTTTGCTATGAACAGATGATATGCCATTACAAAATCCATAATGACTTTTCCCTCTTCATTTCTATCCCCAAAACCATGGCCTCCATGAACACTATCATACCCTGAAGCATCCTTTCCCACATGTCCATTATGATCTCCACCTATGCAAATCATCTCTCTTTGTGTGATTCCTTGTAAAATCTTCTCCATATCCTTCCAAAAAGATTGTTTAGTCCTTTCATCTAAACTAATTTGCGGTGCATAAACTGAGATGATATTCAAAATTTCTTCTTCAAGCACCAATTTTAATAAAATAATCCGATTCTCGAATCTTTGCACCTCAACCACGCAAAAAAGCATGTCTTCTCGATCTCCCTTGCTTTCTCTCAAACCAATTTAGTGTCTTGAAGACATAGTATATGAATCTTCCTTATTTCCATCAATCCACTATCTCCATCAATTTTTCAGTTAAAGTGCCAACATTCTAACTACCAATCTGCAACTTCCTTTGCAGCCGCTTTTGAACTAACTTCTTTACTCGCATGCATCCATCATGCGAGAACCCTTACAAATTTTGGACTGCATCTGAGGGGTGATGCTGGGAACTAGTTTATTTACTCGCATGTGTTCCGCATGTGAGAACCATTACAAATTTTGAATTACATTCAGGCTGTGATGTAGCAACCGTTGCTAATTTTCCATTGCATGCGGACGATGCAACTTGTCGCAAGTAAGAACTCCCCAACAAAATATAAATATTTGCTTAAATCCATGTCGAAAAGATCCGATTGTCATGAGGCAATTTTCTAAATATTATTTTTTAAAAAATACTATTTAGGAAGTTGTCTCCGACTGTTTTACACTGGTGTCGGCTACCTACGCAACCCTCGTTTACCCGAGCTTGGGACCAGCCATGGATGAGTTAAATGTTTGGCTAATATGAGAATTAATTTTGTATCCATCTATATTATTGTATTATATTTGTTGATATTCCTTGAATATGAACCATCTGTTTTTCTGGACTCAATTGGAAAACATTGTATAAACCCTACCATGCCATCATACTCTACCAAACTGGGGTCTTCTTTCCCAAATAGTGAAAACCGACCCGATCCAAGGACGTAACCTAGTTCCATATGAACCTTATAAATCTGTGTATTCACGCCTTTCTTGATTGAGTGTGATTGTGCATAATTGCTTCCACTATTCACAACAATATCATCTACATAAGCTACAATAGAAGTTCAAAAAAATAAAAAAAAGTGTGGAAAACAATAGCACAATGTAAATGTAATCGATTTGTCCAAGATTTTTCTTTTGCTAAAAAGTATTACACTATATTTCTATATATCATTAAGCTTAAACCTCACGTATATGGATCAACAAAAAAGGTTTACAACAAAAGGAAACACTGTATAAAAACTATTAAAGCTTTTTGATGGAATGCATATCCGAGGAATTTTTATCTCAAGAACTGTGACTTTGTAAGAGTGGTATCATTCCAGAAAATTTAAAGGATTCTTTTCTTAAATTTTTAGGAGATATCCAATAATAATACCTCTATTCGGTGTAACAATTAAAATACAACTGATTGATTGTTCCTTAATATATATTACTTAGATGATAGGTTATAGAATAAGCTCCACATGAGAGATTATTTCGATTATAAAACTCCGATTTTGAGTTGTGATCAACCATGTGATTTTTCTCTCCACATTGAGGATTTTCCTCCTTAAAAAAATCTTCATACATTTGTTGTTGATTTTATGTGGTTGAGATTTTTTCGTAGTTGTAGTAATATATCGTGCATGATCCGCTTATTAACTTTGGTAATTTTCTGTGATTCGATTTATACGAGGAATATGTTCCCAGCATGGACCACTTTCATAGAGGTCCTTGTGTAATTATTCAATTAAATTATATTAAAGTATTGGCACTGAGTGATTTTTACCACCACCCTTTTGTCAAGAAAAAAAGAATCTAGATGGTCAAATGGACTTCCAAGGTCAAAAATATAGGCACCAAGCAATGGACATCAACTTCCGCTTCCTTGAAAGCAAACTCCAGGTCCTCGAACAACATATTATCCAATCTGAACCCAATGACAACCTGCCCACACCGACCACCAGACATGATAACCTAATTTCCCTTCCCCACCAACCACTAGTCGCAAAATAGACAGGGATGCAAATTATGTGTCAACATCAATCTCAACCAACACATAAATACAAAGGAAGACAACCACAAATTTTACAGATAATACAAATGTAGACACTTCATTACAGGACACAAAAAACACTCATGTATGTAACAAATCAAGACCCTTTTAAGAAACTGAAAAATAAATGAAGTCTGACATTTTCTTCTCTACATTTAATATCCCAATGCTTGTCTATCTGAAAGAAAGTGGTAGGTGGTTGGCCATGAGATTGCCCTGGAACATGTAGAATGCCCAGCATTGTAACCCATGATTCCTCCCGAACACACCAAAGGAAATCACACCATGTCTCACATCAAAACCTTAGGAAAGATGATGAAGACCAAAAATACAAATTGAAACACAAAAATAATGGAAATCCACAAAGAAATAAAAGAGACAAGACTGGGTTTGGTAGTGCAGACTTTCCCTAAAAAGCCTGCCTGCACAAAGGGCAAGAAACCAGGACATTAAAACAAGGAGACCCCCCCTCCTTCCCCAGCATCACGTTAAAAATGAATAATTTCTACTAACCGCAAGTCTGCCTAAGCAGGAGCTTACCACCTTTGTTAAATATGTGTGGACTTTGCAATAAGATTCCATTCCGTCAATCAGGTTCCATCTGCAAAATATTTATTTTGTTATCATATCAAGTACTAGGTGGATAAATGCAGTTTTTTTGTGATTTAAAAAGCAAAAAGTGTGAAAATGGTTGGAGTGTTCGATTCTTTTATGGACATGATGGCAATCTGATATCTGTACGAATATGTATCAGCAATCATATACTTATCTTCATGTAAGATATTTTTCTCATTTGCAAAAATTTGTGTACTATAGGTAATCTGACAATCATCTGTCATCTTGTTGAAAAACTAGCCCACTTATAGTGCATAACACAATAAATGAAAAAAAAGCAAAATAAATGAGAAAAATTAGCCAAGTAATGCAAACTCTAAGAATTCTCAGGTTCCAATAATAGGGTACCCACCTAGGGCACATGCAGAAAGAGGAGAAATTCCAGTTGGATAAATTTTGTTTATGATCATTTATAAATGATATACTGCCTTGGATAGTCTGTCAAGATGACTGTCAACTAGGAATGTTTGCCATCCAAATCCACTCAAGCATGTACAAACATATCATGCATGCATGATAACTGTTTCTCCAAAAAAAAGGCCCATGTATGTGAATTACTGAACAATTAAAAGCTGTGAGCAAAGATGATGTTTTCATATAGCAAATCTGTCTGCAATTTCACTCCAGCTAGATCGTTTCCTTATTTAACATGTGCAAGCACATTTAAGTTGATGCAATTAATAGAATTCCCACAATGGACAGCAACTGTACAATTTCTGTCCATGAATACTGTAGAACATCCTTTTCCAGCCATCTTAGATTATAACCTGTTTAAACCAGCTAGGAAGTATATTTCGATACTACAATATAAGGATATCGCAGTTCCTTGCATCAAGGAACTTATTAATGTAATGGTGTTCTAGAAACTTAAGTGATTATCCCTGGAAACAAGATATCCCTAAACTTTGATTAGAGAGGTAAATGATACATCGGAAGAGGAGAGGCCTAAAACATAGATGCCTAAAGATTCATTTTTGGCATAGTTCTTGCCTGATTTATTCCACTTTGTCAACAATAATTTAAACGCTGATCCTAGTTAGGTAATTGGATAGAAAGTTCAAAAGGAACACAATAGAGATTATAAATAATATCTTGTAACCATACAGCTGTATGAACTGAAGGCATGTGAAAAAAATCTACCATACATATTAGATGATTTTTGATACCATGTGAAGTATTAATAGTGTGGGGGCATTTTTGTTGTGTATGTATACATCATTTCCATAGCTAGGCATGACACAGATTCGGAATCTATATCTACATGCATTCAATCTCTTGTCAAAAAATGCCAATAATAATGAGTATCCAATAAATTTCCACTTGGAACTTTGATTCTTTGTGATTCTAGAGTGCAGAAGCATGGGATGAAAAGGTAAAGCTCGAAAAAAGTTAGCTGACGAGCATGATACATACCGTCGCTATTCAAGCAGAGGCAGCAATAAGAGGGTTGCTGGCATTTTCCATCCCAACTTCAGCAGTTCTCGAACATCGAAGCTGCTGTAAGATCTCCTCAAGAAGGTCTATGCATCTATCTCCATTCTTCATTAAGCCGATGCACATTTTTATAAACTCCCTGTCTCCCTCAAGACCGTCTATTCTAATGCGTAAATCTTCCAATGCATCATTGATTGAAAGGGGTCTTCCTTCTGAATCAACATCAGAGTCCGAGTCTAGAGTTACGTCTTGCCCTTCTCCATTTTCTGCAGTGTCATCAGAAAGAGGTTGAGGCATCTTTCCATTGGAAGATTTTTCAGCAGAGAATTCATCATGTGATTCAGCAGTCTCAACACGGCCACGCACTTCCGTGTCTGGATTTTCATGAACCAGCTCTTGATCTTTAGACTTCTCCGTTGTTTTCGATGACCTCATCTTTCTCTCCAATGATTTAAGATCTTCTAGTATGGAGAGCATGTTTATTTCAAAAGTGTCGAATAGTTTTTCAGCAGCACTTTGTTGTGTATTAGATTTCTGATCTGATGTTGAATCCAAACCAGCATGGACAGCTTCATACCTACCTCCATCATGGCCAGATAAACCCTCTTCGGCTTCACCGGTTTCAGTTTCCTCATCAACAGTATCAAGTGTTGCATCGCCATTAGATTTCTTCATCTTCCTTTCCATAGCTTCGTATCTAAGAACTTTAGCTCGGTAAATTTCTAGCTCCCTCTCAAGTTCTGCCTTCTCATTCTCCCTCGTCATCACAAGCTCATTGAGCATTTGCCACTCTTCGTTTACGTAATCTGATTGTTCCTCAACCATCCTCTGGTACTGCAAGGCGTCCATATGCATTGCAGCCTTTTCTTCTTGAAGCCTAGTTATCATTGCCATAGTTTGGTTAGCAGCAATTGCGGAAGCGCTCCTCTCTTCCTCCAACTCTGCATATAAGACGCTAAGAGCCTTGCGCTCCGCTTGCAGTGCAGTTTTAAGTTGTTCTATTGTCAAGGCCTCACTGGAATCCATCTCACTTGCTATGCTGCCATCAGTAGACTCGGCTCCATCTCTCTTATCTGCTCTACTGAACATGTATCCTTTGTGTGAACCGACAGATGTCGGTGTATCTATTCTCTCTTCTTCCCCTTCAACATCATCATGAGGCGTGGGAGAATGATTAGATTCGACTTCAACTGTTCAACAGGAATAAACCAGAAAATCAACAAAATTTCAATCTTACATTAGATCGAAATTGGATCTAAAATGACAACAATCTACCTTGGAATTCATTTTCGATTTCTGTGGATTGAGCTCTCGAAATGGAACGAGAATCTGTGCAAGAATGAACATTAGTTTCAGTCTCGGTGTCTTGCATACTTTGCAATATCACTTGCAAGCAACAATAGCAGGAACAAGAAGATAATGGTAAGACCATTATCATGTTTAATTTAACTTCTCACCAGCTGAAACAGCACGCTCTAAAGAGACCTCACGGCTTCGTTCACTCTCTGCTTTATTCTCCTCTTCAGATGCTGTAATAAATTTCAGACGTATAAAACAGCATGGCCAGAGGCTCCCATTGAGAAACAACTAAAGCAGGAAATTTGATATTGATCCACGAAGAATCTCTTAAAATTCATTAAAAAAACTTCCTTCCATTATTATACCACTACCTGATTGAATTGGCTCTAGAGTAGATGGTTGCACGTGTTCTTTATCGCATATCTCGCTCCCAATAGATATTTCACCATCTGTTTTTTCATCTTCTTCTGAAGCTTCACACATATGTTAAACAAGTCATTGCAATTTCTAGTAAAAGCCAAAAGAATTAGAAAATCAAACATAGAAAATGGAGCTTTATCATATAGAAAGACTACCTTGTGTCCTTTTGATCTCCCCATCCTCTCCATATTCATGGTTCGAAATATCTCCATCCGCACCAATAATTGGCTCCTTAATTGAATCGGTGATGGTATTAACATCACCAACAGCCGAAGGAGCATTGTCCTCTATCTTAATTTCATTCTCGCTCTCGGGGATGACAGCCAAACTAGGATCCTTGGCCTCACCAAGGCTAGAAGCATTATCAATACCCAAGTATGGCCCCATGAGATTGCCTCCTCTTTGCTGGAAATCTACATCTTTCAGAGACGATGACGATGGGATTTGGCCGTCCTGCGAGTGCAAATCAACGAGCTCAACTGACACCAACCGCTCCTCCATGATGGTCCCGCATTCCCTGCACTGGTTGAGGATCCTGATATAAGCATCAGCACCATACACTCTCCTGTACGCCTCAGAGGATTGTGAAGGAGCCACAGAGTCGGCATCAGTATACTCGTGGTGATCTCCCACCACTTCTTCCCTGCCCTTCTCCTCCTCCTTCTCCTCCTGTCTGCCACCTCCATCATCTCCATCACCTCCGCCCACCACGCCCTCGACCAAATCCTCTTTGTGGGTACCTTCCAAATCGTCCAAAGATGGTTCCTTTGCAATCAAATCTTCATATTGTCCCTTGTCAACCTCCAACAAGACCCCGCAACAAAAACAACTCGGTTTCTTTAGCTCGTCCCCAACCCCCAGGCGTTTCTTCCCTTCCCTGAGGTGGTCCTCGGAGCAATTCTCGCAAAATCCAGTTCCCACCTCGGGGAAGCTGCGGTGACATGGGCAGTACCCCATCATGGAGATCTCGGCAACATGGTCCTCGCAGATGAGGTCGGGGAAGAGCTTGAGACCCCTGGGGGGCTCGAAGAGGTCGTCAACGCGGGAACAGAGGAGACAGGGAGGCCGGAGGCCGAAGTAGGAGGCAAACTTGGAGATGAGGTAGGAGAAGAGGGCGTTGAGGAGGAGGAGGGATATGAGGATCCACTCGAGGATGGTGTAGACGAGGATCACCGTCATCTTGTGGCTGTTCTTTTGGAGCATGGTGGCGAACTTGTTAGAGGCCATGGCCTGATCAGGAATTTGGATTTCTTCCTCTCCTCTCTCTCTCTCTCTCTCTCTCTCTCTGTCTCTCTATGGATGGTTGGTTGGTTGATGCGAGAGGAAACAGAGGAGAGGATCGGAGGGAGAAGGTAAAGGCGAAGGTGGACAAAGAGGAAGAGGGAGAAGAAAAGTTGGGAGGAAAAAGAAATGGTGTGGGGAGTGGTAAGGTTGCGAAAGATTATTTGAATAATATGGTCCTTTCTGGTGGGTTTGATATTTAGAAAAGTATTGCGGTTCGTTCTTTCTTCCTTCCCTCTTTTTTTTTCCTTTGGGTGTATATACCTATATTCCCTACTTTTTTTTGACAATTACACATTTACCCCTACGATTAAAAACAATAACTAAGTGCCCGTGGAGACCACATGATTATGATTTTATTTTTTTAAATTTAAGGAGGATGCTATTTGTTCAACATAATAACATAGGAAAAAATTACAATACCACAAATACCGTGTGTATATATAAAGGGTAAAATATGTATGCACTCTAGAGGGAACTAACTTAGCTCCCCCCGCCTCTTTTTTCACATATTTTTTTTATTTTTTTTGAAATCTAAAATCGTGTAAATTCATTATTAAATCTCTATATTATGTCATTCAAATTTCATACGAAACAGAGACTCGTACGACCTCCATCCAGACGTGGTCGATTTAAAAAATCCTGTTACCGTTAAAAAATGACTGTCTGGATGGAGGCCGTATGAATCTCTGTATTGCACGAAATCTGAATAGCATAATATAGGGATATAGTTATGAATATTCATGGAAGAAATTTTCAAAAAAAAATAAAAAAATTGGTGAAAATGGGGCGGGGGAACCAAGTTAGCTCCCCCCAATGGGCAACATTATTTATCCCATATATAACGGCAGGGTTCGTGGGGTAAGACGGAGCAAGATTACGTGGTCGTGGGAGGAATTATGATGTTTCAAAGATCGTAGAGGTAATTTCGAAAGATTTCAGGGTCTGCTGGGTAAATATCCCATAAATCAAAGTAACGTAGTTTTGTGACTTGCAATTTGAGTCAGTAAAATGTTCAAGCATTTAACGTCATTGTCAAGCTAAAAAAACTTCATCTACATACATATCTGGATCTAACCTATAGATTTATCCTAAGCTGTGACTAGCTCATACTAACGGATATCCTATTTTGATCTTAATGATACCAACTGATTCTTACTTGTAAATATAACCATTACAGAATCAAAAAGTTTGGTAGACCTAAGATTGTCTGAGTTTTTCTAATACCGAATATTGTTCGTCAAGTATCAGAATTGATATCATTAAAGAACATCCGCCACATGTCTTATTTGTGAATACTTTCAGCATTTTTTTAAAATCAAGTTAGCACTTATCGGATACCAAATAATATAATATATCCAATACTTTTATTCTTTCGTTGAAATATATAAATAATAACCAATCAAATAAATCTATAAGGTTCTCAAAATAATTTTCTTATTTTATTATTAATCATAATGTACGGTTTCTTAATATAGCGAAAACTACCACCTCAAATTGTAGATACTACTTAAGAATCTTCTGTGTTGAAGCTACAACATCATCGTTGAATGGGATAGAAACATCCGCAAGATTGGTATCATGTATCGATTGAGCAATAATCAGAATCCAAAAAAAATCAATATTACAATTTATAATTTAATTAAAGGTTTTTATCAGTTGCGTCCCTCCAAGATATTCCAATATCAGTTATGCCTCTTCCTTTTTGAGAATATCAATTGTGCCCTCAACTTTTAGCCGTTGTATCACTTCTACCCCTCCGTTAGTATAACCGTCAATGAGTTGTATTTAATCATGATTTTTTTCAAACTATGGTGCAGTTAAGAGGGGCATAATTGTCCATACTTCTTCTTCATCATCTTCCTCCCCCATTTGTTCTTCTTCCTTTCTCTTCATAATTTCTCTCTCTTAATTACATCTTCATGCAACCATTAAATCACTAAAATTTTTACATTTTTACGGATATACCACTCATTGCAAATCAAATGGTGAATTTTTTAGAATTTTTTGGAGTTTTTATGGATCAATTTATCAAAAACTTATCCTAACTAAACAAATGCTGAAAGTTCTGGTCGTGCTCTACCTTGAACATCTTGATCATCTTGCAGCCCTCTCGACGGAAGATGTCGAGGACAGATTTGCAGCGAAGGAAATGGGGGGAATCGTCGATGCAGACCTGATCGTAGACGAAGGGGAGGCCTGACCAGCCGAAGCGGGTACACTCAGAACCGAACATGGGCTGGGTGCAGACAATCTCGAAGCTGTGGGGGAGGTGTTGGAGGGTGGAGGACAGGAGGGAGCGGAGGAGGGGGGAGGCTGGGGGCGAAGGAGTGGGGAGGCGCGGGGCGGGGGAGCTGGGGGCATAGGGGGTGGCATAGAGGAGTAGCGGTAACGGAGGGGGAGGGGAGGTTCGCGCGGCAGAGGAGCTGGGGGCGGAGGGGTGGGGCGTAGAGGAGTAGCGGGCAGAGGGGGAAGTGTGATGATGGAGGGGGAGGGGAGGTCCTCGAGGTAGAGGAGGTGGTGTGGGAGGAGCTGGGGGAGGCGCGCTGGAGGGGGTAGGGAGGAGGCGTGGTGACAAAGGGGAGAGGAGGAGCGGGACAGAAGGGGGAGGTGCAGTGGCGGAGGGGGAGGTTCTCGGGCCGACGGAGGTGACGCGGAGGAGTTGGGGGAGGCGCGTGGACAGAGGGGGAGAGGAGGAACATGGACGAAGGAGGAGGCGTAGTGGCGAAGGGGGAGGGGAGGTCCTCGGGTCGACAGAGGCGACACGGAGGAGCTGGGGGTGGCACGTTGACAGGGGGAGGGGAGGAGCTTGGGACAGAAGGAGGAGCAAGGGGGGGGGGGGGGGGGGGAGGAAGTGGTGGAGGAGCAGGGTGTTGGGGAGGAGGAAGAAGGAGAGGAAAAGGAAGAAGATGGGAGATGATGAAGAAGAGGATGGGATGATTTTCCAGACCCCTTAATTCCTCTTGAGTCCCTTAAGTTAACGTCCGTTTGCGTTGGGTATGGACGACCACTAACCCGAGAGGCACAAGTGATAAAATGACAAGACGTCAGGGGTACAAATGATATTCCCAAAAAGGGAGGGTACAACTGAAATTGCAATATCTCAGAGGGGCACAACTGATAAAAATCCTTTAATTAATTGTTGTTATTCATTTTCGACATGCTATTAAAAAATAAATTAGGTGGGTTAAACAAAGCATATTAATACCTTATTTATATAGATAATTCTAGATCACGTGTGTATTTCAACGAAGAATTCTAAAACTAGGACTCAATGTAATATGAAATAAGAATGATTTCGGGTATGGAAGAAATAAATGAATTTGCGATATTAGGTCCTGGGATACCCTTTTATTGAAACTATGTTTCTATTTATTTTTATTTCTAACTGGTCATGAGTCCGTTTACCTCATAAAGTTACTCCACAGAGAGTAAGCTGCACCGACGAATGACATAAATACTAATGTTGCTTTAGCTTTACCCACATCAGTGTTTTATTTCGAGACATATTTTTATGCAGGTTTTACCAAATGGAGATTGTGTTATTTCGAGAACTATATTCGACAAACTCTAACACTTTTACTAATTGACATTTTAAAAGATTTCAGAAAATCTGGAAAAAAAAGTAGTTGATGCCATTGAAACTGACATAAGAAAAGGAGGATTTAAATAACAAAAAATAGCACTAAAAAGATGGAAGTTACAAACGAGCAAGGATATTAATATGGAAACATAGTCAAGTAAAAACCATAATTTAGAGCTTTGCTTTAAGATTTCTTTTCCGTTCATCTCCAGAGCTTATAATCCACTTACCATCTTACCTTCCTTGAACAACCCTTAAGGAAGTTTTTTTCCTCAACAAAGAAGATGGAGCCAATACATTGGATACCTCTTTCTTCAGATACAATAAAAGCATGATTATATTAGAATCAATTGATCGGAATATATTTTAAAAAAGGCTTCCCTTAGAATTTGAATGAAAATACAAAGTATTGGAAGCAAATTGAGAGTTCAAGAGTTGAGAGAGAATTGACATATATGTTTGAGAATGCCTATATGAAGTGAAAAGAATAAACAGGAGAAGTTAGCCGTAGCCAAAAGGATGCTAAATCCTCGAAATGAAGTGCCATTTGGCTTAGATAAATGTTGAGTTCTAAGGCATATACAAAAGTCCATAATCAGTCGGTTGAAAATATAATTGGTTGACTAAATGGGTATGAGTCGACTGAATTAGTTCCAATTATCTTAACCATTCAACAATCATTCAACATTTAGCAACCAATAGAAAGGTCAGCCAACTATGGTAAGGCTAATTGTCTCAATAGAGGAAGAGTTGACTCCGAAATTCTTTGGTGACCCACGGTCTACTGAGTCAGCAATAAGTTGACCGTTTTTCTAGATTAATCGATTAGGCGACTAATCAATACGCTAAAATATGTATGTATGTACACATGGATGCAAATTTTTCTTTGGATCATGTAAATGTTGTATGTATGTATGCACGTATGTATGTATACACTACTACAACAATAACAACAACATAACCTTTTTCTACATGATGTTGGGTTGGCTACATTGATTCTTTGCCTCCATTCAGATCTATTTTGGGCCAATCTCAGACTTAGATCCAAAAAACTAAGATCCGTTTGTATGATATCATTCCAACACTTCTTGAGCCTTCCTCACCCTCTCTTAATCGGCTCAACATCCCAAAACCCGCATCTCCTTAACTGAGCATTAGCTGACCTCCTTTACAAATGGCCAAATCATCTTAAGCATTTTTCTCGCATCTTATCCTCGATCGGAGTTACACCAACTTTTCTTCTGATCGCATCATTCCGAATCCGATCTTTACGTATGTGTCCACACGTCCACGTTAGCATTTGTATTTCTGCTAATGTCATTATCTGCACATGTCTATGATTCACAGGCCAACATTCAAGTCCATAGTGCATAACAAGTCTCACAGTTGTTTTGTAAAACTTTCCTTTGATTTTCAAAGGAATTTTCTTATTACAAAGAACAATAGATGCTTCTCTTCACTTTAGACAACCTGCATTTATGCTATTTATAACATCTCCATCAATTTCTCCATCATATTGTAAAATAGATCAGAAGAATCTAAAAGAATCTCTCTTCTGAATGTTATCGTCACCGATCTTCACCTTGACTCCTTCGCCATTACTTCCGCTAAAAGTGCACTCCATATATTCAGTCTTAGTCATACCTATACAAAATCCTTTAGAGCATGTTCAGTTTCTGGGGTAAACTCCCATTTGGGGAGTTTAACCCACTTAATCTATTTTTCCCTCTCTCATGTGGGTCCCACTTTTTATCTTTTTAATACATTAAATAATTTAATTCTCTTTATTCAATTCTATCAAAAAATAATATATTATACCATCATATCATATAAAAATTATAAACTACTCCACTTCTACTCACTTTTCCAAACTTCAATACAATCAATCACAATAACTAAACACTTTTTCAAACTTCAATACAATCATATCACAACAAACCCACTTCAAACCCACCCCTAGTTTAACCCTCTATCCAAACACCAAAACACAAAAACGGTTTACCCCCTACTACTTTAACCCACCCTAACATGTGTACCAAACGCACCTTTAGTCTCCCAATGCAAGTCTTCAAACCTCAAGCTTCTCATTTATTCTATCTCTAGTCTCATCAATCAACACAAGTAGTTCACTCATAGATTTCTTTAAGAATATAGTTGTGGTGTAGAGATGAAATAGTAAACAAGATTTGATCAATAATAGTATCCAACTAACGAGCTAGACTTGCGATATGGGTTAGTATAGCAATCCATAAAAAAGTAGGTCATAATCAAAATTCAGATAATTATTGGGTTAACCAATGATTGCTCCTATACAACTAATGGAATAAAATGGATGATCCCTTCAGTTAGTCAGATGAATTGCGGTTATGCATATGCGAAAATATCTAACACTTGACATTTATAAACAAATAGATATAACATTAAGTCACCTTATCATAGTAGCACACGATCAAGGAATATACGGTGTATGAGATAGAAAATACAAAATGCTTGGGATAGGGGCAACAATGGTGAGGTATGCAGGTTTATTGTGAGATATTGGGAAAATACAAGGACAAGAAAAATGTATACTTGCAACAACGGGGCATGAACATTGGTATATCACAATGGATGCATCATGCATGATGATGTGTGTGAATGATAATAAAGAAGGAAAAAATATTGTAATGGTATGTGCAGATATGGTAATTAGATGTGCATGTGAATGACGAGATTTTCATGGTTTGTTTATATGGTCGGTCTATAGCACTTTCGATCGTCTCTTAATCAAAAGATTTATTTATTTATTATACTTAGGTATATCTCGAGGTCGAATTTAAGGAGGCAAAATATGGATACAAAAAGGTAAGGAGTGTGTTAGGTGTATTACTGTTGGGGTTGATGATCGATCTGAAGTACATGACAAGGCTGGAACAACAATCACTGCGTTGATTGGTCACCAATGCAAACAACAATCATCCCACAATGTGTATCAAAATGAAATGCATGTAAGTCAAAATTTATTATAGCTCTATATAAATATGTATAAACGTAAGTATGGTAGAGTGCCGAACACTAGAAACCGAAACAAGGTAGATAATTACGATTAATTATAGCTAATTAATAACAGTTTTTTGGATTTTTATCTTTTTCTTATTTTTATGCGAGTTTTAATTAGATTTGTT
This sequence comes from Ottelia alismoides, assembly GCA_037367405.1. Classification (NCBI taxonomy): domain Eukaryota; kingdom Viridiplantae; phylum Streptophyta; class Magnoliopsida; order Alismatales; family Hydrocharitaceae; genus Ottelia; species Ottelia alismoides. The sequence continues at coordinate 71,709 of JAZKJV010009393.1, read as the reverse complement.
TTTTATGATTTTTAATATTTAATTTTGCAAACTTTTAATTTCTTTTGATTTTTGAAAATAAGATAAATAATAATATTGATATAGATAAATAATATATAGATGATAATAATATGGGGAAAGTGTGGTTGACCCTAGGGGGGCTAACTTGGCTCCCCCGCCCCATTTTCCCCCATTTTTTTGATAAATCAATCAGTGGAAATTCGTCGCTATATCTCTATACTATGTCATTCAAGTTTCGTGAGATACCGAGACTCCTATAGCCTCCATCTAGACAGTCATTTTTTAACGGTTGCAGAATTTTTGAAATCTTCCCCGTCCGGATGGAGGGCGTAGGAGTCTCTGTTTCGTGTTAAAATTTGAATGACATAATATAGGGATATACTGGTGAAAATCCACCGAAGCATTTTTCAGAAAAAAATAAAAATGGGGTAAATTGGTTGGGGGAGCCAAGTTAGCTCCCCCTAGGGGCAGTCCCATTTTACCCTAATAATATATATAATATCTTTTTTCGATTTTTAAATATGAAAAACAAGATCAAAATAAAGAAAATAAAATATTTTTGAGTTTTTTATATTTTTCTTATGGTAATTTTTGTGACATTTTTTATTTTTGTATTTTTAAAGTTATAAATACATAAATAGTGAATATAACAAATATTGTGACTTGTTTAGGGTTTTAAAAATATCTATAAGTTCAAATTTAACCCTAAACTATTGTTAATATATATTGTATATAATAAAGAAAATTCATAAATAGAAAGATATATTTTTGGATTTTTATAGAAATTTTGCTAATTTTTATAAGATTTTCAGGTTTTTATGCTTTTTAAGTGTTATCTTTGTATTTTCTAGTGATTTTTGGTTGTATGGTAGAATACTATAATCTAAGTATTATATATATTTTGGAAAATTTAGATAGATATTTTTAATTTTTATGTGTTTCTAAATGCTGAATAAGGAAAATAGACATGTTTTGTATTTCTAAAAATAGGAAAATAGGTTCAAATGGCAACATTTTATTCCTATGATTTTTGGATAAAAGTAACATTTAATAAAAATAAATTAGACAACAAAACATGGACTTTTTTGCAATTAAAATAAACTTAGCATGCAATTCATAACATGTCCTTAAAACATAGGGTAAAACACACAAAATAACAAAAGTTACCTCACCTGTAGGACCACATGAGGTGACCTAGCAAGGACCTATATACAATTATCAAAAAGTTCAGGGGGGGGGGGGCTTTTATAAAATATCTTAAATATTTTATACATGATATTTTATTTACAAGACTAAAAAGAAAATATAAAAGTGTGGAGGAAGTCAACACAATATACCCAACGGGTGCATGCGTGGCGGGTACGGACGATCCAACGGCTCTAGGCTGCCACTTATGGTGATCTGACGATTGATATCTGATAAACGTCTAAAGAATCGGTTTCGCGGCCTTCACTTTTTATTAAAGAAGAGAGTGAAGTGTCGGTTGTAGCGGAAAGCAGCGAAACGGAAAATCGGTTCTTTAGACCTATCAAACAAATTTACGGTTTTCTGTCGGAAAACCGTTCACTAATTATTTAACCAGGCAAGTGTTCCTGGGTCGAACTCAAGGCGGCAGAATATATTCCCTAATTTTTCTTCTCATGATTTTATTTTAATTCTTCTCTAAGTCAGAATGCCTTTTTTAGTGGTTTTTATTTTTGTAATTTTTATTTGATTTTATTCTTTTCAAATTTTTATTTAATTTTCAAAAAGGGATATTTTTCAAAAGATTTATTTATTATATAATAGGTGAATAGAGGATAGATGATACTATATAGAATAGGTGATCGAGGTTCGAGTCGCGTACTCGAACTACACAAGAAAACAAATCAAAACGACGTGGTTTTCGAGAAAATCAAAACACGTTAAAAACTCATCGAAAAGCCGCGAAAACTTTATACTAGGTAGCTTGGGTAGTTGTGTAACTACCCTCCAAGAATCGTCGGAATCCGAAGTCAAATGGACAAGATATAGCCCCTACAGCCCAGGGGCATAAGCGTAAAAAAAACTAATTAAAATTGTTCTCAAAAAGGTCCTCAGGGATTGTTCTGCAAGAAAACTAACAAATTCTTACATATAGGTCCATGCGGAGGGACCTATTTGTAATTAATGAAAACTTGAGCGGCGGGATGAAAGTCTGGAGACTTCGCTGGGCTTATGATGCAATTTTCACACCGGTTCGCGACCAACGGCCGAGATTAGATCGTGCTGGCGCGATCCGAAGGCCCTCGCGGTGCCACGTGGCGCCAAACTGTGCGCCCGCTGTTCTTGGTCAGTTGGAGCTCCTGGCGGACTCGCCTCCTTCTCCGATTTATGGCGGCTGCACTCCAGCGAATCTGACGCTCCGGCGGGGCCAGAGGGGTGGCTCCTCCACCCCTCGAGCTCGCCCGCGGTGGGGATGGCGGTGGCGGTGCTCCGAGCGGCGGCGGTAGCTCGAAGAAGATGACGGCTCGGCTCGATTGGTTTGAAGGCTGTTCTGGAGGTCCAACTTCGAGTTGATTTTTAATGAAGCTCGAAGATCTCCAATGGTGAATGACGACCGTGCGAAGAACCTGGACCTGCAAGGAAGATGTTCATGTGCTCGATTCGTGATGAATCGACCGATATGTTAAGAAATCAAGCTCGAAAATGGAGAAAGCAATCTTACGTTTCCAGCTACATTCCCGAATGTGCGAAGAAGATGAAAGTTTTGAATCCGATTAAAGGCGAGATTAAATGAATCGAATGGAGATTTCAAATGTGCGTGCAAGATGGTTGATTAGGGTATCTAAAAACGCGATTAGCCACGCTAATCGTGGCACGATGATCGAGAAATGAAATTGCAAAGTGGAGGAAGTAGGTCTGGGATTTCCAAGTGTATTACCTGGAAAAGGATGCTCGACGGTCGACCTTCCCGGAGCTTCACGCTGCACACGGCGGCGATGCAAGGCGGCGCAGCACCTTGGAACTCTTCTCCGATGAACCCTCTTCCTCGCGAGCCCTTCCCGTGGCGCTGTCACCGCTCGAATGGGTTGGAATCGGGTGGGGAAGTTAGGTAGTCGGTGCACTGGAGCTGGATAGCTTGGAGCTGGAAGAAGTTGTTTTGCAATGGCGTCTTGGGGGCCTTTTATAGGGAAGATGCTTGGTCTCCAAGGTTAATCGAAGGGTCGGCGAGGTAGAGGGTTGTTAGGTGAAGGGAATGAAGGGCTTAGATGAGTCGGAAGGTTCGCGAAGCACGCGGGAAAATTCAAGGAAGTTGGGTGGTTGAGCAGCTGGGCGCAACAGCTTCTTGGAGAAGAAGCTCCAGGTGCTGACACGTGTCAGCACCTGGTTGGTCCAGGAGTATAAATAAGTTATAAATTAAATATAAAATAGATAATTACGTTATTTTAAATAGGTATAAATACAAGAAAGTTAAATAAATTTATTTTCTAAATTATGGTATAATTACTTTTAATAAATAATAAGTATTATTTAAAATATAAATATTTTATTAATAAATATGTATTTATAAATAGGTTTTGAATTTTTAATTTAATAAATAATTAAGTAAAAATTAATTTTATATTTTATTAATTATTAGGGTATTAAATAAGACTTATACGAATTTTTATGGATTTTTATGAATTAATTTACATATTTTAATAAATAGAGGAAGTGGCTATATAGGTCAATTATACCTATATTTTGGGGTATTTGATTTTATAAAAATAATAAATAGTCTCCAAAAATTATGAAATAATTTATGGTGAAACTAGAGGATCATGAAATAATTTAAAAATTATAAAATTAAGAAAATAATAAATAAGGTGTGTTACATAAAATAAATAGCCCAGAAACCCCTTTGTCTTTTGGTCCCAAAACCGACTTTTTGCAAATGGACTCCGAATTCAGTGAGACCACCTTTATTAATTAGATAATATTATTTTATGAACTTTAAAGGTGAGTAGAGTGAAATTGGAGTTCGTATGAGGAAGTTATGATGTTCGGAAGTTGAGATTTTGACAAGTTGTAAGCTGGATTTCTTGGCATATTTACAAGGTAATATTTTTAACTTATTTTTATATTTTTATTTACATTTTTATGAATAATTAGGAGAAAGATTTGGTGAAGAATAAGTTAAGATGAAATAATTAAAATTCTCTGAAGTTTTGTATTTATTTATAAATAGTGAAGAATGTATATACATGTGATAGATTATTTTTATTGGGTTTTCTTTCCTTATCTCCCCCTACTTATTGGTTTGTCGACCAATCCATGCTGACTTGGTCTCGGAGGTTGGGCTATAAATATATCTTACAGTTATATTTATAGTTTAAGTCATATTACATATATATACATATATTCCATATGCCTTTATTTTTCTTTTTCTGATTCTTTATTTATTTACATGAATTTGGTGGTTAAAAGTGAGTATTTACACATGAATGGGGTTTTGTTAAAGTATGAGAATTAGTGAGTTTTTACATGTATTTGTTAAGGGTTTTAAGACAAAATGCGACAGAAAAGTTAATGAATCATGGATTCATCAATATCATGCAACACATCGATAGGATGTCCCATATTAGATATGTGTTGTGTTCTTCATCTGATGGTCCTAGAGGGGTCTTCAAGAAGAGAGAAGAATCTCATCTTCCCCCACCTTCAATCAGGTGCAGCTTCTCCCTTCGGCCACCTCTCTCGCTCAAGAGAGGTGCAAAATGCTCCTAGCATCCTCTGTGTCTATAGGGGCCTTCAAATAACTTCAATCTTTGTTGAAGGAGGCCTGGATGTCAGTTCCTTCTCCAGCTACCTGAGACTTTAAACACAACCCAAAATCACCCCCATGAGAGGTGCTCTTTGTCTCTATCCTACACAAAATGATTCAAGGCTTGAGAGTGATGCTCTTGACTCATATTTTGAAGCTGAACAACATGGAATGGGGTGAATGGTTGATCTCTGATGATTAAGTAGATGAAGAGATCAGATGGACCCAATTATTGCAGAACCAATGTGATTCCGATGGTCAAGAAGATGGAGAATGTGCAGGGGGAGAAGATGGGGTGCTCAGATGGTCGGAACAAGGTGTATCTCATGGTGAACGATGGTCTTAGCCTAAAGCTCCAACGAACTATGATTTTTATTTAATGTGAAAGAAAACGAAATGGACTAAAATAAATTGCAAGATTACGCTAGAAGTTAAAACACAAACCTAAAAACCTAAGTTAGCAGTTCTTACCTGATCTTAAGGACCTGGGAGCAGAGAACCTGGCAGAACGTCGTTGGTGGTTCTGGATCTCACTCTGACCGTTGTTTCCTCGTCATGAGACAAGGTTTTGCTCCTCCTATATCATGGGACTACGTCCAACTGATGGTCTCTTGGGGTTACGGTGGTGGAAATGGATCAAACTTTGGTTGGATGGCTGGTGAAGCGCTAAATGCATGTGTTAATTTCGATCCGTTGTAGTACAGGCACTTAACATCTCATACAGAACCGAGAGAAATCTCAGTGATGAGGTTCTCGGCTTAAATTTATAACCTAAGAAGTCCACGATCGAACACAAGGATGCGAGCACTTTAACGATTAAATTTAAAGGATAACTAATTTTTAGACAGTAATTTAGGGATTTATTATTTCGAGTTAATGCACATTACACAATCAACACAGAATTTTAACGCATCTTTTATACCACAAAATTAAATGCACGGGTCTGAAATTCATTGCGTTAAAGATGAATGTGTGTATTTGATCGTGCGTAAAAATATTATTTATCATTTCGTTGTAGGCGGCAATCGGAATCGGTTAAGAAAATAACCACATAAAATATTTGTCATTTTTAATGAATGTGGTTTTATGTTTATTTTACTTGGACAAGTCCCAACGTCGAATACAAGAAGACAAAGGAACAAACCTAGAATTATATCTATCAAAATTCGTGCGCGGTTTTTGAGGCGATTTTTTTTATTTTTAATGCAATAAAGGATACAAAATGCAATTTTGTCCTATTTTAGGGACTAAAATATAAATTAGACTCAAACGATGTCTAAAAAATTTGAAACTTGGCCACGGTGCAAAATATGATGAACTGAATGCACTGTAATCTTTTTGGAATTTTTGGATGAAAGATGAATTTTTTATGAAATTTTAAATGCTAACAGAATGAATTTCAATATTTAATTAAAATAAATATTGAACCTAATTATTTTCAAGAGATAAAATTATCAAAGATCTATCACTAGGTAATGGATCTCCGGAAAATCCTAAACCTCGAAAATACTAGTTTCAATACTTATTAAAAATCAAACACTGAAGTATGCAAAATGATTTTTACAAGGCAAATTATGCATGCAAATGCAATTCTTTTTGGGCTCAATGTTCATCACAATTAATTCTACGATATATAATTTTTCGGGAATTTTTAGAGCAATGATTAATCTAATATAAATTTCAGAGCATGAAATGGGCAAAATACACAATTTTCCACAGAATAATTAATTATTAATTAACCAATGATCATAAAAATGTCCACAATATGTCGAAATGTAGATAATTAAATGATAAACATCATGCTATTTTTGAATAATAAAATAATGTCATGTAGAGGTCTAAACTCACTAGGGAACATAGGGGTATTTATGCAAATAATAAATATATAAATAAATAATGAATATGCAATTACCATAAAGTGGGGGGATCTCAGTAATTTTTCCTAGGGAGCACGTGCGCGCTCCTTGGACGACTGGACCAATTGGCAATATGGAGGAGGTCTGGGGGTCCAATGCAATTTACCCAGGGCACATGCAACGCACGTGACCCGGGGATGATGGAGGCGCTAACATCCCACCTACGCATGTACGGAGCATGTGCGGGGGGCCCTCGGGACTGGGGCCCGACCAAGGTGGTTGTGGAGGGGCAGAGTGGCCGCTATTGGAGGTGCTTTGGAGCTTTGGCTGCGGAGGAGGAGCAGCAGGAGACCGGAGCTGATGATGAAGCCGGTGAAGGAGCGTCTAGAAGCTCTTGGCGGTGGCCGTGAATAGCTCGATGGCGTAGTAGTTGATGACGATGACCGGAGATGTTGGTTGTTGGAGGCGAACGTTGAAGAATGTGGTTGTTGGAGGTAGAGTTTGTCGATGGTGGAAGAGGGCGTTGAAGATGGTCGTTGGTGGCTCAATGGGTGGATCGGAGCTGGGCAGTACGGTGGAGGAGGCCTCGTCTGCAATGACAACCAGAGGAGGCCGGATCTCTCCGGTGACGGAGGGGGGCGCTGTTACCGCCCTCCTCTGTTGATGGCTATCGTGGATGATCTCTGGACGGGGCGGCGCAGAGGTTTAAATAGCATGAAGAATGGGCGGCCGACGATGGAAGTAATCGGGGTGACGGGGATTCGATTGGAGACGAGATTCGATTGGAGACGGAAGAGGGAGGAGGCGGTCTGGGATTTGCGGGGGACCAATCAGAGATACGCGGGTGCGATTGGAGGCAGCGGTCGACGAGATGTGCGGTGAAATCGTGGGGGCGACGGCGGAGATTTTGGGATGGAAGAGCGGAGCTTGAAGACGATGAGTGTTGGGCCGTCCGATCGATCAAGATCAGATGGCCCAGCGGGTGACACGTGGCGCAAAGGGGGGGAAAGGGGCTGCACGTGCGCGGCACGTGCCTGGTAGGCATGTGCCCCGCACGTGCGTTAATTTTTTAATAAAAACTAATATATAAAAACTCGAAAAATGCTTGACACGTGGCAGCTCCAGGAGCTGCCATATGTTAGCACCACAAAAATCAAAACATAACTCCTTTGTAAAATCCAAAATAAATAGTAAACGACCTCAGATCGAAAAAGTTCCTTCATGAAAATTGCTCGTCTCGATGAGATCTACAACTTTCATGGAGACATCAAAGACAAAATCGATCAACTGTATAAAGTGATTTTTTAGGGTATCCCATGTACATAGAATACATATATTTTTGGGTTTTATAATTTTTTTATCATTTTTAAACTAGATAAAAATACGGAAAAATATGGTAAAATCAAAGATAAATATTTACACATTAATCTATTTTTTTGGATTTTTATTTAAGAAAAAGAAGAAATAAATTAAAATACGAAAAAGACTAATTTTGTACAGTCGGTTAGTGAAGACCTGAACTCAATTTGTTTCTTTGATTTCAAGCTTAGTTTGGATATGGTTTTTTGCGCATTTTAATAAAACTTTCATCAAAGAAGACAAATGAAAAAGAAAATAAACTAAAATAGTTTAATATATACATAAAATAATAAGTCAAAATCAGTTAAAATACAAAATATACAAAAGAGGCCCAAAACCCAACTTTCACATATGAGCTCCCATTCGCTTGAGCTTGGTCTTGTTTTGAAGGTAATTAAATGTACATTAGTTCAAAAGTGAGTAGGATTAAAATAGACACTGGATGACGAAGATATGAGATTTTTAGTCCGGAAATCCTGAAACTAGGGTTTGGATTTTTGGTCCACTTATCCGGGTTAGTGATTTTTTTTATTTTTCATTTATTCTTGTTAGTGATATGTACACAGTGGTGGTTTTAGTCATTCGGAATCAGCATGAATGAGTTAAAAATCTGGGAAGTTAGGCTATTTACAGGTCAATTTTAGCTAGGATTTTTTTGCTTCTTATTTTTTGCAGAAATTCGTGCTAAAATGCAATTCTTATTAAAACGTGCATGAATGCTAATTATGCTAAATAGATGCAGAAATGTTGTTGATTTTGCGGGATTTGAGCTTAATTAATGAGATTTAGAGTGATGAATCCGAGATTCATCATCCCCCTATATATAAACCATGCTCGTCCCTGTGCATCAAAAAGAAATGCCATGAGGTGAAATGAGATAGGGTTCCATACTAAGACCATGAGCTGAAGGTGAAAATGAAACTAGACTCGACCTTTGGATTAATAGTTTGGCGGAACTTCTGTGAGACTTAGAATTTCAAAATCAACAGCCTTCAAGTTCTACACATCATTGCTACAGTTTTGGCTCAGAAGTCATCGTAGATCAGTCCTCTTCCCAAAGCATACCCTATGAACATTGAACAATCGACTCATGTGTGAGAAAGGTTTTTAGCTCTTCCCATCTAGAATGCCGGACTACCATGCTCCTCTCCTCTCCAGTAACTTGTCCTCGAGGAGTCAGGTATTTCCTTCTAAGGTCTGTCGCGTTGTGTTCACAATCGAATTGGGGGACAAGTTAGAAGAAGGGGAAAGAACTAGAGGGTGGTCAATATAGTCACCTCTCCTTGTGAAGCTGGCAAGTGTAGCCGAGTCTCCACCAAGATCTGTAGGTTTTCTTGAAGCTTGGACCTTTTTGGTCAGATTTTATTTGGTAGTTGCTTTTTTGTATTTGGAATTTTTGTTGATTCTGCTTGGATCTTGTTGTGCTCCTACGGATATAGAATCTTTTTGTTTCCGTACATTTTTTGGGGTCTTAGAAAAAATTGTGTCCAGTCGTCCATCCCTTTTCCGAAGCTTTATTTCAACCCGTACTCCGGTCTTTAGATTTCCACGCTACCAGAAAAGAAACTCACACAGTCTTCCAACACCCTGTCTGAGTTGAGCTAAGTGCATAGTGCGAGAGTACAAATTAATTCCCTATTCCAAAGTTGTACCCAGAATGAAGAGACCAGGTTAGACACTAAGAGTCAAACGCTGCACATTGTCATGTGGAACTCAAAGAATTAAGTCAAAGACCTGAAGCTTCTAAAATCATATTTCTCGGTGAAGTTCCTCTGAAAAATAGGTGGATTAAGGTCAAGTCTAGACCACTCTCGGTTTCTCTCATAACTCGGTTCAGAACCCAAAGACTTTTCACATATGCAAATGAATGTGATGTTGGATGAAGTGTAGGTGTGTGAAATGCAGATACATTTTTTATTCTTTTTTCTCTTTTTTTATGCAAGGGATTTTTGGTTGGTTTTTTATGCAAAACTGAATAAGAAGCCATTTTTTTTCAAAAATTTTGGGCACAGTCAGTGTTAGTAGCAGAACTCTTTTTCTTTTTATTTTCTTTCTTTTTTTTTCAAATTAATCACCCACCCCATAAATACATATAGACTTATGTGAAAGTACGAGATATGGGTGAAATATATACACAGTATATATACAGACCCCCCTATACTTAGCGAGTGATGTATCCTCAGAGCACAAGAAGCGTAAAGAAGATATAGCTCAGACTAAGAGTAAGAGAGTGAAAAAAGGAAAAAAAAGAAAAAGATGGATCAGACCCCCCCTATACTTAGGCCGTGAATAGTCTAAGTATAGAAGAAGAGCGGAAAAATGAAGCGATTGGGATACGTGAATGAGGAGAGTATATACAGATGGGCATCGATTCCCCCTATACTTAGGCTCTGGTCATCCTAAGTATGGAAGAAGGGTGGAAATAATCTAAGATGGGAAAAATGGTATGTACAGATGGCATCGGTCCCCCCTATACTTATGCCTTGGCCTAAGTAGAGGAAGAAGCTGTACAGGGATACCGATGTGGTCGGGAGGGAGGGTGGGTAGCCTATGATTAAGGCAGTTTTCGGCTGATCTTTTTGTGAGTCTGCGGTGGGAGATCGTAATGACGAGAAGGAGATGAAGCATATGATTCCCAACTATTATCAGAGTCATCCTCAGATTAATCATGATGGATAAGAGATAAAACATTTGAGTCCGATGAAAGGTATCCATCATCAGAGTTATCCTCAGAGGAATAGTATTTAAAAGTGGACACACTTCAAATGTTATGGTCTTTTTGTTTCTTCAGTTGTTTCCTCAGAATTTGTTCCTTCTTGGGGTCAAGCGGTTTGTTCTCAGATGAATATTCTGAAGCACCAGTCTCAGTCAGCTCATAAGAGATAATTCCACTGTATTTGAAGAGGGCACGGGCATTAGCTTTGGATGAATAGTAGTGAGGAACGGGAGTTGTCCAACGAGAATCGAATTTTGGATCCTTGCGAAGATATGGTTTTAGAACTGTCGGACATACTTTACTCATGTAGATTACCTTTTCCGGACTTGATGAGGGATATTCAGCTGATTCCTCTTCCGAAAGGTCAAAGGTGACTTTCTTTTTCTTGTTTCGTGAAGGTGTCGGTCTACTAGAGTATCCGGATGAAAAACCATAGGAATTCTTCTCCTTGGTCGGTGTTCCTCCTGCGTGTTTGTTTTTAGTCTTCTGAATGTTGGTGCATTCTCGATTTGGGATGATTTGGTCAAGATATTCAGAGTAGTTTTCTCCAGGGTGCGACCATGCAAAAGTTTTAGGATCATATAAGAGGGATTTGTCTATTTTGAGATCCGCGGGAATTAAAAAAACTAGGGAAAGTCTCTGCATGTTCGTTTTCAATTGATTTGACATTGGAGCATTCCTGTATCAAGTTGATGCAATTCATGTAGTCAGAATAGGTTGACCCAGGGTGTGCCCATGCATAAGTCTCCGGATCATATGATTCATATACTCGATTCTCCATGGTGAGAGTAGCTAGGAATGGAGTAGGGGGAGAGTCTCTAAACTAATAGTCTCATCAACTACCACTATCTCAGGTGTCGCATCGGCGTAGGGCTTTTCTACCGCTTCATGGTTACGGTTGTCGGTGACTTCGTGGGTTGCCTTAGAAAATTGTGGTTCCTCAAAGACTGAGTCAGATCGAAGTGCTTCCAATGTTGTAAAATTGATTTCTCGAGTCTCACACTCAATAATTGCCTTAGCCAATGCCAAGAATGGCTTTCTGAGAATAATTGGAGACTAAGTGAATTCTCCTTGACGCTCAATATCAATGATCGTGAATTCTACTTTGAGTGAAGCACCTTGGAATTTCATGATGACAGAAATGATTCCTCTCGGCCGCTTTATTGATCGGTCAGCCAATTGAACAATCTCTCGTATCTCATGATCGGTCCGTTTTATAGTTCATAAAATACAAAGGTCGGGAGGATATTGATCAGTGAATCGTCATCAACTTGAGCACGGGTGAAAATTGTGTCTTTGATCATACAGTCAAATCTGGGCAACCGCTTCACTGTACGGCTCTTGGTTTTTCTCCTCAACACCAAGGAGGAGGCCATTGACAAGATATGTCTTTCAGTCTTTGTTCTTATCTTGCCCGACTTTTTCATCATTAATTTGTTAATTACAAATCCTTTAAGGTCGGGGAAGTGTTCAATGGCCTTTATAAAGGGAAGTTCAAAATTCAATATTTTCTCCAGTGCTTCCTGTACAGCAGGATCCGAATTCTTCAGATCTTCTTCAGTCTCAATTTTTATGTAATTTTCTGGATTTTCGATTTTTTGAGTGTTTTTGAATATTCCATTTTTTGGTATTTTCTGTGTGGTGTGGTGATGTGGTGTCTTCCATAGATGAGTAGGGGCTTTGATGTTCTGAGAAGGAGTCAGATGCATAGTCATGTCTAGGGGAATAATAGAAGTGCTGCTGTCAAATCGTCCTTAGTTTCTGAATATCCTCAAAAATTATCGACATGAGATCCAATAATTTCCTCATTCATTTTTTTATATGAGCTCCTAGAGAGTGAAATTTGTCGGTCGGTAAATTTTTGAAATCTATCCTCCATTAATTCGAATCTTTTATTTATCCTCGAAATATCATCCTCAAAATTCTGTTCATGATCAATCATGGGAGCAGTCGATTTGTGTTCAATAATTTCATCTTCCATTTTCCTGTATGTGCTGAGAGGAGAGTTTCTTTGAATATCCGATATATGATCATTTTTTTTATGAAATTTTCTCCTTAAAAATTATGGAAAGAGGATGTTCAGTGGAAGGATTTTGCGGGAATGTGTAGGTCTCGTACTCAACATGCCGTGACTCTAGCATGTAATCCTGATCTGAGTAGAGTCTACTTCCATGGTCATGATTGATCGTATCCTTGAATAATGGAGTCATACAGGGTTTATATGTGTCAATATCATCAGTTTGGTCCTCTGTATGTATAGACTGATCAAATGAGTGACATTCAGGTTGGTCAATAGGGATTTGATCGTTGCGGTCAATCCAACGCTGATGATCATTAAGTGTGGGTCTTTCCATCTGGGTTTGGTTTCTCGGTCAGTCATGAGACTCAAAGGTATTTTGATCTTGAAATGGTTCATTAGCGAGAAACCGAGAATAAGACGGTTCAGTCCAAGATGGTAGGTGGATATGTGCGGTCGGATGATTCGAGTAGGAATTCAATGAGGGGGCGAATTTATCCGCGGGTGAAAGTCTCCCGCACATATGGTGGATTATTAAAAGAAGAGGATTTAGTTGATTTGGGCCTAACCGAGATAAATTCATTTTCACAGTATAGCTCTGCTAGATTTTCAGATAAATGTTCGGCCATTTTTGAAAGAGCTTAAAGGAAAGATGTTCGTGTTTACAATGATTTTCATGATCTGGATGCGGAGAGTTTTTTAACAAAAGTTCCATGATGAGGTTTAAATCAAGAAAGGAGAGAGATGATTGCACGGGATTTCTTCAGTGATCACCTAATTAAAATTGGGACTGCTAAATATAGCTGACTTTAATAACTCATAAAATCAAGATTTTTTTGTGGGAGAGCAACCCCGACCTTGGATGCTTTTATTTTTTTGAGTGGGCGAGAGACGACACTAAAGGCTAGAGCCTAACCTGGATTTTTATATTGACTACTGATTCTACCAAAAACGATTAGCTACTTCTCTGTGAGGATCTACGGGTAGCCGGTAAATGGTCCGAATTTCTTATCAGAGTGGGTGTTTAGAGGACACTACGTAAGGATCCTTCCTCAAGTAACGGGTAGTCGTTCTACGGTCCGTACTTACTCCCATACTGGCTGAAAGTAGGTGCAACTAGTCATAAGAATTCGAGATAGTCATTACAAAAATTTCGGCACCTAACAGATCGTTAAATTTTTTCCAAGATTGATTTATCACCAACTAAAATTGAAAAGATAGTAGCCGAACTCTTACGACTTCATTGTGTGAGTTGGTGAAGTTGGGGTTTGATTTGTGTTTGCATTGGTGTGCGTGAACCAATATCGAAGATCAAAAGGCGCACATTTGATAAAATTTCTTTTGCTCAAAACACAAAACTAAGCCGTTTCCCTCCCCGGCAATGGCACCATCTGACGGGTCCGAAATTCGTTGCGTTAAAGATAAATGTGTGTATTTAATCGTACCTAAAATATTATTTGTCATTTCGTTGTAGGCGGCAGTCGGAATCGGTCAAGAAAATAACCACACAAAATATTTGTCGATTTTAATGAATGTGGTTTTATGTTTATTTTACTTGAGCAAGTCCCAAGGTCAAACACAAGGAGGCAAAGGAACAACGTAGAATTATGTCTATCAAAATTCATGCGTGGTTTTTGAGGCAGCCTTTTTTTTGTAATTTTTAATGCAATAAAGGATGCAAAATACAATTTTGGCCTATTTTAGGGACTAAAATATAGATTACGCTCAAACGATGTCCGAAAAATATGAAACTTGGCCATGATGCAAAATATGATGAAATGAATGCACTATATTTTTTTTGGAATTTTCGGATGAAAGATGAATTCTTTTATTAAATTTTAAATGCAAAGAGAATGGATTTCAATATTTATTATAATAAATACAAAATCTAATTATTTTCAAGGGATAAAATTATCTAAGATCTATCCCTAGGTAATGGATCTCTGAAAAATCCTAAACCTCGAAAATACTAGTTTCAGTACTTATTAAAAATCAAACACTAAAATATGCAAAGTGATTTTTACAAGGCAAATTATGCATGCAAATGCAATTCTTTTTGGGCACAATGTTCACCATAATTAATTCTACGATATATAATTTTTCGGGAATTTTTAGAGCAATGGTTAATCTAATATAAATTTCAGAGCATGAAATGGGAAAAATACGTATTTTTCCACAGAATAATTAATTATTAATTAACCAATGATCATAAAAATGTCCACAATACATCAAAATGTATAGAATTAAATGAGAAACATCATGCTATTTTTGAATAATAAAATAATGTCATGTAGAGGTCTAAATTCACTAGGGAACACAGGGGTATTTATGTAAATAGTAAATATATAAATAAATAATGAATATGCAATTACCGTAAAGTGGGGGGATCTCTGCAACTTTTTCTGCTCCTTGGACGGCTGGACCAATCGGCAATATGGAGGAGGTCTGGGGGGTCCAATGCAATTTACCCAAGGCACGTGCAACGCACGTGACCCGGGGATGACGGAGGCACTGACGTCCCCCCACACACGTACGGAGCATGTACGGGGGGCCTCGGGACTGGGGCCTGGCCAAGGCAGATGTGGAGGGGTGGAGTGGCCGCTGTTGGAGGCGCTTGGAGCTTTGGCTGAGGAGGAGGAGCACCAGACGATCGGGGCCGACGATGAAGCCGATGAAGCAGCGGCTGGAAGCTCTTGGCGGTGGCCGTGAATAGCTCGATGGCACAGCAGTTAACGATGATGACCGGAGACATCGGTTGTCGAAGGCGAACGTCGAAAAAGGCGGTTGTTGGAGGTGGAGTTTGTCGATGGCAGAAGAGGGCATTGAAGATGGTCGTTGGTGGCTCAACGGGCGGACCGGAGCTGGGGCAGTACGTCGGAGGAGGCCTCATCTGCAACAGCCACTAGAGGAGATCGGATCTCTCTGGTGACGGAGGGGGCCATTGTCATCGCCCTCCAGTGTTGATGGCTATCGACGGATGATCTTTGGACAGGGCGGCGCAGAGGTTTAAATATCGTGAAGAATGAGCAGCCGACGATGGAAATAATCGGGGCGACGGGGATTTGATTGGAGACGAGATTCGATTGGAGACGGAAGAGGGAGGAGGCGGTCAGGGATTTGTGGGGGATCAATCAGAGATACGCGAGAGCGATTGGAGGCGGCGGTCGGTGAGATGTGCGTTGAAATCGTGGGGGCAGCGGCGGAGTTCGGGATGGTGGAGCGGAGCTTGAAGACGATGAGTGTTGGGCCGTCCGATCGGTTGAGATCAGAAGGCCCAGCGGGCGACACGTGGCAAAAAGGGGGAAAGGGGGCTGCACGTGCATGAAGCGTGCTTGGGAGGCACGTGCCCCGTACGTGCGTTGATTTTTTTTTATAAAAAACTAATATATAAAAACTCAAAAAATGCTTGACACGTGGTGGTTCCAGGAGCGGCCAAGTGTCAGCACCCCAAAAATCAAAACATAAATCCTTTGTAAAATCAGAAATAAATAGTAAACGGCCTCTGATCGAAAACGTTCCTTTGTCTCGATGAGATCTACAACTTTCATGAAGACATCAAAACCAAAATCGATCAATTGTATAAAGTGATTTTTTGGGGTATCCCATGTACATAGAATACCTATATTTTTGGGTTTTATATTTTTCAAATCAGATAAAAATTCAGAAAAAATATGGTAAAATCAAAGATAAATATTTACGCATTAATCTATTTTTTTGTATTTTTATTAATTAAGAAAATAATAAATAAAATACAGAAAAGACTAATTTTGTACAGTCGGTTAGTGAAGACCTGGACTTAATTTGTTTCTTTGATTTCAAGCTTAGTTTGGATTTGGATCTTACGCATTTTAATAAAACTTTCATCAAAGAAGACAAATGTAAAAGAAATAAACTAAAATAGGTTAATTATATACATAAAATAATAAGTCAAAATCAGCTAAAATACAAAATATACAAAAGAGGCCCAAAACCCAACTTTCACATATGACCTCCGATTCACTTGAACTTGGTCTTGTTTTGAAGGAAATTGAATGTGCATTAGTTCAAAAGTAAGTAGGATTAAAACGGACATTGGATGATGAAGATATGAGGTTTTTAGTCCGAAAATCCTGAAACTAGGGTTTGGGTTTTTGGTCCACTTGTTTGGGATAGTGATTTTTTTGTATTTTTCATTTATTCTTGTTAGTGATATGTACACATTGGAGGTAGTTTTGGGTCGTTCGGAGTTAGCATGAATGAGTTAAAAATCTGAGAAGTTAGGCTATTTACAGGTCAATTTTAGCTGGGATTTTTTTGCTTCTTATTTTGTGGAGAAATTCGTGCTAAAATGCAATTCTTATTAAAACTGCATGAATGCTAATTATGTTGAATAAATGCAGAAATGTTGTTGATTTTGAGGGATTTGAGCTTAATTAATTAGATTTAGAGTGATGGAATCCAAGATTCATCATATACCATCATATCATCTAAAAATAATAAAACACTCAACTTCTACTCACTATTTCAAACTTCAATACAATCACATCACAACAACTACCCACTTTTTCAAATTTCAATACAATCATATCATAATAACTACCAACTTTTTCAAATTTCAATACAATCACATCACACAAATCCTTCCAACTCTAAACACACCAACCAAACATCAAAACTCAAAAACGAGTTATCCTCCCTCCACATAACCCACGAATCAAATGCACCCATAATGAAACAATGCTTAAAACTCTCAACAAACAACTTGGATTAATGATGAGAATACCTGAATTATTTCCTTAGGGAATCATTTCAAGAAGAAGAAGAAGTTGATCCCAAAATCTTAATTCTTCTCCACTCTAATAATTTAATCAGCAAATATGTCTTTTAATGATCCAAAGATGATTCACATTAAAAAATAATAGATCTTAAAGACAGTCATGCTTGAAGAGATAAAAATAAGCATGCATAATATTTAAATTCAACTAAATTACAACAATCAATCAAAGCCTTCAAACATTAATAATTAATGTGTGAATTATTAATTAGAATCAACCACACATGATGTTACAAGATAGAGTGTCAAATTAGCTTTGAAACAAGACCAAAATTACATCAGTTGGACTTCAGGATATTAAAAAATTCCAAGTTTTATTACATATAAGGACTAACAGGGACTAAAAAGTAAATAACAAAATCCTTAAGGTCTAACATACAAATGTTGAATATGCAGGAGGACTTATGTGTAATATTAAGAAATATTTGGATTTTTGCTGCAATTTTTCCTCCCACACATAGAGATCACGTGATGGCACATGCTCGATCGAGGAGGCTTGGGCCACGTGTCCTCTCCTGGTGCTTCGGTTGGTGGCTCAGATTTAGGCTCGACGCCCGAGCCTGAGGATCGAACCGTTGCTTTGGAAAACAACATGGCTGATCTAAGACCATTCGATCTCGCCCAATTAAGCGATATCGACGGTAGTTGCTGCTCTGATGTTCTTACGCTCCTCCGTATGTGGCAGCGACAGAGTTGTACTCCGGCGACTGGTTTTAGCTCCGCCTTGCTTCTTCTTAGTCTCCAAAGGTCCGAGCACCTCCTTTGAACTTCAGCATAGATGATGGTGGCTCTGAGAAGGTTCGGAGATGTCTAGGAAACCCGATCGATGTAGTGTCACTTGAGAGAAAATTGGAGATCAGAACTAAGTTGCTATCTCCAACCATTGAAGCCTCGGGATGCCTTGCATAGATAGCGACGACAAAACAAGCTCTCGCGAATAATTTAGAAGCTAACGTGAATGGAATTGTGGGCTACTCGAGGGTGACAGACTAAGACCTAAGGGGTGTCACCTCCATGGAGGGGACAACGATAGATTTGAATGATCACGATGGTGGAGAAATGGATAGATTACTGGAGAAGTCACGCGTGGATGAATGTGCAAAGGCACAAGTAAATGACCTCTAAGATGAGTCTAAGAGTGCTTAACAACTGGAGAGTAAATCCTAGAAGTTAACACCATAACAATAATGACATCTGACCTAAAAGTTAATAGACTGAAGAAGATTTAGAATCACTCGAATCTTTGATCCGAAGTGCGAAGCTTAAGTCTACGCGGTCTTCGCTCAGAGTTCCTAGATTTGGAACCAAGCTCGAACATCCTCGAATGCTGGCTGTAACTTGGCAAGGAGGCCAAGGATCTTGTCAGAACTACACGTCATCGTGGCATTCAAACTGTCCCTTGAACTGTCACTGGGGGATATAGAATGCTAGGGTGCAGGTCCGTGAATGGTGGATACCCGGCAAAGGCAGCTAGTGGAGAGCTATTTAAAGAGAGGGTAACGGATATTTCGATGAGTTTCATGGAAGTTTCAACCACCGCCCATTGGTAGGAAAGTTAGAGTTAGGGAATGATGGGTGGTTAGCGTGAATATAGGAAGTTAAGTGTAGGGATTTGTGGTGGTAGTTGGTCGAAAGGAATCTGGAGGAGGTTGGGATAAATCGACAAAGATGGCAGTTTGAGATGATGGCGTAACTGGCTGGAGGTTGAAGATTCAGCCACAACCATCAGATCATTCGATCGGACGGTCACAATTATGGTGCCAAAGTATGGTGTGATCAAGTAGATCGGATGGCCAGGAATAGACGATCATCGAGCGTCTGATCATCAGATCAGATGCTCCATATTTGGGCGGTAATGGATGGCCTGGATGAAATAAGGATAAGATCTGAAAATGTTGGATCTGTGCGGGTGGCGTGAGAAGATCAGGTCACGTGGCACAATCTGTAGGTGCCATGTGGCCCAATCAGAATGAAGTTAATTTTGTAAATCGGTATTAATTAGGAAAGAAATAGTTAGAGGTCGGATCAGAAAAAGTGGTAAACATGTAAGTTGTATATCTCGATGAGATCTACAACTTCCATGTAGAAGTCAGAGAGATTAGAGGTTAATTATTCATAGATAAAAATTAAATACTATTAAACATTATATAAAACAATTTTCTTTAATTTCCCTTTTGCTTATTTTTTGTATTTTTATTTTATTTTATTCTATTTTATTCATATACAATTTTATTCTATTTTTATTTGATTTTTAATAAGAAATAAATACATAAAATATTACACCATATTAATATATAATAATTAGTGTTAGTTATATACACCACATAATTAGCAATTAGTGTTAATTAGTCAATGAATCATGTTATTAACTTAAGTAAAGGAGATAAAAATGTAGATTTAATCTGATAAATCTGGGATTTATCAATGACTTGGGTAGGTTTTATAGAAGAAGAAAATGGAGGAAGTTGACCTTCAGATTTTGCTCGATTCGAGGTTTGTTGGAGGAACCTAACACTAGGGTGTAGTATAGCATGATCTTGCGCATAAGTTTGATGTAGTGTCAAGGTGATAAAAAACATGAAGGTGGAGTTAAAATTGGGGAAAGTAAGGAGGTTGCAAGGTATGACATATCAAGCAACCTAGGGCATGCAAGGAAGGGGATGCCCAAGTACAACAGTACCCTGAAAAGCTTTCTTTTGCATCTTAGCTCCAATTCCAATGAAGCCACCTTCATTTGATAGATAGTTTAATTTAAATACAATGGAGGTGAGTTTGTTTCATTTTTATTCATATGGAGAAGATGTTGATCAATGAAGTTTTATTTACAGCTTTTACCAACTGAGAGTACCATGTGTACTGCTGATGAATCCTTGATTTATCATCACATTTATCAATTATTATCCTTCTTACTTAAACCATTCAATGAATTCTAACCTTAATTGACATTAGTTAACAATTATCCTATTGTATATAACTAACCTTAGTTATTGTATATAATTAAATAATTTATGGTGTTTAATTTTCTATGTTTTATTAATCGTCAAAAATCCCACAAAAATCATATAAGTATTTTACATATGTGTTTTGACATTATATACAAATTAAAAATACAAAAATATAAAAAAAGAATTAAAAGAAGCATTTTTTATCCTTAAAAATATGTATAAAAATGTTACTATGTATATATGGCCTATTTTGATTATTTGCTCAACATGAAACTTGCAGATCTCATTGAGATCTACAACTTTCATGTTTTGCATTTTTATTTGAGACTTGTAATTATTTCTTTTATATTTTCTAATTTTCCCATTAGTCCATGTGTTTCCCTCTGTTTGTACCACATGACCACCCTTTGCTCACCATGCACCTCATCCCCCATCGCTCGATGTGATCGATCTGATCGCATTAGAGCCCCTCGCTCCTACTTCCACCTGAGTTGTTGGATCGCTAGATCCAGCAGTACGAGTTTCATCTTCCTCCTCTACAACCCTCTCACTCTTACGTCGCTCCTCTCTACAACCACCATCTCTCCCCATTTCTCCCACATCTCCGACGACCCCTTCAACTCGTCAACCACTCCTCTACATAGCCCTAACCTCTATTTGTCTCTCTCATGTGAGCCACCTAGCCCTTACCGTAGTCCAACCTCCAGTCGTGGAGGGACCATTAAGCTCCACTCATCCATCACATGGAACCACCCCTAGATCTCCTTTTATACTCGATCTCTAATCGATTTTTCGACTTATCCACCTATATGTGAGTGATCCCTGAGCCTAATCTCCTCTTCTATGATAGAGATTGAGCGAGCATCCGAGCTAAAACAAGAGATTTCACTCTGGTGTGATATGCTTTTTCACCGACATGTAGCAGCTCTTTAGCTTCTTGAGCTTCAACCCTATAGACTCAGGTCCATCAAGCGATGATTAGAGTTCTTCAGCTCCACCCCAGTCCTGTGTCTACGCCTAATAAAGAGGGTTTTCTGAGGATATGCTAATCGAACTCAATTAGCGTCGTTGATGTGACCGCTCAAGAAAACCCTACTTTAATCAACAATTAACTCACAATATGAATCAAGAAATGAATAGCGAAAATGTGGAGTTAAAATTTATTATTACTCTACAACAAATGTGTATAGGTGTAAGCATGTGTAGAGGTCGAACACTGGAAGCAAACAGGAGGAGGAGGCAAAGTAAATACACA
This sequence comes from Ottelia alismoides, assembly GCA_037367405.1. NCBI lineage: Eukaryota > Viridiplantae > Streptophyta > Magnoliopsida > Alismatales > Hydrocharitaceae > Ottelia > Ottelia alismoides. The sequence goes on along the minus strand of JAZKJV010009393.1, from coordinate 49,983 downwards.
AAAGTTCTGTCATGTAACTCTTGTTCAATTTATTTTTTTTGTGTGTTTCTAATTTTATATTTTTTTAATTTTATTTTCAGTTTTATAATTTTGTATTTTTCTTTTCATATTTTGCATTTTTTATATTTTATTTTTCATTTAAATATTATATATAAGCATATATATATATATATATATATGTATATTATAAATACAATATAGGGTATATGAATATACTATGTATTTATAAATATGTAAAAATAGTCAAAATAAAATATAAATAATATTTTTTATTTTTATATTTTCCATTTTTTTGTTTTTTTTCTGGAATTTTTGCTAATTTTTTTATACTTTTAAAGTCAAGAATAACCCAAATAAGGGATAGAATATATACCCAAAATTGATTTGGATTTTAAAGATAATAAATAAATCCCAAAATTACCCAAATCAATTTTAATATATAAATAATAATATATAGATAATTATAAAATAGAAAAACATATTTTTGGTATTTTTGTTGGATTTTGGAGCTTTATGATTTTTATCACTTTCTTTTGCTATTTTAAGGATTTTTATTTTCTAGAGTCAATAAATACCAAAATAAATTAAATATTTTTTTTTGCATTTTTTCAAAACGTTTTTATATTTTTTTTGTATTTTGTAAATTAGACAAGGGTTATTTAGGCTCCTTTTTAATTTTAATAAATATATTAAATGCAAAAAATGCCAATTAAATATATGGGTGTGAAAATTCATGGCATGAAACATTTATCCCTATTTTTTCGTATTTTAGGAGCTCAATAGATATTTTTAATAATTAGATAAAAGCTACAAAAATATATGTCCTAGTGAGGGCATTTTTGCAAATAAAATGAACTTCATGGGGTTCTATGTAAATAATCCAAAAATACACTATGTTTATTTAATTTTATGCAATTATTTTAAATTAACAAAAACAACAAGATGCATACCCAATTACCCATCACGTGGGAATACACGTGATGCACACTAAGAGGGACCGAAATGTAATTATCAAAAAGTTTACGGACCTCCAAGTAATTTTCATAAAAATATACAACTTGCTTTTCAATTTATTGGACTCAATATTAAATACAAAACTAACAAGGGCTTTCATGCAATTTTGCCACCTCACGTGGGACGGCACATGAGGTGACGTGGACTGGACCTAATTGTAAATACAAAAAGCTCAAGGTCCTTTATGAAAAAATTTCACTTATTTTATAACATTAACTTTTATTTACAGGACTAAATGATAAATACAAAAAATTCAGGGCAGAATATGAAATTTACCCCATATATGCGCGCATGCGGACGGTCTGGATCATCTCACTAATACACGTGTCCCTCGCTGGTGGCGTGATGACGATTCGTGCATGGATGGCCCAGATTAGATCGCACGGAGCGATCCAACGGTGATGGCGTGGCTGCATCCTACGGCTCCTGTTGCATCTGGAACCTCCTTCTTGATCGGACGGCTACAGGAGGACATGGAGGAACTAGGATGAAGCTCATTTGGGGCGAACTTTGATCGGACATTGCGGGCTCCTCCGGGCTCCTCCGATGCCTCCGAATGTCTCTCTTCCTTCTTGGAAGTCCTCCGTGTCTATTGAGCCCCACAACATGGCTGGACAAGCAACCAAGAGCTCGGATGGAGCCTCGGACATGGGGCTCCTATTCTTCACTTCAATAGGGCTCAGTAGCCCTCTTCAGGACCTGCAGGAATGTTAGAAATATTCGCGGGAGGAATGGGAAGGTCCTGCATTTATTTAGTGGTGAATCGAAGCGGAGGTGAGGTGGAATGACCTTGCTCCGGTGAGCGACAGAGGTGGAGCATGGGATTCGCAGAGCCAAAGAGGTTCTGGTTGGTCCAAGGTGACTGGGCAGTGGAGAATATGATGGGAAAGGAAGGGAAGGTGGTGGCACGTCGATAAACCATCGGGGAGCAGTGGGAAAGTTTCGCCGGAGCGGAACTCGGGCGAACTACGAACGGATATTTTAACGCTAAATCTACAACTAAACACTAAACTAAATGCAAGATTAAAATGCTGGAATAAAAAGCTAACTAAAAATGGAAATGGCATAGCTCGTACCTAGTTGAGACACCAGGGAGCAGAGACGTCGCCAGAGCGCCGCCGTGGGTGCACTCCTTCATCCCTCAGCTACCTCCAAGCTCCAGGGGACCTCCCCATGTCACGAGGATGCACGCTAGGCCAGAGTAGAGGGGTTTTAGGACTTAGAAAGTGAACAAATTTGCATGGAGGATGGAGGTTTATTTATGAACATTGGAGCACCCTTATTTAACCTGCAGAAATCAAAGAATATGTGGTATTTACAATGGATCTATAGAGCTGGCATGTGTGTACAAGGAGTGATGATCAAATGTCCAGAAGAAATCAAAGCTGATTGCCGGGAAAAAGGGTAGAAGTTGGGGATTTGATAGTTCTGACAATAGTCAGAGGCGCATGGGCAAGTTTACCGGAGGTCAACAATCCCTGGCCTCTGATTGGTCCAACTAGACCCGCTAAACGATAAAACAACAGATTTAATAAAGAATAATTATATAAAAACAATAAATGATTTTATTAATTTTTGTGTACAAAATAAAAAAGTTTATTATTTTATTTAGTATTTTATTATGATTTTTATTTAGTTTTTGGCTTTATTTATTCGTAGTTAATTTTTATTAGTGTATTTATAGGTATATTCATCTATGTTTTGTGAATTTTTATTTTGAATATCTTATTTTATTATTTTATTCTTTTACTTTATATTTTTATAATTATTTTTGTAAGTATAAATATATTTTTATTTTATTTTTATGATGTAATTTGTACACTTAAATAAATAAATATGTTTAATATGTAGGTATATTTATAGGTATTTTACCTATGTATTATATACATCTTTTTATTTAATGTATTTTGATAATTTTTATTTTAGTTTTATATATAAATAGTATTTACATATTATAAAAATATAAAGAATAAAGGAATGAAAGAATATATTTTCCTTTTATTTGTATACATATATGACATAGGTATTTTGTCCATGTATTCTTATAGACTTATTTTATTTTGCATTTTCTTTTTTATCTTATTCTAATTTTAATATGCACATGTGTTATAAATAATATTTACAAAATTATAAAAATAAGAATTTGTAAAAAAATGAAGGATGAATAAAATGAATATTTTAATCAGTATAATATACAACGAGGGTCAAAAACCTAACTTCCACACAGTAACTCCAAAAAATGATACCACCACCATTAAATAGCTCTTGAAAAGTTATATACAATTAGAGGTGATTCTGATATGTTTTCAGTTTTTATTTGAAAAGATATGAGTCTGTGAAGTTTGGTTTTTGGCTTTTTATTTTGTGTAGAAATTAAACACCGTGTATTATTTTTGTACAAACTCAATTTTGTATTTTTATTTACATTATTATATACAAATTTTATGTTTAAAGTTTCTTCATTTGATGAAGAAATAATAAAGAATAAAATAGGTATCACAAATACATAAATAAAGAATAAATAAATGGCATTTTTATTCTATTTCTGGCCCTTATCTCCCCCTACTTTATTCCTTATTGACCAACTCAAAACTTGACTTGGTCTCGGGGTTTAGGGTCATAAAATATCTTCAATATTTTATTCCTTTTTCTTTTCTTCTCTTTATTTTATAATTTTGGCATTAAAAACCTTATTTTATATACGAATAATACAATAAATAATGAATGCTATTATGCACAAATTAATACTATTTACATGCATTAGCTAGGGTTTTTAAGGCCAAAAAGATAGAATAAAGGTGATGAAATGGAGATTCATCACCCCCCCCCATACTTGCCTTTGCTAGTCCCTAACAAACACTTATGCAATAAGTGAAAAAAAGAATTAATAAAAACAAGAAAAGAAAAAGAAAGAATAAAGAATAAATGGAATTGATTTTGATTAATAAACTTATCTGTACAAAACCAAAGTTTGGAGCTCAGGTTAGACCTTGATGTGAGAATGTGTGTGGAACCTGGTTGGGAACCAACTTTAAAGCACAATGGCCTTCGAGAGTCAGAGAACTCGGTTCAAACAACCTCAATAGCTAGGTCAGAACTAGCCTACATCATATGCAAACTCTTATGACTATGAAGCTAACTTGTACAATGTAAGTGATAGTGGCTCCCCCCAACTGAAATGACAAAGGAACTGACTTCTCGAGAATGACAACCCAATGTTCCCCAATCCAACACTCTGTCCTCGAGGAGCAGGGTATTCCCTTCTAAGTTCAAGTGGCATCCAACTCAAGAGGAGGAGGTGAAGAAAAGAATGGACGGTAGCTAGTGTAGCTACCTATCCTGGGATGCATGACCAGTGTAGTCAAGTCATCCAGCTGCAGGCTCACATGGTCTAACTTTGATGCTCAACCTTGCTTATTTTCTATACAACATATATACATACTCCGACAGGCATTTTATTTTTATTTTCAGGCATGCACACTTTTTCTGGAGTTTTTTTTTGAAATACTATATACAACAACATTTACATAAGGAGTTTTTCCTCTTGAGCCAGAAGATTATCCCTCTTTTGAAGCTTTATTGCAACCCACACTCTCTTGTTATTCGACTTCATTGTAACTGGACTAGTTTGGGGTGCACTTCCCTCCCTAGACTAGGATGAATGTTTCCACCCGTGTGCATCTCAGACCAGAAAATCCAACCCCCTCACCACTCCAACTGAGTTGAGCCAAGTGAAAGGTTCAAGTGTCCAAGTTAGGCCACGACCGATAAGAGTCATGCGTGCGTCTCAAAAAGTTGTAGTTAGTTAGTTGAGGTGACTTGAACCCAGCCTTGAGTCTCAAAGAATTAAGTCCCAATGGACCTGAAGTACCTTAAACCTAGTTCCCATAAGGTTCCAGTGCAATTAGGTGCAGTAAGGTCAACCAAGCTCCAATCTTCAACTTTATTGTACTAGTTCAATCATCAAACTCAATCAAGGAATAATATGCAAATGCTATGCACAATACAGAAAAATGATGCAATTTTTTTATAGAGAATTTGAAAATGAAAAAGAATTTGTGCACAAAAATTTTGCAAATTTAAAAGAATTTTTGCATACAAAGTATAAAATATTTACACCTATTTACATGGGTGTGCTTCTTTTTATTTATTCACAAGAATTAAGAATTTAAAGGATTTTAAAAATTTTAAAAGTTATCTTCTAGGTATATATACCATTGGTAATGAATTTTATGTACACATTTTTTTATTTTAATGATGTATTTATTCTTCAAATTTATTTGCAAATAATTTTGAAAACTATAGTACACAATAATTTTTGTAAACATTTACAAATATTTGAAAGCCATTTTGCAAAGAATTTTCAAACAATATATATACATTTTTTGAAATATTTTTACAAAAATATTTTCAAATTCACTTGCAAATAGGTTATCATAATTTTTATTTCACACAAAGAAAAGAATTTTTTGCAATCAAAAACATTTTTGCAAAGGTTGAAAATATTTCACAAAAAGTTTTCCTAACAGGTCACACCATTTTTCAAATCTTGCAAACATATTTTTAACCGGATTTATTAATCAATATATACAAAATCAATTTTGAGGAATAAAAAACATTATTAAATGGTTTTTAATGAATTCTTTATGTGTATAAATAGTATTTTTACCCATATTTATTAATAATTATTCGAAAGTACGAGTTATGGCTAAAGTATATACAGAGTATATACGACCCCCTATACTTAGCTTGAGCTATGTGCTCATAGATCAAAAATAGAAAAAGAGATGACATAACTCGTACTGAGTATAGAAAAGCCTATACTACAACGACTGAATGAGGAATGAAAGAATGATTAAGATAAATGAATAAGAAGGTGATCGACCCCCCTATACTTAGGAGCAAATAATCCTAAGTATAGCAGACTGTACACAAAGAAGGGAGGGTCAAGGGTGGGAATAAATAAAGAAAAATAAACATATCACAGCTCGGACTGTCACCCCCTAAACTTAGGGCGAGATATCCCTAAGTATGGCAGAGCAAATCAACCGTGGAGGGGATCAAAGAATGAAATAAATCTAGGGTGCACACCCCCTATACTTAGGAAAAAATACATCCTAAGTGCAGAAGACTAACAAAAAAGGGGTGATACCTTTTCTGTAGAAAAAGAAAAAATGAAAAGGAAAAGAAGAAAAGAAGAAAAAAAGAAAAGATATATACAAATAGACGAAAAGATCATAAAGAATGTACGCATCACTCCCCCTATATTTAGGGTGAAAGATCCCTAAGTATAAGCAACAACAGGAGTGATGAAACATAATGTAGAAAGAACAACACGTTGTGTACCCCCCTAAACTTAGGACAAGGTATGTTCTAAGTATAAACACAAAGATATGGTGCAAGATCTGGGGCACACAATAGACATACATAAGAAAGAAGGAATAGAATACACAACATGTATATATAATAAGTAAAGAACAAGATGAAGTGCAGGACGATATCTGGTATGTGAATACCGTACTCTTGTCGTCGTCTTCCTGTGAGAATGAGTACACCGTCAGACAGTGAAAAGACACTCGGGTATGAAATAAAGTGGGTGACAGCTACCGGGGATAAGCGATCGGAAACTAAACCAGGGACCGGTAGCGAAAGTAAAACATCGGCTCATAAGGAAGGAAATGAGTGAGTGGAGACGATACCGTAAGCCATGGAGGAAGAAAAAATAGTACAGACTCCTCCAAGTCAATCAAATCAGTTGAGCTGGCACGGAATATAAGCAGAAATCCTCAGAGTGCCATGGGTGGATGATAGTCAAGATATCGAAGATGACTCAGTCAAGTAGATGAGTGAAATCTTGTGGTTTCCTCACATCGTCATTGTGAAGCACAAATCAAGATAGACAATCAAGCTCAGAAATCAAGACGGGTGGACCCTCAAAATAAATCGATCATTCATAGCTCATGATATCATCATCAAATCATCAAAACACATCACATCCTCAACTCGGTGTACGAGATCACAAATCCTCAATAAGTGTCACACCTAATAATCATGCATCATCAAAATTCTCAATAAGCTCCTATGCACATGTTAGAATCAGGTCAGCCAAGAGTAGGATATCAATCTCAACATCCTCAAAAGTTGTCTGACTTACTCCAATAATCAATGCAAGTCAAAATCCTTGGTGCAGGCTACATCTGTAAGCACGACAATCCTGGGTAAGAGAAGGAATAATACAGAGGGGCACGAGGAGGGTGGGTGAGATGAAAGGGGACATATGTGTTCCACACGAGGCGGAAACAAAGCCAAAAATTGTGATTCAAGGAGCGGGTCTCCTTGAACCGAACTGGATGTTGGTGATATGGGCGAGGAGAAAAGCTGTAAGATTCGGTGAAGAAGGTGATGATCAAGACCCAATATCATGACTTGATGCAGATGAGGAAATATATCTATAAGAGAGCTAGATAGACTCAAAGATGAAAAATAATGACTCACACGGATGGGACTGAAAACTTTAAGAAAGATGAAAATGCAAATGGACTCCAAGTCACAATCAATACACAAAGCAAACCCGAGATTCACCTACTCAACACAGTGAAGACCGAGATGTGGTCTTTTAGCTTGTCGATTTTAGAGTTAGGTGATCATCAAAACTTGTACACACCGAAGTTAAGCTTAGGATTTGGACACTAATCCTTGGCATGTACGTAGGAAAAAAAATGCTCAGACAAGGAGGGGGGTTTTTAAGGATATAGAGAATCCTCAAGCGCATCACGGAAGCGTGACGATCGCATCTCATGTGATCGGGGCGACTAGTCGCACTAGTCGCAATGTGCAACGGAATTTAAAAATTTAAATCATATGATGAAACCACATGATAACAAGAACATTTCTTGGATCGTTTCATCAAACCACAAAGTATTAGAAATACCTCTCGAAGCGTGGTTGCGATCACGAAATCTCAAAAGCAAGAGATCCTCCTGGCTCAAGTCCGATCCATGAAGATAGCACTTGCATGCGTGATGATGAGAAGCGCGACTCCCGTAATTCTCGACGAAGATCCTAGCTTTGAATCCCCTGATTTCATCCAACGAAATCCGTCGTCTTCCTCTAGAGCAAGCAACCCCAAAGAAGATGGAGATCCTCGAGTAGTCGAAGGCGAAGGCGAGAAGGTCTCTCTCAACGCATAAGATGGACGACCACCTTATATATAGAGAGAGAGACGAGAATGAGAGAGAGAGAGAGAGAGTAGGCGTGTACTCTTTATGTACCCTAAAGGGGCTAGAGTTGCCCTCCTTATGTATCAGTTTGGGATCCAATGGATCTCAATCCATGGCATACATAGATCCAACGGCTAGATTGATCTATGTATCAATCAACGACCATGATTGTTGTTGGTTAAAAACCAACAACATTAATTTATATCAAATGAAATATATGTTGCATTATCATCAACACAATTTAATTTAACATAAATTATTACGAGATAACAAGATAACAAAAGAGAGGATAATTAATCACCCCCCAAAAATAGGGAGCGTCACCTATAGGCGACGTCACCTATTTTTGTGGTGATTATTTCCTCTTTATTTTATCCTATTATTCCTTAATAAATTTCAATAACTATTATTGCAAAATGATCCACCAAATTAATTCCGAATTAATTTGTGAATATTTCAATCATGCCATTGAAAAATGTGTGAATCATATTCACAACCCAAACTAATTTGTAAATTACATTTCCAATTAATTAATTAATGTGGATCCAATCCACATTAACAATTAACAAATGCTATTTACAAATTTTCTCTCTCTCTGTGATATATTATAAATCACATTTATAATATACACAGATATTATGGATAGCACTATCCACGATATGCTTTTCCTTGATAATTAAATCTCATTTAATTATCTTGGATAATCATTCTCACAATATGAATCTTATTCATATTATACTTGATAATTAGATCTCATATAATCATCAAGACCTTCTTGCTTGGATACAAAATTCATCATAGGAATTATTCCTGAACTCCTTCAAGAATAATGTGCTTTCTCCACAGATACTTGGAGATAAGGACAGGGCGATTGTATTGTTTCATGTATAGTGACTTGGATATTGAGATCTCATCTCAAATCCAGATATAACGGACCTCCCATAGATGCTTGATTAAACTCAAGTCCGTATACTTAATCTTCTCATTGCATCTGAATCTCATTCAGATCAATGTCCAAAATTTGGGCCAAGATCAAGTTACTTCTCTACTGAGAGGAGTCAGTAAAATCCAGACATGTTTCATCACTCCCTCGGACTGGAAGCGTCATGGTTATATAATCGTTTATGATCACATCACCCTCAGGTATTCCCAATACCTGCACATCCTGCATACTGGAAGACCTATTATCAACCTGAAGATGAAGATCAATTTTACACTGTCTTCTTCAGGGGTCGATCACCAAGTTTCTCAATCTTGGCCATTGGGAATCGGTATCGATCATATGCTTTCCCAAAGCATATAGCATACCTTTAAATTCTTGTCATGCTTCCAAAGCACGACGACCATGCATGGAATTTGATCGGTCCCAATACCTCATGAGCGAGCTCATGTCTTCCGGTTCATACGTGAACCTGTATGACCCCTTTGAGAGATCGTATTACTCATATGCCCTTACATGTACACCATCGCGCCGATGTATAGACCTTGGTTAGGTCATCAACCTATTGGTCTGCCAAATGTACACACTCAAACATATAGTAACACATCTTTCTCTGGTCAGAGGATGTGTGCCTATGCTGTGACAGCATTCAACATAGGACTTAGGTTATCTCGATCTCATTAAGTCAACCCTTTGACCTAACTAATCTGATACCTCCGAATCTCTATTCCCATACAGATGACCTGCATCAAGAGATCAGTCAGATATCAGCCTATGTGAGAACGGATTGCCATCTCCTACTCAAGCTGGAGGTCATCTCTTAATAATCATTTGATGGTGCTTGATGAGTCATCTATCTAACGCTTTAGATATTCATCCAAACACCAGCCTCTATGATTCATTTAATGAATCAATAGCTATATGATTATCAAGATGGCCATTGTACATAACCCTAATTGTACAGGGGGACCTATTATGCAAATAATTTATTCTTCATTTCAGATCAGGGAATGATATGTGCAATAACATTTACTGCATAATGGCTCACTGTGGGCTCGTATGTCCAACAATCTCCCACTAGCCCAAAGAACCATTAATGGGCTAATCATTTAAACCCACACTCATGTGATAATCATAGGCTATTTAGAAAATAGCTAGGTAAGCTAATCAATCACTCTGTTCCAACGAAGAAAACATGACTTTACATCCTTCTTGCTCTGTAAGTACCGGATAACAAAATGATTAGTTTACACAATCACTTTGATTTGAGAAGATGTGATCTCAACTTTTCTAGAGCAAAAACCATGACTAATAGTTCCTTTTATATCATTGTGTAGTCCCTTTTGGCTTCATCTAGAGTTCAACTAGCGTAGTGAATGGCGAATGGCCATCCATCCCACCGCTGCCTCGACACATGCCTGATGGCATAATCTAAAGCATCTATCCTGATCTTAAATAGAAGAGACCATTCCAGTGGCTGTAGGACAAGAGCCTGGGTGATTATGTCTTTCAACTGGTAAAATGCTCCTTGACACTACAGCTCAAAAAAATATTATTATAACCAGTATGTAATTTCTATTATCCTTATCAGAATACCCTTATTCCTTGAGATCTCTATCTCCTAAGGTATTTGCAGTTAAGACCTTTTAGATCTCCATCTATGAAGTCTTAATTTCTTAAAGATAAGACTTAGAGATCACTATCTCTAAAGCCTTGTCATCTTTGAAGATATTGTTATTACTGCAATCAAGTATTCTATCTCCATAGTAGGATTAGTAACAGTTTACTACTCCCACTGCATGGCAGACATCTGCTTTTGTACACATCTAGCATACTTTCAGCTTCTCGTAACTGATGCACAAAAAAGGCAACCGGTTTTAGCATTCACTTCCTCAACTCTTTAAGGTGCTATCCCTTTAGATAGGTCAGTACCAAATCTTAAGGTAAGAAAACATTTCTTGAAATTTCCAGAAAAATGTAACATGTCCAAGGTGTACTACAAATGTGATAGTCCCAATACCCTCTTTTCTTTGCTTCTGAACACCTTCAGAACTAAGATCCAAGAGGCATCTTTTGAGATCATACCTCAAGGTATGGAATAGCCAGATCATAAAACACTTATTATCATCCTTATATCATTCCAAATGATTAGGAATTTATCTACATTTAGCACGATCAACACAATGACACTCCTACTAAGCTTCACATGGTACACCAAGATTATATCTGAAATTATAACATTTATAATTTCATCAAATCTTATGTTCCAACAACAGGAAGCTTATTTGAGTCTATACATGGATTTCTTTATCTTTCACACCTTATTTTCCCCAATAATGAAGCCCTGGGGCTACTTCATGTGAATATCCTTAGTGAGATATTCTTATAGGAATGCAGTCTTGACTTACATCTTAAAGATGCAATAGTCAAGTTGTGTAGCTAAGGCTAGCTATATTCTGATGATTTTAAGCATGGTCACCGAAGAGCAACTCTCATTGCAAGCAATGTCTTTTCTTCCGGTATGTATCTCATGGCTATGAACCGTGCTTTGAATGTCTCTACCTTCTCATCAGGTTCCCTCTTTCTCTTGAAGATTCATTTACACCTTAATGGGTCTAACCCTTATAGGTGGATCCTCGAGGGTCCATATACAACACTTGTATACAAAGTCTACTTTAGACTTTATTGTTAATATCCATCTTTCCATGTCATGATCCTTAGGAGCTTCATCACAAGAAGTCCGATCATTGTCAGACTTAACTGACACATGGAATACATCCTCAAACTCATTTGAAGAAGTATTAGTGTTTCATCTTTAATTGTCCTTTTAGTTCCCGATTTCAGGATCCTCATTATCTTCTAAAGATTAAATGAGTTCCTACACTTCATTTTTATCTTGATTCTCAAGAGAGTCATCCTATAAGAATCACATTCTCAGAGATGAGATCTTTAAAGAACCTCAGGGTCATAAAGTAGGTATCTAATACCATCCTTTATTTTCCTAATGAAATAGCACTCTCAAGTGCTATATTCCAGCTTACATGCATGGAACCTTATTAAGGATATATATAGTAGTCTCTACTACACATATATACCTGGAAACTAAGGGATAATTATGCTAAAATTAATCATTGATCAAATCATGTCACACATGTTCCAATTGTATCTTCCTACAACTCCATTGAGTTTAGGTGTGTTAGGAGGATTGAGATAGAAATGATATTCATATCTTCATAAGGTATTCTTTGAATTCATCTAACAGGTACTTGCTACCTTGGTTAGATCAAATTCATTTAATCTTCCTTCAAACTTTCGTTCTAAACCAAAATTATGAAATTTTTGAACATTTCAAAGGTTTCTCAGGTGAAGAGAAGAAATCTCATATCATACATAATTTTCAAGAGATATCACATATCCATAATGTTCACTGTGATATAGATGGTCCACATACATCAATATGTATGAGATCTCGAATACCTTGACATCTTACACCTTTCCTAAGAGAAGGGTGTATTGGACATTCTTCGAATACAATATTCACAAGTATGTAAGATTTGAAATTTTAGACATTCTAAAGTTTCATATCTTACTAGTCTATTGATCTCATCAGCAGATATATGTCCAAAACTTGATGCCAAATCATTGTCAAATGATCTTCATCCTCCTATTGATCTTATAAAGGTTTTGATTTTCAATATTAGAAATCTTAATGAAGCATTCGTTAATTTTCTAATTCTGTGGAGTCCACTAGATGTTAGATTACTATCTAAAATATATCCATCATAACTCTTTATGATAATTCTATCTCAGAATTCATGTTTATTTCCAACATTTAGAAACAAACAATGAGTGTATTCTAACATCTAGGTCATAGAGACATTCTCTAAGACTAAGGGCTCTCCCACTGAGAATATGAAGTTCATCTATCCAACAGAGATTGTTGCAACAATTACATCAATATCCATGTAGATGACTATTAAACCTTAAGATCAAATTTCTAATCTTCCAATATATATATATGCAACCAATTGCAAATGTCATTAGTAGATTGGGATACAAGTATCAGACTTTATCTTATGAAATAAGTAAGTCAAAGTCAATGATTATATGTAGATTATTCTGATGCTCTATCTGAGTCCTTCACTAAGGATTTTAGACAGACTTGATAGTGATACTATCAACCCATCAACTTATTGCAGTATTGGCATTCATCCAACTCTTTGGATGTCATATGGAAGTCATAGAAGTACAATCAACTCTTTGACTTTCCTTCTCACATGGGTCCGACCCACGCTTCCACTGTGCTCTCTTCATCTATAAACAACCATTGTTCAAGACAAAGAATCTCTTATGTTGAATTCAAAAGATTTCAATACAAGAGGACTTCAACATTTATGCATGCTTCATTAAATTCATACAAAATGATTATTATGAAGCTTTGTGAATGACTTGAGTATAGATAGTATAATGATGACATTCATCATATCTACATACATCTTAACTCTTAGAGACTTAGGTTCAGGTAGGTATTCAAATATTTTGAATACATCATCTCTTTCGAGCTACCATTCTGCATAATGCAGAGAACCATGTCATTCATGATTAAATGTCTAGAGCACATAAGTATGCGAGAACATCTTCTTAGATTTTATAAGAATTATTTTGACAATTGCGATCATCATCGACATGTCACTTCCAAAGTACACTCGATGAAAGATCAAGACTATAGAGACATACAAACCCTAAGGTGATGTCTTATTGTCTTATTTAATTGTCATTCCTCATTATGTTGAGGAAACTTCCACATTACAACCACAAACATTATGTGTTCAATTGCAAGTACAATATCTGGATCATGAGCCCAATCCATGATATTTTACTGGTTATTATTGAGTATAACATTGAGTGGGTTTAATGAAGGATTATCTTAAATAAGAAATTTGCATAAGGGTATATATATTATATATACATATTTTACTTTGATTTAGGAATTTTTATATCAAGGTTATCTTGCCTTGTCAACAATGAAAGTTCATTCCCTTAATCACTTTCAATGTAAGAGATATTCTTACCACTATATCTCTAGCAAGATCTAGGATATCCTTTCCTATCTTTGTCACATCCCAATAATATTTGAACTTGTGACTCCGATAGAAAGAAGCGGGAACACATTCCACCTTGCAAGTCCAACTTGCATCTCCCAATTCGGTCTTTAATACCCGGGCCCACCACCCCTAAGGTGATGTTGACTCGTCATTAATTGAACCAACCGTCAACATGCTTAATACTCGCTATACGCAATCCAATATCACCCCAATAATACGAGGACCCGATATTGGGGTCACTATGTATACAGCCTTACTCTTTCGAGAAGCAAAGAACCCGATCCAAATAATTGTATATAGGATCTATCACTTCAGACAGGCGTCTCCTATATACAACTTTTGGCGACGAAATTCTTTGCCTTGACGGGAGACAATGGATGTCACTTATGTGATCCTCCACCTCGTATTCAAATTGAAATAATTAATTATCGTGAATCATAGTCACATAATTAATTCTTCCAAGGGAAATACACATCTATTCATAATAGAGTGTTTTAATAGGATATAATTAATTTAATCACATTAAATTAATTATCAATCCAATTTTCAATTAACAAACTTTGAATTTTACTTGAATAGTAGGTATAATCTCAAAGTACGTATTATTTCAAATTTTAATAATTAGAAAAATGCACTTTGATTTCTCCGACATTATCGAGTCCCTACCCGCTGTCATGGCCAGTACCGATGAGAGTGGGACGGACCACATACGTTGCAACCCGCTACCCCAATGCTCTCCGATAAAACACCATATCCACCTCAGGAAAGGATAATGCCAGATAGATCATCATGTACTTTGAGATGCTCATCGGTCTTTCAACCAAAATTATACCATATAATATACATCAAAATAATTTTGATTATATTATAAGGAGATTTGCTAAACAAATCCCCAATCCTATTCAAGAAAGAGAGTTTTGCATGTAGAAGTTGTCCTACAACTATTGTAGGATGACCTAGGGTTTTGTATGCAAACAAAGTTTGTTGATGATTTCATATTAACCAATGATCAAGATCAACTATCTTATCATTATGGTTAGTGGGATGTCATTCAAGGAAACGATTATCATCTCTAAATATTTCACAAATACTTATCAATAATCATTTCAGAAAATTAACAATTAATTTTCATCAAATTAATTTGAATGACTATCACAAGGTTCATGATCAAGTTTGTCAATTTCCAACAGTGACTCCTAATCACTAAAATTAACTTATCTTGATCAATTTAAATCCAAAATTTACAAAATCAGTTTCCTAAGATTGCTAACTTGATTTACAACAGAACCTAAGTGATATTTCATGCATTTCGAGGTGCATCAAAACAGTAATGAACTTATTATTCACGTTCAGATTTGTTGTTCCCGCAACAGTGAATACATGTTTATTCAAAAGGCCATATCTTGAGCAAATGAAATCCAAATTTCGTAAACTCATATCCTATGGTTTTCTTATTTAACGGAGAACAAAATCCAATTGAATATTTTGTGTTTAAATAATTTAAAGAGCGCCAAAAAATCCAACTAGACAGAGGTACAAAAAATTAAATGCGATAAAAACTTTCGCGACCCTTTCAAACCCAATTCATCCTAGGTTTATGGATCGTATCCAAAACCTTTTCCGACCTAAGGCTATGATACCACTTGAAGGATATTGAGAATCCTCAAGGGCATCAAGGAAGCGTGACGATCACATCTCATGCGATCGGGGCGACTAGTCACACTAGTCGCAATGTGCAACGGAATTTAAAAATTTAAATCATATGATGAAACTACATGATTACAAGAACGTTTCTTGGATCGTTTCATCAAACCACAAAGTATTAGAAATACCTCTTGAAGCGTGGTTGCGATCACGAGATCTCTAAAGCAAGAGATCCTCCTGGCTCAAGTCCGATCCACGAAGACAGCACTTGCGGGCGCAATGATGAGAAGCGTGACTCCTGCAATTCTCGATGAAGATCCAAGCTTCGAATCCTCTGATTTCGTCCAACGAAATCCATCGTCTTCCTCTAGAGCAAGCAGCCCCAAAGAAGATGGAGATCCTCGAGTAGTCGAATGCGAAGGCGAGAAGGTCTCTCTCAACGCATAAGATGGACGGCCACCTTAGAGAGAGAGACAGCGAGAATGAGAGAGAGAGAGAGTAGGCATGTACTCTTGATATACCGTGAAGGGGCTAGGGTTTCCCTCCTTATATATTAGTTTGGGATCCAATGGATCTCGATCCATGGCATACATAGATCCAACAGCTATATTGATCTAGGTATCAATCAACGGCCATGATTGTTGTTGGTTGAAAACCAACAACATTAATTTATAGCAAATCAAATATATGTTGCATTATCATCAACACAATTTAATTTAACATAAATCAATTATTAAGAGATAAAAAGATAACAAAAGAGAGGATAATTAATCACCCCCCAAAAATAGGGGGCGTCAACTATAGGTGACGCTACCTATTTTTGTGGTTATTATATCCTCTTTATTTTATCCTATTATTCCTTAATAAATTACAATAACTATTATTGCAAAATTATCCACCAATTTAATTCTGAATTAATTTGTGAATATTTCAATCATGCCATTGAAAAATGTGTGAATCATATTCACAACCCAAACTAATTTGTAAATTACATTTCCAATTAATTAATTAATGTGAATCCAATACACATTAACAATTAACAAATGCTATTTACAAAGTTTCTCTCTCTCTGATATATTATAAATCACATTTATAATATACACAACTATTATGGATAGCACTATCCATGATCTGCTTTTCCTTGATAATTAAATCTCATTTAATTATCTTGGATAATCATTCTTACAATATGATTCTTATTCATATTATACTTGATAATTAAATCTCATTTAATCATCAAGACCTTCTTGCTTGGATACAAAATTCATCCTAGGATTTATTCCTGAACTCCTTCAAGAATAATGTGCTTTCTCCACAGATACTCGGAGATAAGGACAGGGCGATTGTATTGTTCCATGTATAGTGACTTTGATATTGAGATCTCATCTTAAATCCAGATCTAACAGACCTCCCATAACTGCTTGATTAAATTCAAGTCCGTATACTTAATCTTCTCATTGCATCTGAATCTCATTCAGATCAATGTCCAACATTTGGACCAAGATCAAATTACTTCTCTTCTGAGAGGAGTCACTAAATCCAGACCTGTTTCATCACTCCCTCGGACTGGAAGCGTCATGGTTATACAATCATTTATGATCACATCCCCCTCAGGTATTCCCAATACCTGCACATCCTGCATAGTGGAAGACCTATGATCAAGCTGAAGATGAAGATCAATTTTACACTGTCTTCTTCAGGGTTTGATCACCAAGTTTCTCAATCTTGGTCATTGGGAATCGGTATCGATCATATGATTTCCCAAAGCATATAGCAAACCTTCAAATTCTTGTCATGCTTCCAAAGCACGACGACCATGCATGGAATTTGATCGGTCCCAATTCCTCATGAGTGAGCTCATGTGTTCTGGTTCATAAGTGAACCTGTATGATCCCTTTGAGAAATCGTATTACTCATATGCCCTTACATGTACACCAGCGCGACGGTGTATAGAACTTGGTTAGGTCATCAACCTATTGGTCTGCCAATTGTACACACTCAGACATATAGTAACATATCTGTCTCTGGTCGGAGGATGTGTGCCTATGCTGTGACAACATTCAACATAGGACTTAGGTTATCTCGATCTCGTTAAGTCAACCCTTTGACCTAACTAATCTGACACCTTCGAATCTCTATTCCCATACAGAGGACCTGCATCAAGAGGTCGGTCAGATATCAGCCTATGTGAGAAAGGATTGCCATCTCCTACTCATGCTAGAGATTATCTCTTAATAATCATTTGACGATGCTTGATGAGTCCTCTATCTAACTCATTAGATATTCATCCAAACACCGGCCTCTATGATTCATTTAATGAATCAATAGCTATATGATCATCAAGATGGCCATGGTACATAACCCTAATTGTACAGAGGGACCTATTATGCAAATTATTTATTCTTCATTTTAGATCAGGGAATGATATGTGCAATAACATTTACTACATAATGGCTCGCCGTGGGCTCGCATGTCCAACAGGTTTCTCTCCCCAAGGAAAGGTATCCATTACTTTTTATTTTAAGTCCAATAGGGTTAGCAATCCCAAATTTATTCTTGATTATCACTTTTTTTGGATATTTTTCAATACACGTGCCTACCTGGGTTTCCAATTTTTATTTAGCATCCTAAGTGGTCAAAATCAGAGGGAGAAGATCGGAAAAGCCATGCATGTCGGAAATCGATGATGCATACAATGTTAGAAGACTTACAGTGCTTCCCAGCTCTCTCCATGCGGGATGCAAGATAGAATTGAAAACCTAAACTATATGATATGCAAGCCAATGAAAACGCCCTAGGATAGTAACTGTTATTATCGTGAAGCAATGGTAGATATTCAGAAGCGAGATCCAAAAGTACGGTCTCTAAAGTGCATTGGTGTCTGCCACAGCAGATCCTGCAAGCGCTATATAACACTTCTCTCAGCACTCGATCTCAAATCCAAATAAATAGCAGTTATTATTTGACTAAGTCCAAGCACGGTTCTATAGGTACATGCAAATATATTAGGGGCTCTTGACCTTAATCTATCGAGCAAGCAATTCATAAACTAAGGCTCAATAACAAAAAAATAAACATAAAATAAAATAAAAAGCGAAAAAGGATCAAAATCGTCGAGGCCCCCAAGGGAACAATCCCTCGGGCAATGGACCTCGGGAAATCAGAGTGCCTGAGAGTCTTGTATTATTACATGCCAAGTGTCACTCTCTCACATTAATTTACAAATTTTATTTTTTTGAAGAAAAATGCATAATAAAATGAAGCTCAGAAACCGTCTCAAAAATTTCTCCATGTCTGAATGGGTTGCTCTCTCCTGCTGGCTCAGTCAGAATGTTGGCTTCGCCTTGCTAGGGTGCATAGGTCCTCCTAAGAGGTCCTCCGTCGTGTTGTGATCCCTCGCAACAAATTCAATCATGAAAGAGTGCAAGACACAATAATATCAAATAATAGAGATAAATAAATAAATAAATAAGTAAATGCATAAATAAATATATGAATGAACAAGAGATATAAGACAAATAAAATAAGCTCCAACTAAGTGGCATTGCTCCCCGACAACGGCGCCATTTGATAAAGAAGGTTTTCTTTGGATCTGCTAATCGAACTCAATTAGCGTCGTTGATGTGACCGCTCAAGAAAACCCTACTTTAATCAACAATAAACCCATAATATGAATCAAGCAATGAATAACAAAAATGTGGAGTTAAAATTTATTATAACTCTACAGAAAATGGGTATAGGTGTAAGCATGTGTAGAGGTCGAACACGGGGAGCAAACGGGAGGAGGAGGCAAAGTAAATGCACAAAATTTATGTCATGTATCTCTTATTCAATTTATTTTTTTTGTGGGTTTTTAATTTTGATTTTTTTTATTTTATGTTTTATAATTTTATATTTTTCTTTTTATATTTTGCATTTTTTATATTTTCTTTTTCATTTAAATATTATATATATATGTATATATATGTATAAATACAATATATGATATATGTATATACTATGTATTTATAAATATGTAAAAATAATCAAAATACAATATAAATTGTTTTTTTATTTTTATATTTTTCCATTTTTTGTTATTTTTCTGGAATTGTTGCTAATTGTTTTATACTTTTAAGGTCAAAAATAACCACAATAAGCGATAAAATATATACCCGAAATTGATTTTGATTTTAAAGATAATAAAAAATCCCAAAATCACCCAAATCAATTTTAATATATAAATAATAATATATAGATAATTATAAAAAAGAAAACATATTTTTGATATTTTTGTATTTATATTTTTTGTTAGATTTTGGAGCTTTCTGATTTTTATCACTTTCTTTTATTATTTTTAGGGGTTTTTGTTTTATGGACTCAATAATTACTGAAATATAATATATATATATATATATTTGTAATTTTTCAAAACATTTTTATATTTTTTGGTATTTTAAAAATTAGATAGGGATTATTTAGGCTCCTTTTTAGATTTAATAAATAGATTAAATGCAAAAAAATGCTAATTAAAATTATGGGTGTGAAAGTTCATGGCATGAAACATTTATCCCTATTTTTTCATATTTTAGGAGCTCAATAGGTATTTTTAATAATTAGATAAAAGCTACAAAAATATATGTCCCGTAAGGACATTTTTGCAAATGAAATGAACTTCAGGGGGTTCTGTGCAAATAACTCAAAAATACACATCGTTTATTTAATTTTATGGAAATATTTACAATTAACAAAAATGCCAGGATACAGACACAATTTACCCATCACGTGGGAATAGACGTGACGCACACTAGGAGGGACCAAAATATAATTACTAAAAAGTTCAGGGATCTCCAAGCAATTTTCACAAAAATATACAACTTGCTTTTCAATTTATTAGACTCAATATTAAATGCAAAAACTAATAGGGGCTTTCATATAATTTTGCCCCCTCACGTGGGACGGCACGTGAGGTGACGTGGACTAGACCTAATTATAAATACAAAAAGCTCAGGGTCCTTTATGCAAAATTTCCACTTAACTTTTATTTATAGGACTAAATGATAAATATAAAAATTCAGGGCAGAATATGCAATTTACCCCATATATGCGTGCGGGCAGACGGTCTGGATCATCTCACTAATATAGGTGTCGCTCGGTGGCGTGATGACGATCCACGCGTGGATGGCCCAGATTAGATCGCACGGAGCGATCCGATGGTGATGGTGTGGCTGCATCCTACGACTCCTGCTGCATCTGGAACCTCCTTCTTGATTGGACGGCTATGGGAGGACCTGGAGGAACTGGGATGAAGCTCATTTGGGGTGAACTTTGATCGGACATTGCGGGCTCCTCCGGCCTCCTCCGACACCTCTGAGTGTCTCTTTTCCTTCTTGGAAGTCCTTTGTGTCTATTGAGCCCCACAACATGGCTAGAGAAGCAGCCAAGAGCTCGGACGGAGCCTCGGACCTGTGGCTCATGTTCTTCACTTCGATAGGGCTCAATAGCCCTCTTCAAGACCTACAGGAATGTTAGAAATATTCGCGAGAGGAAGCGGAAGGTCCTGGCATTTATTTGGTGGTGAATCGAAGCGAGGTGAGGTGGAATGACCTTGCTCTTGCGAGCGGTGGAGGTGGAGCATGGATTCGCAGAACCAAAGAGGTTCTAGTTGGTCCAAGGTGACTGGGCAGTGGAGAATATGATGGGAAAGGAAGGGAAGGTGGTGGCGCATCAAAAACCTATGGGAAACAGTAGGAAAGGTTCGCTGGAGCGGAGCTCCGCCAAACTACGAACGGATAATTTAATGCTAAATCTACAACTTAGCACTAAACTAAATGCAGGAATAAAATGCTGGAATAAAAAGCTAACTAAAAATGGAAATGACGCAGCTCGTACCTGGTTGTGACACCAGGGAGCAGAGACGTCGCCGGAGCGCCGCCGTGGGTGCACTCCTTCATCCCTCAGCCGCCTCCAAGCTCCAGGGGACCTCCCCTATCACGAGGATGCACGCTTGGCCGGAGTAGAGGGATTTTAGGACTTAGAAAGTGACCAAATTTGTAAGGAGGACGAAGGAGGTTTATTTATGAACATTAGAGCACCCTTATTTAACCGACAGAAATCAAAGAATCGGTGGTATTTACAACGGATTTATAGAGCCAGTAAGTATGTCCAAGGAGTGATGATCAAATGTCAAGAAGAAATCGAAGGCGATTGATCGACGGATCAACCGAGAAAAGGGTTGAAGTTGGGGATTTGATAGTTCTGACAATAGTTAGAGGTGCAGGGGGAAGTTGACCGGAGATCAACAATCCCATGCCTCTAATTGGTCCAACTAGACCCGTTAAACGACAAAACAACATGTTTAATAAAGAATAATTATTTAAAAATAATCAATGATTTTATTAATTTTTTTTGTATAAAAATAAAAAGTTTATTTTTTATTTAGCATTTTATTATGATTTTTATTTATTTTTTGGCTTTATTTATTAGTAGTTAATTTTTATTAGTGTATTTATAGGTATATTCATCTATGTTTTGTGAATTTTTATTTTGAATATCATATTTTATTATTTTATTATTTTATATCATATATTTATAACTTATTTGTGAGTATAAACATATTTTTATTTTATTTTTATGGTGTAATTTGTTCACTTAAATAAATATATATGTTTATTATGTAGGTATATTTATAAATATTTTACCTATGTATTGTATACATCTTTTTATTTAATGTATTTTGATAATTTTTATTTAGTTTTGTATATAAATAGTATTTACAATATTATAAAAATATAAAGAATAAAGGAATGAAAGAATATATTCCCCTTTTATCTATATACATATATGACATAGGTATTTTGTCTATGTATTCTCATACACTTGTTTTATTTTGCATTTTCCTTTTGATTTTATTCTAATTTTAATATGCACATGTGTTATAAATTATATTTACAAAATTATAAAATTAAGAATTTGTAAAAATATTGAAGGATGAATAAAATGAATATTTTAATTGGTATAATATACAATGAGGGTCAAAAACCTAACTTTCACACAATAACTCCAAAAAATATGAAACCACCGTCATTAAATATCTAATGAAAAGTTATATATATTTAGAGGTGATGGTATGTTTTGAGTTTCTATTTGAAAGATATGGGTATGTGAAGTTTGGTTTTTGGCTTTTTTATTTTGTGTATAAAATAAACACTATGTATTATTTTTGCACATCTCAATTTTGTATAACATTATTATATACAACTTTTATATTCAAAGTTTCTTCATTTGATGAAGAAATAATAAAGAATAAAATAGGTGTCACAAATACATAAATAAATAATAAATAAATGGCATTTTTATTCTATTTCTGGCCATATCTCCCCCTACTTTATTCCTTATCGACCAACTCAATTCTTGACTTGGTCTCATAGTTTAGGGTCATTAAATATTTTCAATATTTTATTTTATTTCTTACCTTATCTTTATTCTATAATTTTGGCATTAAAAACCTTATTTTATATACAAATAATACAATAAATAGTGAATGTTATTATGCACAAATTAATGTTATTTACATGCATTGGATAGGGTTTTTAAGGCCAAAATGATAGAACAAATATGATGAAATGGAGATTCATCAATGCCCTCCTTGCTCCCACTCCAACCTCCATTCTTCTTCTCTAGGTAAGCTCATTTATCTTCATTTCATCATTTCATTGTCATTTTTCATATTTATCCTAATCATTACTCGCATCATCACTGCATCTTGATCATCCTTTGAGCTTCATCGCACTCCATAACTACACCTCCGCTCTTCGCCTCTGCGCTAACCCCTCCACCTTGATCTTTCTCAGCCCTTGCACAGGGCTGAGAACCCATTAGAGCTCAACTCCAATCGCCTTCGTCGAGCCCCATTTCGCTTCCTTATCATCTCAGTAGATTTGTGTCGCCCTTTTGTAACACATGGGAAGCTAAGTGATCGGATTTTTCAATGACCTCTAGCGTTAAGATTCTTTTCTGACTACGCTTCACTGCCAGAGAGATCCAAAGACCCTCAACCCTCGAGTTCTTCACCATTATCTTTGTGAGGGATTGAGGAAGCTTCTCCAACCTCCAGACTTCATGAAGGGCAGCTGGAGCACCATCTGCCAGTTGTCGGAGCTTCGCTCGATCCTCGCCGCACTCAAAGGAGACTGATTAACGACCGAGGTGCAGTTGTCGTAGGATTGGATCCTTCCAATCTGTTATTCAATATCCTAGATTCATCATCGAGCCTAACACCGAAGCACCGATTCAGACCGCGAGCTAGGAATGATCGAGCCTAGTACTGAAGCGCTACGTCCTACCATGTTGCTCAAAGCCTACAACTCCCACTCGAGACTGACCACACGTGTACGGCACATGGTCCCCTAGTGATTTTACAATAGCACCCCACCACCTTCTTAGAATTACAAATAGGTCCTATAAGAGAGGGACACATGCCACTTCAGAATTTTGCATATAGGCCCCTTCATTTATTTTAAATTGCATTTATAGCCCCGCACATGTTGAATTTACATTTCTACCTTTGCAGCATTTGTAAATTGCACTTCAGTCCATTCTTAACCTTTTTGTTATGAAGTTTATGTCTTTTCCTTGTAATTAGACCCCTGACTTGATGTTTTGATATCTTTTGCATCTTTGATCAGAATTTAGTGAAATTAGCAGCATTTTAATGATTTCTTTAAGCTCTTTAATGTGGTTAAATCATATTTTTGATATGGGTTGTTGAAAATGAACTAAATTTAATGATCTATGGCTGTTTTAGACTTTTATTAATTGATATGTAATTAATTAGTTAATTATTTTAATGTGACCTTAAGTCTCTATTTTGTATCCATTAATAATCACTTAATCAACAACCTAGCATAATTAGTTTTGTCCATTTATTCTTGAATTCATGTGACTTTAAGAAGATAAATGAATCAAGTGATACACAGTTTGATTAAGTGATACACAACTTTATGTCTTTAGTTTTGCTTCCACTAATGATCATTGTGTTTCATCAAAATGATTTGAATTTAAAATTCTACAAAAATCATGCATACACTTTGTCTTGTATTTACATAGCTTGACTTATATAGCCTCTTAAAGTAGTCTATCGCCCACTTTGAGTCCCGATTATGTACATTGATCAGTTGTGTCCTTGAATTCGACCCTGGACTTATCCGGGAGATTTTAGACCAAGCCACTCCTCGCGAAGATCCTCTCTCGATCTCTGATTGATATAGTTTTGGTCATATTACAACGATCCTATTTTCTCATAGCCGAAGGCCAATTCATCAGAAGACGTCATTACCGGGGACACAACTTCATTAGTGTATTTAATGATGCTTAATTTAGGTGATTAAGTGAAATTAGAGATATTTGAGTTAAGTGTGTTTTCTGTTAGTTGATGTTTTTGTCTTTGACTTGTTTTCTTGATTAATCATTTATCTTGGTAGATATGTCTGTAATATTATCTGACCACATGTTGTTTTGACAAGGGCCCGTGAAAAGACTCGACGAGAAGTGATGTGGAGTTTAGAGATTGGTGTTTTAGCTGAAGAGGGACAACTCAGCTGCATTAGAGAGAAGATTAGCTAATTAGATAAATATTTAATTCTGTGCATTTAGTGTAATTATTCTTATAAATATTTTTATTGTAATAATCTAGGTAATGCCCTCTTTACAATGGCTCTTGTTCAAGAGCTCACACTTGTACTTAGAGATTGGACATTATTATTCTTTTATTTTATTGTGTTGGGGTTGTGTCGAGAGTGGTTCTCGGCTTAAGTGGCTAGACTAGGGTAGGCACACAGTAGTATAGATCAAATCCACATGTGCCCTTCGCAATTTAGGCCACGCCATCTTAAAATTCACATATTTAAGATTCATTAATGAGATACACTTAAACAAGTACTGCTTAGCCAAATTTAAATCAATTTCTTCCCAGCTAATAGTATCATGTTTAGGTGTGATTTTTCATCGACTTGCATGCATCTAGTGTAAAATTAAATATGTCTTGCAGAACACATGATGAGTGCTGGGAATCGCTGTGAGTATAACTTCTTCTGAGCATTCATCGTTATTTCTCGCTTGCATTTAGATTTTTGATTCCTCCCTCTGTTTTGTTTCCTAAGGATAAAAAGGAAAAGGGACTGAATGGTAGGCTTGATTGTGTGCTCGCATTAAATTCAAGTGATAACCAATACTCTAAAATTAAGACTGAATTGAGCAAGTCGATCTAAACAACTTGGAATAAAATGAACACTTGGTTTATTGGTGCATAAAGCCCTTATTATACACAGGTACTTACCCCTAGAGAATGGGTGAGGATGCACACATTAAGTTTAGAGCCCAAATCCCTAACTTGCCCCCTAAGTCTCCAGGTCCGACTCTCGTGGGCTTGGGAGCTACAAGGAATTGCCTTTGATCTTAGCGTACATTTCGATTGTGTAAGCCCGTATGTCTCCTTTGAGGTGTGATATTGAACCTGACAGTCCGGATAGATTACCTCATTGATTGGGAACATACAGGAGCACCGCTGGACTTAAGATGACACCCTATGTGTAATGGATTAAAAGATTGTCTTTCCACCAATTGAAATTGACAAGATAATTCGGTCGAACCTTTATGGACTTCACGTGTGAAGTTGGTGAACTAAATGGGCTTGCATTATGTTTGATTTATGTGAGTTTTCTCCATACATTTGCGTGCCTTGTAGAGTATAGATTCTCCTTGCCCCTCGTATTCATTTATGCTTCTTTTTGACATCGAAGATGACTAGTTGGGGATAATTTTGTTCGGACTTTGTGAACCTATCATTGAACCTCCAAAGAGTATATCTTCCGAGGTCCCTACACAACCTAGACCTCCATGGATTATGACCCTCTTGAATCCGGGTTCACTCACTTCGGAGATGGTCACACACCGACCAACCCTTTCCTATCTTCCCTACTAACTAAGGAAGACCTTCACCTCAGTGAGGTTGATTTGAACCCAACAACCTCATCTAATTCGAACAACTTTGCTAATGAAGGTTTCAACCAAGATTCAATCAAGATGCCTCCAAAGAAGAGAGACGATGAGGAGGAACAATGCGAGGACCCTCATGCAGATGATACCAGTTAAGCTTGCCACATCTGAGCAACAACATGCTTTACTTAGAGTTCAGATTGGATAGTTAAATGCTGGGATTGATGCTCCCATGGATGCGCTGTACAATGTGGGATAGTATAGAGTGAGGAATTACCCGAGTCCTGCAAAGCCAACAATAAAATACGAGTTGAAGCCGTAATTCCTAAACTTGCCACCACATTTCAACGGGAATGCCAATGAGGAACCCTATGTATTATTGAGGGACTTTGAGCTCGTCTGTTCTAACCTAAGACCCACTAGTGTTAGCCAGGATTATATTGAGCTTACTTCCCTTCCTTTCGCCCTAGGATGCAAAGCATATTACTAGCTCAAGAACTTAGGGTAGTGGTGACTACATATGGCCAATTCAAGGACCTATTCCTAAAGAAGTTCTACCCTTTGAGGAGAAATAATCAAATAAGGACACACTAGCTTTTTTCCATATCCCCAGTGAGCCCTTCTGTGACACTTGGGAAAGGTTCAAGGATATATTTCAGAAGTGTCTGTATCATGGTGTGGATGACAATATCTTGGTCCAATCTCTTTTCATCGATCTCAACCTTTAGGTGCATGTTTAGTGAGCGCTGCATGTGGAGGAAGCTACACATCACAAGGAGCGTATACCATCTAGAATGTATTCAAGCAGATGGCTAAGACAAGCTGCTCACAGACCACCAGTAGGACTTATGCTGAATCCCCAATTTAACTCCTATCCAAAGGGGGAAAGAAGACTATGGTTGATCTCGCAGAGGACTTGATCCTTAGTATGGGAATCATAGCTAACAAGGTCATAGTTGTTGAGCAGATCGACAAGAGGATGAATGAGATTGACAACAGCTTGTCCAGGTGATGAATCTTCATTTCATCATCTTTACCTAGTAAATGCGTGTAAATACTGTTAATTTAGACATTTTAGCATTCATGCATTATTGTGTAAATAATGTATAAAATACGGTTGTTAAAGCCAAAATTATAGAATATAGAAAAGAAAAGAAAAAGAATAAAATATTTTAAATATTTTATGACCCGAAACCCTCGATAAGGAATAAAGTAGGGGGAGATAAAGGCCAAATTACAATAAAAATCCCTTTTATTTAATTCATTCTTTATTCATTTTGGGACCTATTTTTTGTTCTACTTTTTATACCTCAAATAAAGAAACTTTGTACATAAAAGTTGTAGATAATTAAATATAGAAAAATGCAAAATTGATTTCACACAAAAATAATGTACAGATAAAAAGTTATGATCTGAATATAAAATAAAATATTTAAAATAAAAATAAAAATAAAACATTAAAAATATATAGATAAATATACCTATATAGCTCATAAATGGTAACTTATATTACAAACCTCGAAAAAATAAATAAAAATCACCATAAAATAATTTGGAAAATAATAAGCATTTTTTATTTAATAGCCTAAAATTAATTAAATCATTTGCTATTTTAAAATGAATTTACAAATCTTTTTTCCAAGGTTTTTTCTAGTTGGTCCGCGTGGACCAACCAGATTCATTCCTTGGTTGACCTCAGTCAACTCTCTAACAGAGGTCTGGCTTTGTGTCAGAACATCTTTTTTTCCTGATTTCACGATTTTCTCGAGGTCAAATCTTTCATCCTTTGATGTTGCTCCCTTTGGAGGTGCTCAGGACCAGAAGCATGACATGCTTCCTCCAACAGCTCAGGCGAGGTCGGGCAAAGGCCAAGGGCTTGTTCCAACCCATCTCCATCCATCGGTCGTGAGGTACTCCATCTTCATGGCTCGTGCTCGGTTGAGGTATTTTCTATCTCTTTTCTTAGCGTAACAATAGGCCCTAGGTATGATTTCAGTATTTATTTCGTCTTTTGGTGCTTGAGTTAGCGTACAAAATCCACCCGCGTAGTTCGCCGGAGTTCAACTCCGGCGAACCTCCATACTGTGCTCCACTCGTTCTTCATGCTACCACCTCCCTCTTGAACCTCTTCACCTTCCCATCACTCCCAGCTCTCCATCTCACCCAAAATCCTACTGGATTTGGATCGCAGCACACCCTTCTTCACCCTACGCTGGCGTGCTCTGCCCGACCACCTTCCTTGCCCATTCCCACTTCTGGAGCTCTCTCGAGCTCCGTCACTTGTTGGTTTGACTAACCCAGTGCTGGACCGAACCCAAGGACCAACTGGGGGCAATTTTGATGAGCGCCAGAGGTTCCTGAAGCCGACCACTTTCCTCGATCTTGTGGGTGTTCTCCGGGCCTCGCCGGAGTCTTTTGTGCCTTCCACTTGTTAGAATATCCTCTGGGGGAGCTTTTGGGACCGTCTGTGGAGCTTCTTGTCAGGGGAGAGGTGTAATTCGAGCAATCGAAGGTGGCCCAAGTCCCAGTTCTTCCATGTTCATCCTGGGTCTTCATCGTCGTTCGATCAAGAGCATTCTTCCATACCTAGCAGGTTTTGTCAGATCCGGAGCATCCTAGCCGTCCGATCATGCATCCCAGTCTAATCTAGGCCGTCAATGGCGAACCGGCATGTGTCGTCCAGATCGTGACACGTGGAAAGTGAGTTGTTATCTGTAGTCGGATCCACTAGGGCTCTGGGTGTGCTTTTCCACCTAGAGATTTTGTATTTTCTAATTAGCACTAAAACATTCATCTATCGTATAAATATTTTTGGTACTTTTGCATAATAGCCCCTAGGTTTCCATTATTTTCATATTCGTTCCTACCAAGCTACGTGACAGTCACGTGTGGGCCTGGCATTTTTGCAGAAACAGCCTTGGGTTTTTGGTGATTTATATTTAATATACAAAGTTTTTTATTGCGTTATATATTTTGTGGAAAAATTGCACGCAAGCCCCTAGCCTTTTGCTTATTTATGGAAATATCCCTATTAGGGTTCCATTTTCTTTTTGTTTTCCCTATTTATTTTATGCATCTATAAAAACCTAAAAAATAACAAAAAATACCCTAGCTTGCTGTTGCATTGCATTTCCATGCCATATTGTTATTTTACATTTTTGCATCATTTTATTATTTATAAAAATTCAAAAACATGCATTTTCATCCCTGTTTGCATTAAAAAATACATAAAATTATAAAAACTCTTTGAAAAATTCCCCAAAAATATATTTTGTTTATTTATGCATGTTTAACTTCCAGACCAAAACTTCCTAAAAAATATATAAGAAAACACCTGAAAATTTTAAAAACCACTAAAACCTTCATAAAAATAAAAAATTCCCAAAAATCCTAAAAATATAATTCTTGTTTCTAAATTTTCTCTATTTTATTCTCTTTATTTTAAAATTAATTTGGAGAATTTTGGTTATTGGTTGATATTTTTCATCTCCATTTTAGTTTCGACCAATTAATTTATTCATTGTTTTGAGTATTTGTGACTTTAAAAAATACCAAAAAATAGAAAATACAAAAAATCTCAAAAACATTAAAAATATAAAAAGCACAAAAATATTTTATTTCCTGAATTTTGCTTATTTTTACCTATTTTTATAACTACATTATCTCTCTTTTATTATATTGCATATATACTTTGTTTTATAATTCAAAAGAAAAAGAAATTAAAAAATATAAAATATAAAAAAAATACAAAATCAGAAAATTAAAAATCAAAATATAAAATCAAATAAATTAAAAAAATTTTAAAAAAATTAAAAACCCACAAAAAAATAGCACACTTAGACAAATTCATCACAGTCACTTTTGAGCATTCATTTGTCCTGATCTACTTGCTTGCTCCCTGTGTTCGACCTCTACACTACTTGCACTATACACATCTTTTGTAGAGTTATAATAAATTTTATCTCTGCACTGCTTTGCATTGTTTGATCTCTGTTGTGGGTTAATTGTTGTTTTAATCCGGATTTCGTACGAGGTCAACTCAACGACTGTTGAGTCACCTTGTGAATTAACACGACCTTCTGATTTTTTGGGTTAAACAAATGGTGCTGTTACCGGGGAGTAACATCGATTAGGTCGGCTTTTTGCTTGATTGTGACATTTGACTATATTTGCCCATCATTTATTTCCTTTATTTTTTGATATTTATCATTTGAATTGTCTAACCACCCTCTTGTTTGACTTTGTGCGAGGTACACTGATCGAGTGAGGCGCTCTTTTTTAGGAGCGCCCGTGCACCCACGTGAGGCGGCTTTGGCTTTGCACCAAGGTAGACTTGGAGGGAATTTTGAAGATACTTCTTTAGCTTTTCTTTTCTTGCATATATTTGTGTAATTTAAGTGAAGGAGAGAGACAATTAATTTGTAATATTCAGGACTCTCAGAACTCTGCCACACTCTTCTACTTCACAAGGTCCAATGCCCGAGGGATTGTTCCCTTGGGGGCCTTGTCAGTTTCGTCACGGTTTTTATCACCCTTTTTCCTTGTTTTCCGGTTTTGTTTTCTTCATTTGTGTGATTGAGCCCTTAGTTTTTGGATCTGCTTGACAATAGTATTAGGTCTAAACACATTAATCACCATTGCATGTACCTATAGCCTCATTTGGATCTAGACAAATTTTGAAAACTATGCTTCACACTAATAACAGCTTCTCATCCTAGGGTGATTTGATCGGCTTGCATCTGCATATAGATTAGGTTTCAATTCTGTTGAGCATCCTTGCATGTAGAGTGCTGGAGGCAAGGTGAGCATTTACGCGTTGGCATCCATCATCGATTTGTCGCTTGCATTGCTTTTCCGCCTCTTCCTCTGATTTTGATCACCTAAGTGCTTAAAAGAATTGATTCCTAGTTAGGATCGTGCATTCTCACTAAAAATTCAAAAAAAAGTGATAATCAATAAAATTTGAGACTGCTAAAATTACTCGACCCTAAAATCAACCAAAAAGAAAATTCTCTTGGGGCGAGTAATCCCCTCATTGTCTTCGCTTTTACTTGCTCGCGCACACACTAAGGACTAGTACCCAAATCCCATTCAAGCCTCCTAAGTGTTTGTGAAACTTTTTGGACTTCTCACCTAACTCTAAAACGGACTAGATAAAAAGACCACATTTACGATCTTCACTGAGTTGAGTAGGTGAATTGAGGGTTTGTCTTGTGTGAGTTTGTTTTGATTGTTTTGTGTGCATTCCAGATCGCTTCTGCGCACTTGCGCCTTTTTCTCACTTCTCTTGACTTGACCTTCATGCTGCCCCGATCATTTCCTTTTGTTTTTGAGATGGACCCCTGGAGCGTATTTTATCCCAGATTTTATGGATTCCTTGTTCACTCCAGTCGATCCACCTCCCTTTTCTCAGGAGGATCCTCCTCCTACTTTTTTTTATTTTTGTACATATTCGCCTCAGCCGCAGTATCAGGACTCAGACTTCTATCCACACCCATCTCCACCTCCATATTTTCGACCTTCACATCCACCCGAGACTAAGTTGTTGGAGTCACCTTTCATGGAGTCCACCCTTGAGCACTTGACAAAGATGATGGATCAGATGAGACAGAGGATTGACCACCACTAGTACAAATAAGAGCGACCATGATATTCCACCATTTGATGATATGGGTTCATTCGAGGATTTCCATGAGAACTTGCAATCACCCAAAATAAAAAAAATGAGAAAAATTTAAAAATACAAAAAGAATACGGGAGACCTTTGGTTGAGTCAGATTGTGAGGAGAGGGCCCACCTGCCAGATCATTTGACCACACCTGCACTCACACTCTGTCCCATCTCTGACCCTGAGGATGCCGCTGTACAGACTGCTCTTGGCATGCCTCATGTAGATGCTGATTCTGATCTTCTCCCTTGTATAGAGGAGGTTCAAAAATTAAAAAATTTATTGACTGAATCCGAAGTGGTGGCCACCATACATGAGCTCATCCGTTCCCCACTTCAGCAGGCCATGACTGATCTATTTGCTCCTCTTCCCAAGAAAGAAAGCGGAGGAGCATATCTGAGCGTCATATCTTGACCATGGTCGATGCCCACACCATCACACACCGTCCCATTCCTAGTAAAAAGAACATTGTTACACCTTTCATTAGTTGTATCATCTCTAACCATACATGTGATCACACTCTCCTAGATGGCGGTGCTTCTATTAGCATATTACCCTTCTCGTTGGTGCAGTCTCTTCACTTAGGGCATCTTAAGAAGACCAGGATGATCGTTTAGTTTGCTGATGGATCAATCAAGAGGCCAAAGGGTATTCTTGAAAACCTGTCATATCGATTCAGGGCATGATCTACCACGTTGACTTTGTCGTATTGCCCATGGAGACCTTTGACGAGCCACGAAATCGGTCCTCTAATAGTGTTGAATTAACACTTGAAATTGCCATCGCAGTCGGGCCGAAACGGGCTCATAAAAGGACCATCTCATTTAAATATAGAAATCAAAATAAGATGGTCGTATTATTTTTTACTTGCCAAGAAACCAAGGTCGAACTCAGGGACACGAGCCTCTCTCGTATTATCCGGATTTTTATCTATTTAGCTATGTGTTGAATTGAAGATAAACAGGCCAACGAATGCATGAGGACAAGACAATGCATTAAAACAAAAGAAGAAACATGCATTTTTTTTATCATGCAAATAAATGTGATGAGATGCAATGAACATATGCCCAAAATTATAATTACTTTAGCCATTAAAAATGCGAGTCAAACAGAGTCAAATATTGAAGCACTCTTCATTTATTTAGCAATTAGGCATGAGAAACATAGAAATCCAGACACCTAGTCAATCAAATAGTGCATTACAGTTCATAGTGTCAAATCTAAATATAAATATGCCATACGAAAGACAATGAGAAGAGCTTCAAAATGCCACTGAAATCAACCAAAACGGAGGTACGGTGCTCAAGATATGCAATAAAGAAGACAAGGGCATAAACGCAAGAAAACATAAAAAGATAACTATAAACAGGTTCCTGGGAGGGACTAAAATGTAAATATGAAAAAGTGCGAGGCCTTCCCTATAAAATTTTTGTGAAATAGGTACTCTAATAGTGTTGAATTAACACTTGAAATTGTCATCGCAGTCGGGCCAAAACGGGCTCATCAAAGGACCATCTCATTGAAATATAGCAATCAAAATAAGATGGTCGTATTATTTTTTACTTAGCAAGAAACCAAGGTCGAACTCAGGACACGAGCCTCTCTCGTATTATCCGGATTTTTATCTATTTAGCTAAGTGTTGAATTGAAGACAAACAGGCCAACGAATGCATGAGGACAAGACAATGCATTAAAACAAAAGAAGAAACATGCATTTTTTTATTTTATCATGCAAATAAATGTGATGAGATGCAATGAACATATGCCCGAAATGATAACTACTTGAGCCATTAAAAATGCGAGTCAAACAGAGTCAAATAATGAAGCACTCTTCATTTATTTAGAAATTAGGCATGAGAAACATAGAAATCCAGACACTTAGTCAATCAAATAGTGCATTACAGTTCATAGAGTCAAATCTAAAATATAAATATGCCATAAGAAAGACAACGAGAAGAGCTTCAAAATGCCACTGAAATCAACTAAAACGGAGGTACGGTGCTCAAGATATGCAATAAAGAAGATAAGGGCATAAACACAAGAAAACATAAAAAGATAACTACAAACAGGTCCCTGGGAGGGACTAAAATGTAAATATGAAAAAGTGCGAGGCCTTCCCTGTAAAATACCCACACGCACAGGGACATTTTTGCAATTATTAAAACCCGCGAGGGAATAATTGCAAAATACCCACAGTGCACGTGGACTGCACGTGGTTCAGGACCTGGTTGCGAATTTGGAGACGTCCGAGGGCTTCTTTGCAAATAACCCAAGGTCGCACGTGGTTGGCACATGCTTCCCAAGTTCGGAAGAAGGCTCGGGCGCAGCAGAGGCTCGGGGTGCTTCGGCTAGGTTCGGGGGTTGGCTCGGGCTCGATGCAGCTTCAACTAGGCTCGGGAGCTCCAGACCTCATGGCTCGGACGCTGGGCTCGGGGATGCCCTGTTGATGACACGTGGACGATTGGAGGCCATCCGATCACGGAGATCGGGTGGCTCCTGGAGATGAAGTGTGGTTGATCGTGCACCATTGGATCATTAGCATCCAACGGTCACAGGAGGATCCTCTAATTGGTGACGTGGCCACTCTTGCACCATTGGATTAGCTCCGAGGAGTATCATCCAATGGTGCCTGTAGCATCTTCCTCGGTCGTTGCTGACGGCAGAGTTCAAGCTCCGGCGAAGGAGCCCAAGCTCCGCCGCTTGATATCTGACATGCCGGACCTCCCCAGAGTTCTTTGAACGATCGTCGACGTAACTGGAAGCTCGGACGAGCCGCCAAGGCTTCTGAAGAAGTTCGTTAAGGCTCAGGTCTCGGCAACGGAGTCGATGAAGATCGCTCCGGTGAAGGCTCCGTTCATTGCATACTCGAAGACCTGTAGCGTTAGATTGATAGCCGAAGCAAGCAAGTGTGTTGTGCTTTCGAAGTGGAGTGGAATGGGAGCTCTGGAGTGTGAAGAAGATGGGAGCTCGGAGCTCCTCCGCCGTGGAGGGCGGAGGAGGTGGATCAGAGGTGATCTGGGGTTGTGGTGGATAAAGATGATTATCGGAGGCGGCGCGTGAAAGGTGGAGTGATGGCAAAGCTCGGGAGGCGAACGGCGAAGGGCGAACAGGGGTAAAGCGACCTACAAAATTAAGAGAAATTAAAGAAAAAATATAAAAGGGAATCAGAAGGTTACCTGAGGTTGGGCGGAGGTAATGGCCTGGGCTCAAGGTCATCGGAGGACCTAGGGGTCGTCGCACATGCTGGCCGGCCGTTCCAGCGAGCTCAAGCGGGCACTAGGCACCGCGACTCCTCCATGAACGACGGAGGGTCTCACCGGGAGCTAAAGTTGTCATCGCTCGATCTCTCCACCTCCCCTATCACAGGGAGGTGGAGGAGGGCTGGCTTTGCCCTGCGTAAAGGCGGACGCCCGAATACGGAGAAGGGGGGTGTGTATTTGAAGCTTGAAGGTGGCGGGTTCAGTTGGTGACATCGTGGATTTCGAGGAGAAAGTGGAGTGACTGGAGAGGTCTTCGTGGGTAATGGATGTGCATGTGAGGATGAGGGATGACTAGTGATGGTCGTGGGGTCTCCGGGTAGTGGAGGTGGTGGCTAGAGACGGCGGGATAATGGAAAGGGGCAAGCAAGTGTGTGAGGTGGAGAACGTGTGGGAGAGAACGGCCGTAGGTGGAAGACAAAGTCTCGGCCGTTGGATCTTGCAATCCAACGGCCCAGATCAAAGCGCCAAAGAACGGCGTGGATTAGGCTTTGGCCGTCATGATCGAAGGGTGGCGGAGCTGTCACATGTCTCTCTGGAGGCGAAGCGCAGGCGGACGGCTTGGATGTGATCCAGACTTGACAAATGGCTGAGGTGCGTGATTGGAAGAAGCGGTTGTGATGGAAAGATGATGGTGTGATCGAAGGGCGCAAAATGCACCACGTGGCAGGTTCTGGTCAAGGCACTCACGGACGGTAGTGATCAAGACCTGGGAAGATCAGACGACAGTGGGTAATGAGCGGATGTGGAGAGAGCTGGGCCGTTGGATTCAAGATGAAATGCAACGGCCAGGGGCGCGGCAGATGGTGCAAGGAGGCCGGGCCACGTGGCTCACCCAGAACGGACCGCGTGGCCCAATCAGATTATTCCGAGAGGGAAATTGAGATATGAGGGTCAATTTGGACGAATTTGAGAAAACTCAAAGAAACTTTGTAGATCTCAATGAGATCTACAAGTTTCATGTTGACCAAAAGTGGAGATGAGGTCAACTGTAGATTCAAAATATTTTTGAGGGTATTTTTAGGCTAAAAATACCACGAATTTTGCTTTTGCTATTTTTTGTGATTTTAAATTTATTAGGGACTCTGATAATTACAGGACTTTATCTGAATTTTATTGACACAACTTTGAGCAAGGGAGTTAATAATGGGAAATTAAGATGATGAAATTGGGTTTCATTACCCTCCACTAGGGAGCACTCTCCAATCATCTTGGGACAACCATTCCTCGCCTCTGCGAGGGTTGTTATTGACTATGGATCAGGAGAGATTCGCTTCCGTCCTGTTGACGAAAGTGAAGTGATCATCACTGCACCCACTATTGACCAGAGACTTGTACCTGATGTGACCACACCTATCTTGGCTGACCTCGAGGACCATGACCTAGACGATACTATAAGAGACTTTTTTTGCATGTTGGACTCCACTGAGACCCGAGAATTCCTCCCCATGGAGGTAGACTCGGAAAGCATGGACCTCGGAGTTCTTCCTTCTGGGACTTGGCATTGTGTTGATGACATCCGCGGAATTTACACGATCGATACCATTAAGTGGATGGCAGATTTGGAGACTAGACATGACAGACATGACTCGACTACTTTCACTGATGAGCCCGCTCCTGTTCACTTAGATTTAGATGAGACCAAGGCCGAATTTGCTTTAGTTGCTTTTATTTGGGAATTCGGGCCTTTTAATGAGAAAGATGATCCGGTTGAGATTATAGAGGATGAACATAGTTCGACTACTTCCACTGATGAGTTTGTTCCTTTTGGTTTTGACCTGGACGAGACCCTGCAAGACGACACTGATTACACTTCTTCCGATGATGATGAGTCCATCCCATTTCACTTCGATATCAGCGAGACTCCCAAGGCTGGACCTAGCCGTACTTCTTCCACTCACATGTTTGTGCCTCTTCACTCTACGACTATTAAGGATCTCCACCATGTCGACCCTGATTGGCTTCCGTCTACTGTGGACCCGAATGTCGACCTGCACCATACCAAGTCTATTCCTCAGCGGTCTCGCAAGAAGGGTCGCTTTATACCTTCTTGACCCTATGTATATCCATCTCTGTTGTATATTCTCACTCGTTTGTCTCTGTCTCTCCACTATATTGATCATCCACCCATTCTCGTGTTTGCCTTGATTAGGGCATACTTTGTCCTAAGTATGGGGGGATGGATGAGCCGAGTGTTCAGTCGTCGTTCCGTTTCATTACTCATGTTGTTGCCTATACTTAGGGCTTCTTTTACCCTAAGTATAGGGGGAGTGATGTGTACATCCATTTCTATATTCTACCATCTTCTTCCCTCTTGATCTTTTTTCTTCTTTTCTTCTTTTCCTTTTCTATTTTCTTTTTCTACCAAAAAGGTGTCGCCCCTTGTTGACAGTCTTCTATACTTAGGATGTACTTTGTCCTAAGTATAGGCGGGGTGCACCTCGAGTTCTTCTATTCTTTGATCCTCTCCATTGTCTCCTCTGCTTGTCTATACTTAGGGATATCTTACCCTAAGTATAGGGGAAGACAGTCTGAGTATGATTTATTCATTCCCACTCTTGACCCTCCCTCCTTTGTGTACAGTCTGCTATACTTAGGATTATTTTATCCTAAGTATAGTGGGGATGGTCAACTTCTCATTCATTCATATCTTTATTCATTTATTTATTAGACTTGTCTATACTCAGTACGAGTTATGTCTCCTCTTTTCTCTCTGATCTATGAGGACATAGCTCAAGGTAAGTATAGGGGGTCGTATATACTACGTATATACTTTAGCCACAACTCGTACTTTCGTATTTTTATCAATAATTATGGCTAAAAATACAATTAAATTCATTAAAAAATACTTAATAAAAAGATGTTATTATTCCTCAAATTCTTTTATATTTACTGATTAAATAAATCAGGTGAGGATATTTTTTGCAAAATATTTGAAAAATAGTTTGAAAATCTCTTTGAAAAATCTTTTGAAAACTATTTGGAAAATGTTTTGTTCAATATTTTCAACCTTTGTGAAAATTGATTTATTTTGAAAAGTTATTTTGCTTGTGTGAAATAAAAAATTTTTGAAAAACTATTTGCAAATGTTTGAAAAATGGTTTCAAAAATATTTGAAAAATCTATATTTACTATTTGGAAAACCTTTGCAAAATGATTTTCAAATGTGTACATGCTTGTAAAAATTGTTTATAAAAATTATTTTGGACTATAGTTTCCTAAAATTCTTTGAAAAACCCTTTTCAACTAAGTTTGAGGAACATATACATCACCTTAAAATTCTTTATTAAAATGTTTATATACCTATAAAATTGACCACTTGCCATTGTAAATTATTAAAATCTACCTCTTGTAAATATAAAATGCATCCCTGTGTAAATATTTGTACCTAGTTTTTATCCAAAATCTTTGTTTTCAAAAATTCCGAAAACATTTGCAAAATTAAATTACCAAAAACATTTGAAAAATCCTTTTGAAAATACAAAAAATGCATATGCATTATCTTTTCAAAAATCCATAAAAAGTTCAAAATCTTTGAAAATCGCATCACAAAAATATTTTTCTGCATTCTGCATAACATTTGCATAGCATTTGCATTTTTTCAGATTGAGTTTGATAATTGAACAAGTCTAAGTAAAATCCGGAGATTGGAGCTTGATTGGACTTTAAAATCTACTTAATAACAGGAACCTTGTAGGAACTGGAATTGAGGTACTTCAGGTCTAGTTTACTTAATTCTTTGAGGATCACGAGACTTGATTCAATGGATTCTTGACTGCCTAAGTAGAGTACATGCACGACTCTTGTTGATAATGACCTAACTTGGACACCTGCACCTTTCACATGGATCAACTCATTTGGAGTGTTGAGGGGATTGGATTTGCCGGTATGAGACGCACACAAGTGGAAACATTTGTCCTCCTCTAAGGAGGAAGTGCACCCCTACCCGTCCAGTGATGAGGAATTCTAAAGACAGGAGAGTGTGGATTGCAATAAAGCTTCAAAAGAGGGATAGTCTACTGGCTCAAGAGGAAAAACTCCCTATGTAAATGCTGTTGTAAATGATATTTCAAAAAAAACTCCAAAAAATTGGACAGGCTTGTACAAAAATAAAATGCCTGCCGGAGTATGTGAATATGTTGTATAGAAAATAAGCAAGCTCGAGCATCAAAGTCAAATATTGTGAGCCTGCAGCTGGATGACTTGACTATTGCATCCTAGGATAGGTAGCTACACAGGCTACCGTCCATTCTTCTCTTCACCCCCTCCTCTTGAGCTGGTTGTTACTTGAACTTAGAAGGGAATACCCCGCTCCTTGAAGAAGGAGTTGCTGGATTGGGGAATCATTAGGTTGTCATACTGGAGAAGTCAGTCTCTTTGTCATTTTAGTTGGGGAGAGTCACTATCACTTACAATGTACGAGTCAAATTCATATTCGTAAAGGTTTGCATATGAGTTGAAATATTTTTGACCTAGCTATTGAGGAGACTTGAGCAGAGTTTCTGATTCTCGAAGACTGTTGGATTTCAAATCCGATTCCCATTAAGATTCTACCCACACTAAAATTCCAAAGGTCCGGCTTAAGCTCCAAACTTTGATTTGTGAAGACGAGTTTGATAATTAAATTCAATCCATTCTTCTTTTTCTTTTCTTTATTTTCCTTTTTCTGCACTTATTGCATAAGTGTTTGCTAGGGACTAGCAAAGGAAAGTATAGGGGGATGATAAATCTCCGTTTCATCATCTTTATTCTATCATTTTGGCCTTAAAAACCCTAGTAAATGCGTGTAAATACTGTTAATTTAGTTATTTTAGCATTCATGCATTATTGTGTAAATAGTGTATAAAATATGTTTTTTAAAGCCGAAATTATGTAATAAAGAAAAGAAAAGAAAAGAATAAAGTATTATAAATTATGACCCGAAACCCCGAGACCTAGGCATCTCGATGACTAGGTTGACAAGGAATAAAGTAGGGGGAGATACAGGCCAAAATACAATAAAAATCCCTATTATTTAACTAATTCTTTATTCATTTTGGGACCTATTTTTGGTTCCACCTTTTATACATCAAATAAAGAAACTTTGTACATGAAAGTTGTAGATAATTAAATATAAAAAAATACAAAATTGATTTCACATAAAAATAATGTACAGATAAAAAGTTATGATCTAAATAAGATTCCAAAATCCCAATTCCCCAGACCTATATCTCTTAAATAAAACTCGAAATGTATCAAAATCCCTTTAATTGTATATAATTTTCAATAATCTATTTAATGAAGGTGGTTTCATATTTTTTGCACGGTTTGAAAGTTAGGTTTTGGACCCCTATTGTATACTTGTACCGATTAAAATATTCATTTTTTATTCTTCATCATTTTTATAATTTTATATTTTTATAATTTTGTAAATATTATTTATAATATATGTATATATTAAAATAGGAATAAAAACATAAAGAAAACAAAAAATAAAATACTTGTGTAAAATACGTAGGTATAATACCAATAAGTATACCTATATAATTAATACCTCTATTTATTTAATTATACAAAATAAATTGGAAAATAAAATAAAAATATATTTAAGTTTATTAAAATAATTTATAAATATATAAAATAATAAACAAAAATAATAAAATTAATTATAGAAAATACAAATAAAAAATTAAAATATATAGATAAATATACCTATATAGCTCATAAAAGGTAACTTATAATTCCAAACCTCAAAAAATAAACAAAAATCATCATAAAAGAATTGGGAAAGTAATAAGCATTTTTTATTTAATAGCCTAAAATTAATTAAATCATTTGCTATTTTTAAATGAATTTACAAATCTTTTTTCCAAGGTTTTTTCTTGTTAGTCCACATGGACCAACCAAATTCTTTCCTTGGTTGACCTCGGTCAACTCTCTGACCGAGGTCTGGCTTTGTGTCAGAACGTCATTTTTTCCTGATTTTGTGTTTTTTTCGAGGTCAAATATTTCATCCTTTGATGTCGCTCCCTTCTGGACTTTTGCTCCTCGTGGATCCACCTTACGCGCCAGGTCTCTCCTCGAGGCTTGCATCATTTATCCGCTCCAGAGTCTTCGATCTTTGAGCCCTATCACGCACCTCGTTCAAAAACCCTCAAACCCTTCCCTTCCATTTTCGAAC
Organism: Ottelia alismoides; assembly: GCA_037367405.1. Taxonomy (NCBI): domain Eukaryota; kingdom Viridiplantae; phylum Streptophyta; class Magnoliopsida; order Alismatales; family Hydrocharitaceae; genus Ottelia; species Ottelia alismoides. The sequence goes on along the minus strand of JAZKJV010009393.1, from coordinate 8,001 downwards.
CCCTTTTGACCTTTGCTTTGGCTCCCTTTGGAGGTGCTAAGGATCGGAAGCGTGACATGCTTCCTCCAGCAACCCAGGCGAGGCCGGGCGAAGGCCGAGGGCATGTTCCAACCCATCTCCGGCCATCAACTGTGAGGTACTCCATCTTCCTGGATCCTGTCTGGTTGAGGTATTTTTTATCTCTTTTCTTAGTATAACAATAGGCCTAGGTTTGATTTCAGTATTTATTTCGTCTTTTGGTGCTTGAGTTAGCGTACAAAATCCACCCGCGTAGTTCGCCGGAGTTCCACTGCGGCGAACCTCCACCGTATGCTCCACTCATTATCCGGCCATGCTACCACCTCCCTATTGAACCACTTCACCTTCCCGTCACTCCCAGCTCTCCATGTCACCCAAAATCCTACTGGATTTGGATCGCAGCACACCCTTCTTCGCCCTGTGCTGGCATGCTCTGCCCGACCACCTTCCTCGCCCATTCCTACTTCTAGAGCTCTCCCGAGCTCTGTCGCTTGTTGGTTTGACTAACCATGCGCATGACCGAGCCTAAGGACCAACTGGGGGCGATATTTATGGGCGCCAGAGGTTCCTGAAGTCGACCACCTTCCTCGACCTCGTGGGCGTTCTCCAGGCCTTGTCAGAGTCTTTTGTGCCTTCCAGTCGTTAGAACATCCTGCCAGGGAGCTTTTGGGACCGTCCATGGAGCTTCTGGTCAGGGGAGAGGCGTAATTTGAGCGATCGAAGGAGGCCCAAGTCCAGTTCTTCCATGTTCGTCCTGGGGTCTTCATCGCCGTTCGATCAAGAGTGTTCTTCTAGACCTAGCAGGTGTCGTCCGATCCGGAGCGTCGCAACCGTCCGATCATGCATTCGAGTCTGATCCAGGCCATCAGTGGTGAACCGGTAAGAACCGTCCAAATCGTGACACATGGCAAGTGAGCTGCTATCTACCGTCGGATCCGCCAGGGCTCCGGGTATTTTGTGCCTTTCCACCCAGAGATTTTGTATTTTCTAATTAGTACTAAAACATTGATCTGCCGTGTAAATATTTTTGGTACTTTTGCATAATAACCCCTAGGTTCCCATTATTTGCATATTCATCCCTGCTAGGGCACGCGACAGTCATGTGCGGGCCTGGCATTTTTGCAAAAGTAGCCCTGGTTTTTGGTGATTTATATTTAGTCCACAAAGTTATTTATTACGTTATATATTTTGTGGAAAAATTTCATACAAGCCCCTAGACTTTTGCTTATTTACGAAAATACCCATGCTACGGTTCCATTTTCTTTTTATTTTCTCTATTTATTTCATGCATCAATATAATCCTAAGAAAATCCCAAAAAATTACCCTAGCTTCTTGTTGCATTGCATTTCCACGCCATATTTTTATTTTACATTTTTAAAAACACTTTGAAAAACTCTTCCAAAAATATTTTTTTTTACTTATGCATGTTTAACTTCCAGAACAAAAATCACTAAAAAATATATAAGAAAACTCCTGAAAATTTAAAAACCCCTAAAACATTCATAAACATATTAAAATTCCCCAAAAATCCTAAAAATACAATTTCTATTTCTAAATTTTCTCTATTTTATTCTCTTTATTTTAAAATTAATTTGGATAATTTTGGTTACTGTTCGATATTTTTCATCTCCATTTTAATTTCGGGCAATTAATTTATGCCCTATTTTGAGTATTTGTGACTTTAAAAATACCAAACAATTAGAAAAAATATAAAAAAATCATAAAAAAAATTAAAAAAATATAAAAAGCATAAAAATATTTTATTTCCTTAATTTTGCTTATTTGTACCTATTTTTATAAATACATTATCTCTCTTTTCTTATATTGTATATATATTTGTTTTATAATTCAAAAGAAAAAGAAATTTAAAAAATATAAAATATAAAAAGAACATACACAATCAGGAAATTAAAAATCAAAATATAAAAATATAAAATTAAAAATAAAATTAAAAAATTAAAAAAAAAATAAAACCCATAAAAATAGTACACTTAGACAAATTCATCACAGTCACTTTTGAGCATTCATTTGCCCTGATCTACCTACTTGCTCCCTGTGTTCGATCTCCACACTACTTGCACTATATACATCTTTAGTAGAGTTATAATAAATTTTAACTCCGCACCGCTTTTCATTGTTTGATCTCTGTTGTGGGTTAATTGTTGTTTTAATCTGGATTTCGTGCGAGGTCAACCCAACGACTATTAATTCGCCTTATAAATTAACATGACCTTCCGATTTTTTTGGGTTAAACACCAGGATCCCAAAGCAAATGGAGGAATTGTCTGAAAAAGTATCTAAGATGAACATACCTGCTACAACTACATCTGCTGCTCCAGTTTTCTGTGTACACCATGTACAGGAGCAGTGGTGATAGGGCCTCCCCAGCCTTAGGTAGAGGACCAGTCCTACACCTAATCTTGCCAACAACAACCATTGTCCATCAAAACAACTCAAGAGGAACCTCCTTAGGTGTGGGAGGTAAATGGTGTTTGGTACACACAGGACCCTACCATGCAGGGGAAATACGGGAGATCGACAGGCTTATCAGCATCCCCTGACTTTCTACAACATTGCATTCACATTCGTACCTCATCCTGCACAATTTAGCCTTATACCTTACTAGCCCCAGCAGCAGAGGCAACAATAATAATACACTACAGGCGGGTGGGTCTAAGGGGACGGTCGCAGACCGTCCTTTTTGTCTGTAGAACCGTCCCCTTTGATCAACGGGGACGGTTCCTAAACCGTCCCCTTTGATCAACGGGGACGGTTCCTAAACCGTCCCCTTTGATCAACGGGGACGGTTCCTAAACCGTCCCTTCAGCCACCATCTCATTTTGACTAAATGGGACGCTTCTGACAACCGTCTCATTTAATTCACCATTGGGGACGGTTGTAACCGTCCCTTACACGAATGCTATTTGGGACGGTTGCAACCATCCCTATAACCTATTGTATTAGAGATGGTTAGAAACCGTCCCTAATGGTCATCAACATTTTGAGACGGCCCCAGAAAATGTTTGGGGACGGTTATCCCCATCGCATACGTTGCGCATATGGGACGGTTGTAACCGTCCCCTTTACCAAAGTGTCTATAGCGACGCGAACATAAGTGTATAAGGGACGGTTTTCACCGTCGCATCTGCGGACTAGAGGGGACGGTTACAACCGTCCCTAATAGTCTTCTGTTGGCGTCGCTATAGAATCTTCCAGGCTTCTGTTGGCGTCGCAAAAGACCTGCAGAGTAGAAGGGACGGTTACAATCGTCGTATACGTTTGCATGTAGGGACGGTTGTAACCGTCCCGTCTACTCTGCAGGTCTTTTGCGATGCCAACAGAAGCCTGGGAGATTCTATAGCAACGCCAACAGAAGACTATTAGGGACGGTTGTAACCGTCCCCTCTAGTAGTAGCATCTATAGAGACGCCAACAGAAGGGTATACGGGACGGTTAAAACCGTCCCATTTGCGCTTCCCTAATGGGGACGGTTATAACGTCCCCAAAAGTCTCCGCGAACTGTTCTGGCTGGGGGGACGTTTCTGTAGCTCTATAGGGGACGGTTACAACCGTCCCCAATAAACCATGACAAGAAAAAAAATTTATATATTCTGGTTTCTTCCCTACATCATTCAATATTAAACATGACAACAATATGAATATCATAAACTCTGCAACATCCTGAATATCATCAACATGATAACATTATGAATATCATCAACATGACAATGAATATCAAGATGACATCATTCTTCTCTGCAAAGGAACTAACCACAACATTCAACAACTAAACATTCGCCATATCATAAATTCAACATCAAACAACACAACATTAAGATCATTATGAAGAAATATAATCATACAGTCAACATTAAGAAACGGTAAGAAGTCTACATAATGTTAGTCATTAATAAAAAAACATTACAATTAAAATATTAAAATTAACTAGGATACTACATCCATGCTACCTACTCAGATGCGCCACTCCCGTCACTCTCATCGGTTTCCTCCTCACTCTCCTCATCGTCGTCGAGATGTGCAGGTTGTACAGGGGCCGTGGCTTGACTTTGAAGACGGCTTACTAAGGACATGACATTCGCCATGTCCATATGCATCTGGGCCATCTCTGCAGCTTGTGCATTCATCGTTGCCTTTACTTCGCGCAGCTCCCTCTCCATCTCTCTTTCTCTCTGGCTTCCCTGCGAGGAAGACTGCGAGCCACCTGCACCACCCATTCCGTACCATGTACGGATCGTTTCGCCCCGTCCTCCGCAACGGATGCGTCCACTGTGTTCTGGACCAGTGGCTTGATGTAAGGCATCATCGGCCGTCATCGGGGGATTGCTCGTCCACGTGCTATCCAACGAGGAGGTGGTAGAGAGCCTAATCATTTCTTCCTACATATAAGAAATATAAAATAATGTCAGTATATTAACATAAGTAATCCTTTAAGTAAAAAATGTATTTATACTTACATGTATTGGTGCGTAGGCGTCATCAACCCACTGCACCTCTCCTCCTAAGTCTCTACTCTTTGACCCAGCAAAAACCTCTATGCGGGTCATTTCTCTTTCATTTTCCCTCAACTATAAAAAGTAAAACAACTTCTTAAAATTGTTTTAAGACTCAAAATTAATCGTTGTAAATATTTTTTAAATACTTGCAAAGTCGTCATTCAGTTGGTTGGTGTTCTTCCTTCCCATCTTATGCGTCGACCTAAACCCTTTCAACGATTCGTCGTATTCTTAGAAGAAATCGACTGAAATTTCACAAAGTCGGTATAAAAATAAAAGAAATAACTAAGAAAAACTATATACATACCGCAAAATCCTCACTGGACCAAAAATTAATCAGCTCCCTCCATTGCTCTGGTGTAACACCAGGTGGGATATTCTGCACAAGCTGCTCATATGGAATCTGGGGGTTGAAGTACTACAAATGGAGAAATAAATATAGTCAATATCTAAATCTTTTGATATTAAATATTACTAAAAAATCTTACTTTAGCCTTTGCGTCCCTTGTATCGACGCAACAACTCAGCAGCATGAGATAAAATCTGAGAATCGACATGGGTACTGCGTTCCCATGTAAATACAGCCTGATACAACAAATATAATAACGATTAGCTCATAAAATGCAAAAACTGTTTTAAGATTTTAGAATACCTCCAGATCAGCAAGTATGGCAGCCTTGATAGCATAAGGAAGCTGTCGGAAGTCGTGGGTGGTGATGGGGACGCGCGCACGGGAAACCTGGCCAAGGTAGCTCTGGAACTCCGTGGAGTTCTCTCCTACCGCATCTCCGCCAACAATGCGTACAGGTAACGTCTGCCCTGGTGCAAGACGGTTTAAGAATCTACACTGAGACGGTCAACGCCGTCTCTGTGTAGCTCCACTATCTACATATAATAATGAATAAGATCTCTTTCAATGTCTGAAATACTACGACGGGTACTCTTTAGGATAGCTCGGCCATTCTGTTGAAATATCCATAGTTTATTTGGATCTTCTATCCACAACTCACCATCATTATTTCGTTCGAACCTGTCAATCTAATACTCTTTCCATCACCCATATACATGTCACAAAATGAGATACATTCTTCACATAAATATCCCTCGGCAATATAACCTTCAAGTGCAGCTTTGTTAAATACCATATTCTTTAATTTCCGTAGATATCTTTCAATTGGATACATCCATCGATACTGCACAAGACCACATATCCGGGCTTCGCTAGCAAGATGAATAATTAGATGAACCATTATATCAAAAAATGTAGGTGGAAAGAGCTGCTCCAGCTTACATAAAGTTATAACTATATCTGTCTCTAGTCTGAACAATACTTCCAGGTCTAAAGTCTTCGAACACAAAGCTTTAAAAAACTGACTGAGTTCAATTAGTGGCTGCAAATATCTGGATGTACAACTCCTCTGATTGACAACGGAAAATGAACTTGCATAAATACATGACAATCATGACTTTTTAATGACGATATCTTTCTTTCCGTCATATTTATGCATCTGCTAATTTGAGAGGAGAATCCATCAGATACTCTAATTAATTTAATAAAATTTAGTATCTTATCTTTGTCAGCACTGGATAAAGTATACACTGCTTCGGGAATTATTACTTTAGAATTGTCAGACTCAATCGGATGTAATTCGGGTCGGATACCCAATTGTATTAGATCACGTCTGGCTCGCAAACTGTCTTTGGCAGTACTAGAGATATTCAAAATTGAATGAATATTTTCCATAACATTCTTCTCTATATGCATCACGTCCAAGTTATGATGGACCTGTAAAGTATGTCAGTAGGGCAGCTCCTGAAAGAATATACTTTGTTTTCGCCATCCACATGTATTCTTCCTCTTAGTTAATCGGCCTAGAGAGAAGTTGCCCAAATTTTTTTGTTCCATCCACATTGTGCTTCCTGATCGGCGATTCAAACTTAAACGACGTCCGAACGACTGTCCATCGAACTTGTAATTATTTTCACTTCTTAACCATCTATGACTGACCAGTAAGAAACGACGATGCCCCAAATAACAATGTTTCATACTCGCATTTAGCCATGTCGAATTTGTTTTATCCATACAAATCGGGCATGCGAGTTTACCTTTCGTACTCCATCCTGATAAATTGGCATATGCTGGAAAATCATTAATTGTCCACAATAAAGAATCACGCATTGTAAAGAATTCTTTCTTTACCGCATCATACGTACTCACTCCAGAATTCCACAGAATCTTTAGTTCGTCAATCAAAGGTTGCATATATGTATCTATCGCATTACCTGGCCCCTTAGGACCAGGTATCAATAACGACATCATCATAAAGGAAGATGCCATTGACATCCATGGTGGCAGATTATATGTAACAAGTATCATAGGACAAATAGAGTAACTCGTACTCATATTTCCGAATGGATTAAAGCTGTCAGAAGCAAGACCCAATCATACGTTTCTTACTTCTTCAGAAAACGATGGATACATTTCATCAAACTTGCTCCACTCCTCTGTATCTGATGGATGTCGCATAACACCGGTTACATCTTTCTTTTTGATATTATTGTGCCATATCATCATTTTAGCTGTTCTTTCGTATGAATACAATCGCTGTAATCGGAGAATCAAAGGAAAGAACCGTAAAATCTTCTCCGGTTTTTTCCTTTTCGAATAATTATCATTATTCTTATATCTGCTACTTTTGCAGTCAAGACATTTATCTAAATTTGAGTAATCCTTCCAATATAAAATGCAGTCGTTCGGACATGCGTCAATTTTCTCATAGTTCAGTCCAAGTGCACGAAATCTAGACTTAGCGTCCTTCCAGTCCTTTGGAAAGTACGTAATCGAGACATTTTGACTCCTGAGCATATGGCTTCTCTGCATCTTGTATTTTTTCATGCAACGTATCCGGAAGCGAATCCATCATTTCATCGGTGTCATGTCCTCGAATGTTATCTACCATCTCAAATATAGTATCACGGTCTTGTATTTCTGAGACATCTCTTTCAGTATCACCGTGGACATTACTATCTTCTTCTAAATTAACTCCTTCAATTCGTATAATGTAGCCAAAATCCATTTAATATCAAATGCTCGTAAACTGTGGCTCGATTTTGGGTCAAAGTATTTTTGCATCTTATGCAAGGACAATGTATCTTATCTCCTTCACCTCCTGCAATATGATAGTGTGATTCATATCGAAAAGCCAGTCTATGAATCCGATAACTCCTTTATTATACGTCCGATAGTCATCGAATCTTTTGTTCATCCAACTTTTGTCCATTGCCTAAAGGTAAGATCCAAAGTTAATTTCAAAAATGTTTGGTAATGTTCATAACAACAACATGACATCATTATTAACTAGGGTAGCTAACATGTTTTACAAACCTAACTAAATATTATGTTTGCACACTTGGCCTTCGATCCAGAGAGTCCGGTCTCGGTCTAACCCCTCCTCCTCCCAACAAATA